>CM073777.1:81138624-81485209 GCA_037158775.1 Hetaerina titia | reverse complement strand
AACCATACGGAATGGGTTTGGAGTCAGGTGTGAAGGAGCGGTGTGCATTCCATATGATCAGTCAGTTCTAAGTGAGATATCGTGGTGTGGAGTTTGAAGCAGTGTTTTATTGAGAGTATCAGCGTGGTTTTTGTAATGAGAGTAATTGAGAGACAGATCCAAGAGTAAATATATATTTTGTCTGTCAAAGAAGGGCGCCAGTATTTTTTCTTGACGCGAACTTAGAATAAAAATTCCAAATAATTGATACTCGTATTCTGTGTGACACGACGCAGTAAGTGGGTAGATTTTGGGAATTGAAAAATGCCGTTTCTAATTTTTTGGAACAGAAAAATAATTTACCTCATAAATGATATATACTATTTGACAATAACTGGATATTTATTTGTTAATTTAATTGATGTTGCTAGACATCTCAATTGCCTAAATTTAAAACTACAAGGCAAGAGTAAACTATTTCCTAAATTAGTAATTAGCATTAGTTCACTTAAAATGAAATTAAAAGTTTTCATCTCCCAGTTAGAAAACAAGGATTTAAGTCAATTTCCATATTTTAAAGAGCAGAGTGAATCTGCTGCGGATAATAATAGTTTTACTCCGTATATTGAAAAAATTAGATGTTGCAAGGATCATTTGAAAGTCGTTTTCATATTTTTACTAAAGAAGAAGACTGCATACTTTCATTTAAAAATCTATTTTCACTTAGTAGACAAAGCGTAATATATATGCCTAGTATCATACCGATTGAACTGATTTAGAAAAATTCATTCTTGAAAATGAAATTTGATCTTTTTATGATAAAAATATTTCTCATGTAATTAATATCTGGAATTTAGCACCTAGAAAACATTTCCCAAATCTAAGAATAAATGTAAAAAGTTATAGATATCGATTCAAAACGACATATACATTTGAAGAAGCATTTTAATCAATGAAAATGATCAAAAACAAAACATGGACTACCATGTAGGATCGTATGAACGCAAGAGAGCTGTATTTAAGGTATCATATATTTAGGTGACTCTGTAATATAATATATATTCCATCCGTATATAAAATAATTATTGTACTCATATAGGTGATGCCCAAACACCACCCGCCACACTCCCTTACAGCTGATTGCTGTGAATTGTAAAGACGTTGGAAATAGATGTAGGGCTTCGGTATTCGGGCGGTATTCTTTTAGAATCACCTGATAAATGAGACTGTTTTTTACAGAAAACATGGCTACCTAATTTATAAACTTATGTATTCATTACTCAAACTATTTGGGTACACATCTGACTCTAAGGGCTACATTAACAAGGCACACTCAAATAAATCGTGCGTAATGGTTTTACTACTAATGGTTATATTGATTGACTTTTTATTTTGCCGGGCACTTCCCTTATATATATCTCTCTACCTCGACCTTTTTGAGGGCTTCTCTTCACGACCGGATCCTTCACTCCCTCCATCCTTCACTTGAAACGACGATGATTGCCCCTCCCCCCACTCTCGGTCACTCGCATATCGACAGCAAATTCCCCTCCTCCCCACTCAATTCCAATCCCTTTGCATTCCCTCAATCCCACCCCCTGTCGAATCCCTTCCTTTCTCCATCCGTCCTCTTAAGAATTTTCCCAGTTCTCGCGATCGTGGGGTGGGTTTGGGGACCCCACCCCCTTCCCAAAAAGACCTTCCTCCCACCCCCCATGGGGAACGGGAATTCTCTGCATTCCCACCCAACACCCCCTTTGGCCATTTGTCTATTTGTTTTCGCATTCCCACACTCACCCCCTACCCCCAATCCCCTTCCCCGGCCTCTCGGTTGTCTTCCCCCTTTCCTCCCGTCGAGCCTCCGGGGTCCCTGACCACTTTTTGCAAAACTTCTTCCCTTGTTGTTATACTCCGCTACTTCCTTCACCCATTCCCCTCGTCCTTTCCTTTTGGGCATGGGGAGAATGGAGGAGGAGGGAAATAAAGGCAACTTTCGCGGGTTTTTACCTCATTTTTTTTATAGGCGCGAAGTAAGCCTTTCGCCGCGTGCGGGGGAAATATGAGAATTCGGGAGAAACCCATTTTGATCGAGTGCGTTACACGCCCCAGAGATGAATCATTTGGAGGAGGGAGAGATTCATAATTTACGTTTCTCAAGAATTTTCTCCAGGGATGATCAAATTGAATATGCCATGAGGGGAATTTAATTCGGGGTTTACATTTAACAGTTGAGATTCTGGTGGAAGTCGAACAACCAAAGGGACAAAACTCTCCTTATTGAAAGGCAGAAGAGGAATGATAATCATTTAAAAAAATGTTTTGAACTCTCCTCACACAGAAATGCCTCTCTGTGCATTCTCATTAAGAACCTCCTCTCTATTAAAATATTAATGTGGAGTAGAGTAATAACTGCACAAAAATCATGAGTTGAGCATACCCAATGGTGTACTATATTATTAATGGTGAGAGCTCCTGTCAAAAAAGGTATCCATGTTAAGTTTTTTAGAACCTATTCACATTTTCTTAAGTAATAAAACTGGAAATTCAAAGGCTGAAAGTAGTGGAATATAATTGTCTTTTTAGATGTTAAATCAATCACGATGGAGGAGAAACACTGAAATAATTAGTATAACACTTAGACAGATGATTTATTTTAAAAATTAATACACCAAAGCTCACCGATAAACCCATGGATTCAAGAAAACACTGTCGTGTCTTATTTACGAATGAAATCTTAAGAGTGCACTGTCAAAGTATGCTTCCCGATCACCCATCTTTGCGAATGGGTTATCGTGCATAACTCCTAATACCTAATCAATGAAAATTTAACTTCTTTGAAGGCATGTTTTTAACTTTTTTACATTACTGAATATTTTTTCTTTCTTTGTCATATCTAAATGCTCATGAAAATGAGGAATTTCACCTGCACTAACAATGAGAATCCAAATACAAATTGTGACACTGCAAGTGGTGATATGAATATTGAGACAGTCATTTACCGTAGGAACATATATATGTAACAATCATATTACATAGAAGAAAATTGATTCTCACGATCCTAAGTATAATTATAAAGTGTAGAAACATTTGGCGGCAGTTATTGATTTATGCAAAAAATATATGTTCAATTATGACTTTTGAAAAGACCGAGTAGCGTAGTGCCGAAATCAAGTAAAATAAATCGGATCTAATTAATAATGAAATTGAATTCCAATGTGCAGATTCGATAATGTTACACATCCTGTTTGTTTTTCATAGCTTTTATGCCTACGAGCAGATTCATTTGATACTTGAACTGCCTAGGTATTTAAATAAAAAATATGTTTGCAGAACATTAGATGTTGCATACCTACTAGACTACCGCGGTGAGAAATGCAATTTTATTCATAAACAGCATGAGACAATCTGGGGCAATAATTACAACCACTGGATAATACTCCTTAAAATTCAAATAAATGAAGAAACTACAAAAGAACATATTGTTTTTAATTCCATGCGTAAGAGAAATTGAGATCTTAAAAATTGATTTAAATTCGTTGCAGTTCTTGCATGAAAGGTTTGCGTCGGAGTTCATGAAAAATAAAGAAATAGGACAATTTGCTTTCTTAAAGTATGAACTGATTTGATGGCATGTTGAAACTTCTAAAAAAATTAACACAATTTTGTTTATACTAGGTATTCCAAAGTCTATAATTCGTTACAACAACACATTTATAATTAAAGTGAAAGAGGGTTAATATGGAGATTTGTTCAAGTCGAATTTTTGCGATTAATCTATTTCGAAAATAAAAATAAGGGGGATATTTTTAAAAGTAGCATGTATCATTAACATGAGTGATTTCTCCTCGTTAAGACTTCATTTAAATATTTATGAGATATATATATTTTAAGTAATTGAGCTACATTTTTTTAGGGTGTTACTCACCAATTTAGGATTCTAAAAATTGTAGGTCAAATGAATTGCCAGTTATACTGAAATTATTAACACTTATGCTAATATTTTTTATATCCTTTTTAATTATTTTTGCGGATATATTCCATTGTTTCAGGCTTCACTTCGTGTAAGTTTTTAATATCAATACTAAAAAGAAAGACTTGTACTTTTCTACAGATTTGTATTATATGGTACAACGCGTTTCACCGACTTGCAGCATCATCAGGCAGCAAGTCGGTGAATACAAATCTGTAGAAATCTTTCTTCTTAGTGTAGATATTTTTGCGGCAATAATTGGAGGATGGCAGGAACTACAGATTACAATAATAGTTGTTAGCATATTGTCTGCATGCATACAAGTGCATTATAGTTATAAAAACATCAATATTTCTCTTTAAGAAATGAATAACAGTAATGTGTCCCATTTCAGTCCATTAAAATGTTTGTCAAGTAGATGATAAGTTTTCGCCATCCGTCGTTGACTGCTGTTAATTGAACCGTATAGAATGGACCCGTTATTTCAGTCATTTAACTTTTGTTTTCTCGATTCAAACTTAAACATTCCGAATTTTTTTAGAAATCTTGGTATATTTAAATCGGACAAAAGCATAAAAGCATTGGGTGAGTGAAATAGATATTAGACGGGTACTCCGTAAAAATGATGACCTTTTACCTTATCCCTTGCATAGGCATAGAATATGCCTAATAGTCCGACACCGCTTTAAGATTTTGGAATATGTCTAAAATTTGCTTCATTACCTTGGAAAAAGGAAAACTGTGGTAATATTGCAGTAGTTCTGAGGATAAAGTGATTACTGCTAGACTCCTGATATTATCATAAACAACCATATTAATGAATAGCATTCTACCTGGTTAGGGTAGGGTTTGTGTATAGGCGTTAGCACTAAAATCTACTACACTCTTTACATTCACGACGAAAACATTCGACATGAGCGACATACACAATGTAGTAATTTGTAATGCATTGTTTAGTAAGGTAAGATTTCTACCTACCTTAATTGAATAAAAATGACAATCATTCTCCTCTCTTTCTGTTATTTCAATATCTTCTCCATTAGTATACTTGACATACCATTGTTTTTCTCCGATCTCTTGCATGAAAATCTCCCTCCTTACTCAAATTTCTCCTAAAGATAATTTTTTTCTGCCAGGCCTAGAGTTTCAAGTTTGTTTTTCCTACTGTTCATTATATGTTCTTAATTTTTCCATGTCAAAATTCTCCAATCTTATATTCTCCTCTTCGCTCAATGACTAAGTTTCAAAGTTGTAAGCTGTAATCAAATCAAATTTTCTCTCTAACGTTACTCTGCATTTTTACTTAAGGTGTATTTGCGCTGTATCTCACCTATTTTTCAAAGTACTTTAAGGTAACCTTTTTTCAATATAGGTATCGTTGTGCCCATTATCCTCCGAAATACATCCCAAAGAGGTGAACTGTTCTACTTGTTGTTCTTTAAGTTTCTCACCTTCATTGTTTATGATAGATTAACTTGCTCTTGAGATTCCTATGACCGTCGTTTTTTTGTTATTATTATTCTCGCATATCCATCACACTAATTCTGCAAGGCACTGAGTAATGATTATAACCCTTTGGGTGACTGGCTAACTCACGCTTGATCATTCACTAATCAAACTGTGTTGAAGATTTGCCCATCTACGTCCATTCCAACCTTCAGCCCTTTCCATACGTCCCTGGCCATTTTCTCTGCATATATGTATATATAATGTATAAATAAATATATATATATATATATAAATTGACAGGTATAAATGGGTTTTCGTGTCTTATTCCCCTGCCTATCACTACTCATTCTAATTCCCCATAATCTTTCCTAACTTTTGCAGTCCAAAACACGAATAGATTCAGGGTAAACTATCTATCCCTTAAGTATATTCCTATCTCCTGCAAAACGTTTATTAAATGTACCTAGTGTTCTCTTTCAAACTCCTTAAAATCCATAACGCCTACCAATTCATCCTGGCCATAGTTTGTCATGCCATCCTGGCATTCTTTATACAAATGACCTCATCATTATTCCGACATCGTCTCATCTCCATTGCCCAAAAAGTCCCAAGTATATGTCTAATGAGAAAAGTACATCATGGTACATATCTATTTCGTTATTTCTTTAATTTTCTCATATAATAGCACTATCCTCTTTTAAATTCCAATTACTAAGTAATATCCGTCTCAATTTGACCAATCAGATTAAAATATTTCCTGATTTCATTTTTTTATACTGTCGTTCTATGATGTTTTCATGAATGTTACTTAAAAGCTGAATGCAATATACAAATGAGTCTCAATAGGGAGACTTATCACGAAGTTTTGGCTACAAAACATGATCTTTCTCGGATTATCGGTAAGAGTTGTTCAAACCTACCCAACTACATCTTTCCAAATGTTTCGTTGGATTGAAGGGCACGTAAAATATCAGCAGTAGTAAAGGGATAATATTTATTTACACTTCCTTCTCTGAAGGATATAATGTTTTAACTACGTTTTAAATAGTGTGCAAGTCATGTTTTCTGGGTAGTGGGTTGGGCAACCAATTACAGGTAGTTCATTATTATTTCCAAAATTTGGTATCATACCTTCATACCTCCATAAGGAAATTTAGTGGCTGCATAAACGATCAAATATTTTACAGATGATAAAGGAAGAGTTCTTATTGTAAAGATGCAGAATCGACCATAAATGAGGAAGCAATAGGAAAATCATTTGCAGAAAGTCAAAGTCAAACTAAGTATTATTTAGTTTGAAATATCTACTGAGTTCCGGAGACACAAGTCCAATAGCAAACCTCATTGTAAAATACGGAGTAGCGTCTTTTTTAAAGTAATTATTTATTCAAATAACCAAGAGATCCGAAAAAAATTATGAATATTAAATGATCGTAAAAAATCCCATAGAGTGGTGTAAACTACAACTATTTATGCTAATTTATTTTTTTCCAGCAAACCATAGATCGAGGTAACCCGCAGTATTAAGAAGATTGAGGCTCGTAGTGTGATTAAGGACCTGAATTTGAAAGGTAACAGTACCTGGAAAATCCACCATAAAATGATAACAGTTTGTTAACTTGATAGCCAGTCACATGAAACAGCTGTGAGATGGAACAAGAATTTTTAAACCGGCCATGTGTCCCTCACAGATGATCCGAGAAGTGGAAGACCATCACAAACAGATGATGCTCCTACCGCGAAGAAAATAGATGACTTATACTATTGGGCCGAAGCGCAACCATCATAATGGTCGTGATATATAGACTTATCTTACTTACTGCAGTGCAGTGCGAAAATTACTTACGAAGAACTGCACATATCAAAGGTGTCAGTAACGGATTCCAAAACAACGGAATTCTTTTCAGAAGCAAACATGGCAGGACCAGCAATCAAATGGATGTGGCTTAGAATTTTGCCAAATACGCCCTATTCTCCCGAATTCGCCACAAGCAACTTTTTTCTATTCTCTGAATTAAAAAAAAGCATTGCAAAGTTTAAGATTCAACAACATATGAGTACATGTCGTCATTAATGAGGTGGAACAATGGCTTTCGACGCAATCTGCAGAGTTTTACAATGACAGCGTTCAATATGTCAGGAAACGCTAGAAGAAATGTATAACACTGGATGGTGACTATGTAGAGACGTTTTGCGACTACAGAATAAAAATTGTTTTAAATTTCTACTTCGATCACGTTTTAGTAATAACTAAAAGTTTAAGATGGTCTTCGTTTAATTCAAAATGTTTAACAAAAGGAAATGTACTGGATTACGCTATGCCTACGTCCCGTTTAACAACCCATGCATGAATCCTTGAGTAAAAATTATGCAGCTTTTTAAGATGTATTAATGTGAGAACCCTTACGATGTAATGCGATAAGGTATTACGTACTTCACTCGAGTCGTCGGGCACAGTGTGAGCTTGCCACCATGAGGCGTTTCCTCCCCGGTTCGTTTCAGCCACCTCCCTATCCGGCCGACTACCTCACTCCCAGAAGTTCCTCTTTCTCCCCCGCGTCCCAATGCCCTCTCCTCCCCCCTCCATCCCCAAAATCCTATACCCCCTCCCCCAACCCCATCCCAAAGCCGACCCCCTCCAAGAGACCAACCTCGTGATGAAATGCCATTTCTTATTCGCAGCCTCTCCTTCCCACCCCTTCCCCTCTCCACGCCCCCCTCTGCCGTACACGGTGTTCCAGGTGTCCGTGCGCGAATTTGATCCCTTACGGGCTCACGCGGGTTGCGGGGGGGGGTAGCGCGTACTCCCCGCAGCACCCCTTCGCCCCTTCCCTTCTCTCTCTCTCTCTCTCTCCATTCCTTCTCCCCCTACTACCTTCTTCCACCCCACTCCCTTTTTTCCAATTTTCCGCACTCTACGTCCTCTCAACTCTACATCCCCTCACCTCACTCTTTCTCACCCCCCTACCCAGCGTCGAAGGAAACGAAATCTCTCCCCTCCTTCTCATCCCCTTCCCGAGATCTGCTCCCCCACTCCTACACCCCATTGGAAACCCAAGTCTAGATCCCCCCCACCCGTCTTCCAAACCATCTCATACCCACCCTCCCTCCCCCAAGCGCCTCCAACTCCAAAGGTTCCCTAACGGGAAAAAATCTACCCGGCACTTCTGGATTTATGTTGACAATTCATGTCACGGCGCTGAGGCTGGGGAGGGGTGGGTGGGATGTTGGGAGAAGGCGTGCAGGGAAGGGGATGGGGGCAGGAGGAGGAGGCAGGGAAGGTTGTAAGGAGGCTCTGGGAGTTTGGCGGAGTTGAGGTGGTAGTTCGAAGGCTATTGGTGTAGAGGGAGGGGTACAGGGGGCGGATCTTGCAAGGATGAGAGTGTTGGGGAGGAAAGAGTAGGCGGGTTTTTCTCATTTTTCCCTCTCTCTTGAGGGAGGGAAATTTGGAAGGAGGACTGAAGGGAAGAAGCGAAGAGAGGAGACGGAAAAACAGGAAGGAAATGGAACAGGGAAAATGTGACGAGGGAGCAGGTTCGACCTGAAATGGATTTTTTTTCCAGCGTAACCAGTCGTCCGCTCGCGAGGCGATTACCTTCGTTAGGAGAGAAGGAGTCGCAAGAGCTCGTTATTTATTTCGCGTCCGTAAGCGTTCCCGATACAATTAACCAATTGGATGGGCAGTTAAATCATTGGAAATGTCCTCCCGGTATATAATTAATAAACATGTTCAAATTCAATATTTGCCAAAACAACCAAAAGCGCTTCTCAAAGGATTATCCAAAAAAAACTTGCTCAAGTTAGACTGAAAAAATCAGAATATTTTTAGACTTCAAGCATATTGCTAACCAGTTTATTCATGAGTGCATGCTTAAAATCCTGATCACCTCTCCCGATTCAATTTTCCAATTCTGTTGCAATGTAGTTCGTTATTTTTTTCTTTTAGAGGAAGAAAGGTAGACGGAAAATGCGCAAAAATAATAGGCGTCGGAAGAAATAATAAGAAAAATCACAGTAACGGGTGTAGTTGGAATTGAAGATTTAGGAACAAATACGATTTGAAGCACGATTTCAAGCCTTACCATATTGAAAAATGCGCTGCGTGAGGACATTGTCAAAGAAGCACAAATCTGCCGGGAAATCTGTTGTTCTATTCTTAAAGAGAGAAAACCCCATTGAAATCTCAAAGAAATGGCATAACTTCAGTGGTTACAACAAAGTACATACAATATGTGATTTCCTGAAATTCCTAAAATTTATTGTTCTATAATTACAGTTACACTAAAAATACATGTAAACCTATCATAATGTGACATTCATCCAAAAATTTTCCTCTCTATTTTTGTGTATGTGGCAATATCTTTGTGTAAATGTTGTATTTATATAGTTTATACATTTAAAATAAGTTTACTTAAATTTTAAGTTAAGTATTTAAGTAAAACAAAACAGTTTCTGGCGTAACTTGGTGGAAAATTTTCATACTGACTTTTAATAATCAAACCACTTTACTTTTCCACATAAACTTTTTAATTTTTACTACCCAGGTTTCGTTATAGCATGATGTTATGATTATGTTATGGTATAACGTTCTGATGATGTTATGCCATAACGAAACCTGGGTAGTAAAAATTAAAAAGTTTATGTGGAAAAGTAAAGTGGTTTGATTATTAAAAGTCAGTATTAAGTATTTAAGCTTTTTTGCATTAGTAAATCGATTTTTTTAACCTGGACTATTTTTAAGCCCATACATTTTACGAGCATCCTAAACTGAGGCCATTTTACGTAGGTTTTTACAATATGAAGCCATGAAATCAAAATCTATCATATAGGTATCATTTTTTGTCATTCATGTTTGAAAATAAGTTTTTCCCATACAAATAAGTTTTTCCTACAATAGTCGTCTCGAAAGGTGAAATCCAATTCAAAACCATGTTTCCAGTTACGAAAAAAAATGGAGAAACGGATAACGAGTTTTCTTAACTGTCCCCGAGAGACCACTATATATCGAGATGGATCCGTCGACGCAGAATATAACTGTGAAATCACTGTCTCATTTATTCTGGAGACTGTTTAAGACGGATATTTCTGATAAAGGTGAACTTATCCATAATGAAAGAGAAAAATCCCAGAAATAAAAGAAATATGAATGTGAGCAAATAGTTTTACAGGAAAGGGATCAGAGTTTCCTGAGGCCGTTAAAGACTGACGTTTCTGTTGATATTTATCTTTTAACTCGACACGACTAAAAAGTAAACATCTAAGCATGGGATAGAGAATATCTGTCTTCTTTTACCGGTTAAACATTTTTCAAGGGTAAAATTATGCACAATGGAAGGGGATAAGCCTAGAAGAAATCAAAGAGATGAAACTTTATAGACAAAAGAGACTTGGGAAGTAGGGCTTCGCCAAGATAACTGCTGATTTCGAAACCTACTCGCTGCTACTTCTTCCAATAACTACCAATGGAAGCACGATGTCAGAGACCGCAAAAGAACTAACTCCCGACCTCTATAGCATGCTCGGCGGCGAATGACAAATAATAGGCATCTTTCCCAGGAACGTGTCCGTGGTCCGCTTGGACGTGATTAAGGAAGAAACAGCTAATCCCAGGATACAATTCTCCTTCATCCATCCTGTTGCAATTCTTTCGCAACTCGACTAAATAGGAAAAATAAATTGGTTAGTTATCCCTCAACATTCTATATTGTCATGTATCTCTCCGTTACTTGTAGAAAGCTAGAAACGTTTATATTTATTTTTTTAAATAAAAATTAGCAGTCACCCTCTTTAGGGACATGAAAGAAAGACCTAGCGCTGTGACCAGTTAGAATCCGTCGAATGAGGCGAATATTCATGGTATCAACTCGATTAACATTGTGCATACATTGTATTTATTAAGGCCTTCACAAAGCTAACAATCCGGAATTGAAATATTAATCCTTAAAGTTTAACACTCCTTCGAACATGCAAGGGCAGTGCCATACGAGCATATATAAGTACTCGTATTCTCTATTTCCTAAATACAGATTAAAATAGGTTTAATTGTGAAGTTTATTGATCTATTTATTTGTCTTCCAGAAGCCAATGGTGGTACCCATCCCAGAAATTTGGTATTCTGTTTAAAACAGCCTGATTTAGTTATGCAGCCAATGTGTTACACAGTAAAAGAAAGACAATTCAACGCTCTTCTTGGAACTTGCGTCTTCTCTGGTAACATAGAAAGGAATTGTACATGGCCTTTCCCATGAATAAGTATCGCAATACTTATCGTCTTTGCCGACTCAAATGGGGCTGTCCTCAGAGAGTTTGTGCCCCAGGGCCAGACAGTTAGCGGTAAGTTTTTACTGGAAGTCCTCGAAAGGCTGCGGAAAAGAATCCAACCTTTTAGGAAGGAGATCTTAGCCAACTGGAGCTAGCTGAACCACGACAAAGCCCAGCCCTACACAGCCTTCCTCGTGAAGTAACGAGTACTTGGCAAAGGAGAAGGCGGCAAAACTGCCCCAGCCGCCCTAAAGTACCAATGTGGCACCGCACGACTTAAGTTTTTGCTTAGAATGAAAAGAAGCTTGAAAGGCAGCCAGTTTTGGAATGCTGGCTAAATCCAAAGAGACCGTGACGAGGTGCCTGAACGTGGTTCCCCTCGACGCCTTCCAGGAAGAGTACCTCCACTGGCACTGATGTTGTGGCAAGTGGCGCTGATATTGGTGTGTCAATGCACGATGATGCTATTTTGAAGAATTTTATTAATATGTACTTTGAACTGTAGTAACTTTGGTTCCCAGATTTATTCCCAGACCCATGTTTGAGACAGACCCTTTTATGTATCAATAATATCAACCAAATGATGGACCAGAGTTTATTCTCCATAAATCAAGGAATGAAAGAAATTGTACAAGAGAATCACACATTAACCACAGTTTCTATAGAACAGGTTTGCGAGAATAATTAGCTTATCAATATTACCAGAAATTTACGACAGATGAAAGCTTTCAAGGCTGTAACTTCTGAAACATTTTATTTTTTATAATTGATGGTTTTCTAATTAAACCAGAACAATTTCTTTTAACAATATTTAAGGATTCACAAGCATTAGGCTACAAAATAGAATTTCAAACGTTTACATAAATAAAAATATTAAGCAGATTGACAATGAATCCATTGTCCTCTTTAACCATATTTTTCTCTTTCAATTACGAAAATTGCAGTGCAGAATTGAAACAGTATTTCTAGAATGAATAGAAGTTTGAATAGCTGGAAAAGAGAAAACTGCGACTTGAATATAATGTTAGTCATTTATATACACTGAGACTTTATGAGCACAGTTCTTACTCACAGAATATTTTCTTACATCTCTAGACATCTCACTTCAATTGCCTCATTCATTTAAAAACATACAATTTTTATACGTTTATTGGTTTTGTACTTTGTGTAGAGTTAATCTTTTCAAAAATATTGTAGAATAAAATATCTACGCATATAAGTTCATTTCTTTCTCAGTATCAATAAATTTGTTTCTTTTGCGACTTTCGAAAAGGTACCTAAAAGACAATCTAAGTAGAATTAATGAATTTATTGCAAGCAAAGGGAGTACATTGGAGGGAAAAGTAACATTTTCAATCTGTGCATGTCTCAGACTGTTGAGGTGAATGTGGTGGTTGAGGAAGTACTAAATGTGGTCTGGAAAGAGAAAGGATTGTTTGAAAACAGGAACAATGGATGAATTTGATAGACGATGAACAAAACTGCGATAGAGGGGAGAAATTTGGGTAAGCAAGAAAGGGGTGGAAATATTAAGATAAAGTTGATTAATTGTAAGGTGGAGTAGCAGGTTATGTCTTTGCGAGGCAAAGAAATGCAGGAGTGTTAAGTTTTGTCCATTAAAAATTACTTGAACAGTAGAAAAAGAAATATTAATTCATCACAAAACCTCCGCTTACAATGAATGAACAATGTTGGAGAGGGTAGGACGAAGGGGCACTATATTGGACACGTGAGGGACCTCCCTGCCTACGCTACCAAAAAAACCCCATCATACTAGCTGTACAAGCCTGAAATTGTGGAAGCTGAGGATAAACGTCCATGCATATTATCCCACAGCTCGTATCTTGAAAGAATTGGACATATAAAATTCCATTTTCTTATACCTACGGGACAAAGACCATATGCCTTAGTTCATTATGGGGAAAAAATATATTTTCCAATTCTACAGGTCGACATGGGAGAGATTAAAAGACTTTTCGGTGCTTTGATGATTAAGAAGAAAGGTCACATCATAATTCAATAATTAAAACATTATCTTCTCAAAATGCGAAATAAGTCACCCGATAATTGAACTTTTTGTCACCTGACTATTTACAACACCACACTTCTAGACCAACAGCCTTCAGTTGAAGAGACGCTCCATGCTGATTTCAAATCAGTCACTCACCAAATAGAACCAGGCTGACCAAAATTGAGCAATGGAGTTTTCGGTTTAATGAGTGAGTGACCTTACTGTCAATTCATTTTCTTTTTTAGGGAAAAGAAGAGTCGATATTTTTAATGCTGGATGTGGAGAAAAGGTTATGTCACGTTATCTGCACCCGAACTAAAGATTATGTAACAACAAGGATTAAGTGACAATTTTAATTTTTCGCTGATTCAAATAACGGTTTATGTAGGTTCATTAGAGCTTAAACTCATAGAAAAAGATAAGAAAAAAGTGAGGGAAGATTAACAATGCCAAAAGATAGGATTTTAAATTAAAAGGAGTATTGTAGAACATTTAAGAGGAAAACTTCTATTTTAAAGCAAATAATATTCTATTCGTCCTTTATTTCCCCCGAGTTTAATTTCACTATAACCGTTTATCAATTGAAATACGTTAACCGTCAAAGACATAAAAAACCGCTACTTCTTTTGAACTCTAGATTTGGATTTATCTAAGGTGTCAATCCTAAGGTTTTATTCATTGTAACAGAAAACATAATAAGTGCGCCTCCCAAAAGTAACACGCGTATAATGTAAAATTACACAAAAGGGAAACATTGAAAATATTTAAAAGGATTTCTTTTCCTCCATCTCATTAGTACTTTCTCCCGAAAATTGTTTCATTGCAGACTTCCTTTTTTCACAATACAATAACGGTTTTTCATTACTTTAATGGGTTTTCATTCATTTTACCGTCTTTATTTGGTCAACGCATTTGTCCCATGCGTCTCTTTTGATGTTTGAAGACTTTCCTCTTATTTTATTTTCCTAGCAAATCCATTGCATCTACAATTGTACCCAAAACATCTGTTTCTTCTTTTCTTCGGAAGATGGCGCCATTTGGCCTTTTTGTCATCTTCTTTTCGGTAAGCTTCCACTTTTCTTATGTTTCTCGATTCTTGGTCTCCAGCATACGTGTCCTGAATCATCATATTTTTGATATCTTTATTTTCTATCGGCATCCTCTTCAATGCTTCTTGTCTATAAGTTCATATATCGCCTTAAACTAAAGAAATATTTTCGTCCACCGCTTTCTAACTTGGGACCTCGTATTTCTAGAGCATATATAAGACAGATAGGTTTGCTGCTGACCAAGCCCTAATTTTCCAATCAGCCAAACCAAACCAAAGGGGTTGCAAGCGTTGATAAGTGAATTGGAAATTCAGTGTGATAGATACGGAATGAGAATCAATATAAATAAATCAAAGGTTGTGCGATTTTGCTGAAAGAAAATGGCTAAGCTAAACATAAAAATATAAGAACAAAAACTAGTAGGTAGAATAGTTTACGTATCTCGGAAGTGTTTTGGATCAAAACGGTCAAGGTGGTAGTGGCGTAATGAGAAAAATTACCCTAGGCAAGGAGACTTTCACAATGAGGAGGGAGTTGATTACAGGGATGTTGAGTAAGGAGGTTAAGAAAAGACTCGTTAAAACTTTTATTTGGAACGCAGTTATTTGCGTCGCGGCCACATGGTCACTGAAGCAGAAGGGTAGACGTAGGCTTTTGAAATTGAAGGAGGAGGCTTTTAAGTTTGGAGAAGAATAGAGAAGGTGAAATGGATGGAAAAGAAAACGAACTGAGATGTGCTGGATATAGTGTGCGAAGAGGGGGATGTTTTGGGTGAAATTATAAGGACGCAGGAAAAATGGATAAAAAGAATATTGTTCTGCAGAGGGATGTTGAAGTCTCTAATTGAGGGGACAGTGTTAGGCAAACGAGGAAAGGGCAGGAATGGGATGGGTATGTTGGACGGGAGGAAGGAAGTAAATGGATATGATGAGAGACTTATCTGTAGAGTAGAATGTTGGGTCGGCTTTTGTAAGGAGAATAAAAATATTTCCTTTGGAAGTTGTTTCCATCCCAAACCTACCTCAACCGGTAAATTATCTTAAAAAATCTTTAAACCACACGGCTATTTTTCGCAGGATTAAAAATCTTCATTTTCAAATTTGGAAATTGATTTAATCCTTATTTTCTAACTTCAAGATAAAAAGGTTTAATTTTATTTTAAATGAACTGATGATATTTACATATTTAAAACAATCGTTCTTCATTTATAGTTTAAAACTTAGATCGTTGAGATTGCTAGTAACATCAATTAAAAATGCCAAATTATATTGCTAGTTATTGTCAAATAATACGATTTTCCTATTGAGTAGCTCATTTTCTATTTCCAAAAATTTAGAAGCGGCATTTTTCAATATCCTAAACTTACTGAGAACCTGACTTCTGTAAAATCATCGCACTTTACAATGAAGGATATGTTCACCATATTTCAAATTTAACAATTTACAGTATTCTCTTAATTCTCGTCTGTCCCGTGCTCTTTCTCTAATTGTATTTACAAATTTCACAACTAGCAACCTAACATGTTACAAATTTAAAGTTTTCTACACGGTACCTATTAGTGTATAAGACTTTCCAGTCATGGCGTTTTAAAAAATGTTCAACCAAAGTTGTAGTGCCATTGGCTTTACCTATCATGAAAGGTACTTCATCATTGCACACATTAATAAGTTTGTTATGATATTATTTTAGATCTTCTAGGCATGATATTATCTCTTCAAATATGTCTGATCCTCTTGTTTTACCATGCAATGACTCCAGACAGACGATTTCTTCGTACACAATTAAATTATCATCAATTCCTCTAATAAAAACGTTTAACCGGTAACAGTTTTTATATCTGTTGATTCATCCAAAGCTAGAGGAAAGAAAATACAAGAATGAGTAAGGTTTTCTAGTCGCTGACGATAATAATAATATATATATATATATATAATCTTAATTCTACCTTTCAATCACTCTAATTACAAATACCACGCTAGTACACTCAATAAAACAATGTTTTAAATTCCACTCCACGATGGCTCACTCAAAACTAACTGATCATATCGAACGCGCCCGCTCAATTACACGTGATTTCAAACACATACTGTAAGGTTAGTGCTCCGTGCTTCCGATCGTTTAAGTAGGAGCGCGTAATGGCAACATCGATAAAAATATTCGAACGTTTATAAACCCGTCTAAAGTAACATCTCACAAGTTTCAATCTAAGTTTCAGACACCTGGAATTTGAAAATTACCGAAGAATGTACGAAATGAATAGCGATCGCTTTGTTTTTTTAAATATTAAGAATAATTCAGTTATGATATCTTTTTTCACAAATAATTAGGCGCAAGGATACAATGCGCCACTTGTATCATCCAATTTAGCCACGTTTTGTGCATACCCCAAGGTTTGGCCGCCCCTGATGTACGTAATATTTAGAGTACACGTGGATTTTTCATTCGTTCAATACCAATGAAAGAGAAACCATGGTGAGAAGTAGGATATCAATGGGTAGTAAGTATTGTGAAAAATGACCATGCAGGCGAAACGGGAGTGAAGCCATTTTTAGATAGTGTAAGTCTCAATCAAATTTTTTCCCATACGCCTGGAGTAATTACCAAGAAATGAACATTTTATTGTTACAAATATTGGATAAACCTCTGCATTTTATACAAAATTGTTCTCACAGAATCACTGTTCACCAACTATTAACCTAGAAATAGTCACGGACTACACTAAATGTACCCCTTACGATGAGTACGGTATAATGATATTACTTACATGTTCATTCTATATACTCGTATTACTTATGCATGCGCTTTTGAGTGGAAAGGGGGGTTTCTGCCGGCATAATATACTTTTGACTTTGCTCGTAGAAGGAAGATCTCAGTTACTCGAAGCGCAATCGCATCAATTACCTCTCCAAAGCACTTTCCCTTTCAACCCTTGTTCAAACCGTAAATCGCGGAAAGGTGGAGGGACATGAGAGATTTCAGCCAACGCTGCTACAGACGGAGAACTGTCCGTCTCGCCCTCCTCCCCATCCCCCTCGGCCGCCTTATTTCTCAATCTCGCCGCTCCTTACCAGCCCCGCATGAAATGTCTCCTCACCCCCTAAAAAAAGGAGGGAGGGATGAAAACCCTCCCATCCTCACCACCCAACTCCCCCGTTTACACTATTCCCGCCCCAACTCCACGACAGCCTTTCCCGTAAACCTTCCCCACACGCTCTCGCTCCCTCAGGAGCCCCCGGCTCTTACCCCCACAAACCCACCTTCTCCCCGAACCCCTCCAGCAAAACACACCCCCACCCAGACGAGTCCAGAGGAGGAAGGGGAAAGGTGGATGGTGGGCAAGGGGCATGGAAGGGAGGGGTTTGAAGATGAAGATTGCGCCGGGAAAGAGATTTTTCCAACCCGATTACCTAAATTTTTAATGAGCTGCCTTCTCACTCACTCCTGCCTAGCGCGGGGAAGTCAGAGATCCGTGAAACCTCCTCTCGCTCCAACCCACCCTCCCCTCACCCTTTTTCCCAATCCACTCCCGAATCTCTCTTCAATCTCTCCCATTTCAACGCCAACGTCTCCATTCCCCCTGTCCCTCCCTCTCCCGCCCACATCCACGTCATTCACGCTCTGAGGGAAGGCAACGAAGCCGGCCACCTTCGCTCTTTTCCTCGGCTAACATCTCGTTTATCATTTGACTTATATACACAAAGTTCGCCAGGATCATAAATATATGTATCGTAGACAGTGGGGCGTGTATTTTAATTTCATCTAGATGACTCGGATGAGATATGTCAAACGTGATGAAATGTGCGGCAATAAAAATTTATGACAAGTTGTTAGGGGTCGAGACAGATACAAGGAGAGGACGGATGCAAAAATAATGGAGCATAAATGGAAAAATAAGAGTCGGCCGAATATTACATGTATACTCTAAAAAAAGTGAAGGTAAGCTATTTTAAGCGCAAGAAAGTATGTTGGCTCTAAATAATTTCTCATTTTGAATTTGTCACGGAAACAAAGAGTGACCCATGATAAAAAAATCTGCGCGCTATTTATCTATGTAGTTCATGATTCGGGATGCTGAAGTTTACGGTATCACGGGAGAACTTATATTCGCGTGGCAATAATTACTTGCAGACAACAGAAACTTTGTTGTTATTCCCGATTTTATTCAAAAAGTTTATTTGCCAACGACATGAATATAGTTTTTTCATATAACAAATGAAAATTCTAGTACTGAGGAAGAATTGCAAAAAACTTACAGATAATACTTCAAGACATGCAATTATTTCAAATCATGGAATATAAATTCTTGTAAATTATAAAACTGACTCCTCTGCAATAAGTGTTAGAAATTCTTTTGTGAAAATTGTAGATGCATTGTAATTACTTCTTGTGGAAATAATGTTTGGTCGTAATTGTCAGCAGATTTCGGTCAGGATTTATTCATGGTTCGAAAAGGAGAGGTTAAACAAATGGCAAGAGTAGAAAATAATTTTTAAGACATTAGTTTAATTGTTCTTTTTGGAAATATGACGCAGGTCATCACGGTTAGCCACTTTGACTTAATAAGGGAATTAGATTTGGAAATACAAAAAAATATTTCAGCTTTAAATCTACGCTTTTCAATATTTCTGACTCTCCTAACATTGCCTAATTTTTATTTAAAATTTTTCTATGCAATTCGGGTATGAGGCATTTTTTAATTTTCCTAATATACTCCAGTTCACCCTATTGCGCTAACAGCAGTAAATGCGGCATTAAATGGACACTAGAACACTGATTATAAAGCAGACAAATCGTTAGAGAGAAAAACATGTCACCAGGCTTAAATAGAATTTGAAAATACAAGATTTAGTGAATATTTGATAATAAAGTAAAACCCCAAAAAGGTTTTAATCATATCTGTCGGAGATTCAAGGAAACGAGTCGAAAGTGCCATCCTTAGATTAAAACTGACAAAAATTAACACCTTTTAGAAAAATCTGAAGCATTGAACCGCTATTTTCAAAGCATTTTTAATAATCCTTCAACAGAAGAATGCATGAAATTATCCTATCCCATTTCTTTGACATCCATCTCATGCAAAATTTTGCAGCACATAATTGTAAGTTCAATCATGAAATACTGACCAACGCGGTTTTCGAATGAGAACTCTCTGCAAGATTCAACTGGATCTATTCGTTCGTTATATTTTGATCTCGGGAGAAAATAACGTCCAGGTCTATGCTATATCTCTAGATTTTAAAAAGGCATTCGACAAAGTCTCTCATAAATAGTTGGTCCAAAAGTTGGGAAGCTACGGAATTGATAAATGTGTTATAGACTGGATCAATAACTTTCTAAAAGGCCGAGAATAAAGGCTTGTAATGGACGGGGTATCATCGGGACACAGTAAGAGCAACATCGGGCATTTCAAAAGAATGGGTTATCGGTCCGTTTCTTTCCTCGAACCATTGGAGATCATAATAGGTTGTCAGCAATTGATTAAGAGATAAATAAAGTTTAAATTTTAAATTCTATGGCCTCAAAGAAAAAAATATTAATTGGATTAGAGACTTCTTTTTAAATCGCAAACAAATAGAAGTCATCGATGGTTTATGCTCAACGGATATAGATGTAACTTCGGGCGTCCCTCAGGGAAGTGTAATAGGGTCTCTACTGTTCTTAATATACATTAATGACTTAAGCGCACACGTTGGTAGCAATCTCAGGTTATTTGCTGACGACATGGTGGTATACAGGGAAATAAGGAGCCAACTAGAACGCGAGCTACTCCCTAAAGACTTACACGCAATCTCTGATTGGTGCAAGTAATGGTTAATGCTTAATATAGACAAATCTGCAGTTTTGAAATTTCGGAACAGAGGAAGTAGCGAACAGGACATGAACTATGAAAAAGATTGTTCAGTGCTAACTATGGCCAATCAAATCAAGTGATTGGGGGTACGATTGCAAAAATATTTGGCTAATGCAAGCGAATTTTCTCTCATTACGGGTCTTGCCCTAACACACCTCGCCACACGCCCTTCCGGTGCCTTGCAGGGTATTAAGTACATGTAGATTTAAGTAGAATTGGTTGTATATTTATTTTTCGGTATCTCGCATGTTTCTTCCTGAATATTATTCTTTATATTAAATTGACCCATCTTTTTAAATGTTTACACCACAATTTGAATTTACTTATCCTTTTATTAAATATTGTTGCATGTAAGTACTCAATATCTTGTGAATTTATTTTTTCGAATGCATGAAAACCGTAATTTTTGTTTAGAGTAAACATTATTTGGTTTAGCATGTGGTTTTATTATAGTTTATGGGTAGTGACCTAACACCCCCGCCACACACCTTTTCTCCAACTTGCGGGGTATTATGAGGATATAGATGATTCGAGTGTGCGGTAGATTGCGCAGGATCTTTGCGGGTCGCTAGAGTGAACCCTTTATATTGAACGTATTTGGTATAACCGTTCTGTTCCTTCGTAAGACCAGCTATCCTGATCTGTTTTACTGCACGCTTTCCTTAATGTTGCCTATTTTTTATTAAGATTGCCTTGTTGTATAGGTATGAACGTCGTTGGGACGAAATTGGTAACCAAATTCTTTCATAGACTGGACATTGATTACGTGACCAACCGTCCACATGTTTGTAATCTTAAGCTACGTTTTCATTTCACCTTTTATGCCGTCACAAATCTTTTTCTATTTGAAACATTGGACTTTAACAAAAGACGGTGATGACCCGTGCACTGTGTATTTTAATGGGGAAGCGAGCGTATGTTTTCACCCGTAGCCGCATTTTTGACGTCGCAGGAGTTGATAGTTAGGCAGCTTCTTTGGCCCTGGAAACTGCTACAGCAGACTGTATCCTGATTGGCTGCGCTGTCTTCGTCACCACCAAATCGAATACTTGGGAATGTGGTTGTTAACTACAGACAAATACATGACCGGAAACCTGGGCTATACTATATTTCGGCTATTGCGATTTGCTTTGGAAATTGAAGGTACGTCTTGTCATTTGAATTGGATAGTGCCGGTATATTTTTCATACGTATGTAGTCGGTGTAAATTTTATACACCTTTTCAAATCCTCTTGTAGGACCCTGAACGAAGCAGTGGTATCAATAACTCTTTAATGTGCGTAAATTCGTTCCTGAAACGGTAACTATCGTAATCATCGTATTATGTAAAGCCAGGGTCCATTGAAAATCGGCCCTAATATGCTGTTATTACTACTACATATAATAAAACCACATATAATTTCATTGCTCATTTTACCGTTTGTTGGATGTTACGTTGCGTATGATGGTGAGAATTCTCGTCATTCAAATATCAGCAGTTGGGGGGCGGATTACGAGAATTCTTGTCATTTAGGAGTATTATTTTCAAATTTTTACTAACATCATTTACATGTTTGGTGATGAGTTTATTCACCTTTCCTTATTTAATAAGTACAATCATCACTTCATTTTTTATTTCGTCAAGTAATTTTGATAATATGAGACTTTTAACTGTATTTAAGTCCCAGACTAGTTCTCTTTAATTACGCGCAACTTCAATTCCAACAGCTTGAAACTTCTTCATCGTCCCTCTTCATTTCGGAGGTAATATTTCTTTCATCTCTTCCTCGGTACCCCAACGCCTTACCTCATTATTTCTTGAGTGTTATCCACATGGCCCTAGCTGAGTCATCGGGGAGGAACCTTATCTCTCTTGCCTGAAAGACCAATCATGCATTGCCTCGCCTGCAAGTTCCACTCCCGGCTAATGGAATACACTCTCAGCTCTGCTCCAGCAACGTAAACATTCATTACGAAAAGAATGAGTGGTCCAATAATGAATCGTCCATAACTATTTTACGGCTCTGGTAAGATCCTTCTCTCGATATGTCTGGAGCAGTTCGTTTAATAGGTTGTTAAAAAGTGTAAGAAAGTCGAAAATTTTTACAATAAGAAGACGAGTGTGAGGGAATTAGGCCGAACCAAAGCAGGAGCTATCAATTGATGAATCGATGATTCCTTGTAGAGAATGATCAAAAATTAAGACCTATAATCCAGCCAAAATCATAAAGTAATAGGTCATTTGTTCGTATGGTTTGTGAAAGTGATTCTGGCTACATTAGTGATAGGAACATATTCAGCCGAGGTAAAAAATGAAAAAAAACATCCATTCACTTCTTCAGCCATATTTCAATCTTTGGAAAAATTTCTATCTAGATTATATTTATAACAGCGTAAAAATAGCTGAACTTCCTTTTTGAAATAAAGTAAAAGTTTTTGAAACCATCTGATGAAATTTGTGGCTTCTACATGCGGTTATTATTCTAAATTACGGGTGGTGTCCTAACACCCCCCGCCACACTCCCTTGTGGCGGCTAGCGGGTAGATGTATATGTAGAAGTGTTTTTGAAAACACCTGATGAAATGGTAGTTCCCTTCTGGATTAAAGAGTGAGGCGAAAACATTTAAAAAGGGACAGTGCGTATTTTCTCGCAAAGATGAAGTTCTTCTGGTGATTTTGGAAGAAGTTTATTCCTTGAAACGAAGCTAAGAAAAGTTCTCCTTAACCAAATTCTGATTTTATTTAAAAAATGTATGCTTTGGAATTATTTTCAAAGGACTACGGAAGAATCGTGAGAATTAATGTAATAGAGTCTATCTTTATTGTGTGCTGTAACACAGAAATTCAACTGTAAAAAATATTTGCCTCGACCGGGACTCAAACTCGGATTACTCAATTTCCGACCAAGTGTTTAAACAGAATAGATATTTGCTCTTCTTTTTGCCAAATAATTATTTTCAGTACCTGTTTTGAATTTTAGTATGTTCAAAAATATTGTTGCAAAGTTTACCTACCAATGCTACGGGCAAGGTTTACAATATAGATTTTGAATACTACTCGTTTGCACAGCATAACTACATCTACACCCACGCAATACCCCGCAAACTGCCACAACAGCTTGTGACGAGGGGTGTTTGGTCACCACCTATAACCTAGAATAAAATTACACACAAAACCAAACGAGGATACCTCTAAACAAATAGGATGCATATTCATAAGGTAAGAGCCGTTTGCTAATATTTAAATATTGGCGCTTCAGAACACAGTTTTACTGCTCCAGCCCCATCTACTGATTCATTGAAAAGCTATAGCAGTATTTGTTTTGTTTCAGAAGTCGTTTTCTTGTCCATGAATGCAAACAACAATGTCCGCGACAATCGTTGATCCCGCCAGCTGTGAAGTTCGTTCTGTCATACGATTCTTGAATGCAAAAGGATTGTCAGCTGCTGAAATTCATCGGGAACTACGCCTAGTTTATGTGGGAATTACAGGGAAAATTTTCAGCCGTAGAGTTCCTATGAAGCAACAGTTGTAATATACATACAGACAGCACCCAAAGAGCGAAAGTTTGAATTAATTTCTTTCAAAGCGTGTATATATAATATCCCAAATAGCTCACGCCCTAGATTACGCCCTTTTTTAAATAGATATTAAACATATTGATTTCTGGTGGAGTCCTACCCCTGGACTGGAAAATAGCGGACGTCATACCTAGGTGTGAGCAATTTACATCTTCACAATACCCCACAAGCCGCCGCTAGGGCGTGTGGCAGGGGGTAGTAGGTCACCAGCTTTTCTACATACATTCACTCTATTTCCTCATGCACCTGGCACCCCGCGATCCACCAAAAACCTCGTGGAGAGAGAGAAACCGAATTTCAATCATGCAGCTGACCTACATACAGGGGGGCACCCAAAAGTGGTAAAACTGATTTTCTCTGGCGCGAACGGAGCGGTGGAGGGGGGTCTGCCTGACGGGGTAAGATGGAGGGGGCTCTTAGCAACACACCGACACCAACCTCAGTCGCCTGCGGCTGTCGTTGAGTGAGGACACCATTTTTAATGAAGTAAGGTTTTTGTCCGCGTCGAAAAACAAAATGAATCTGAATTTAGAGCAACGTTATTCCGTGAAGTTTTGTGCGAAACTCGGGAAGACGGCAACTGAGACCCTCGATATTACAAATCAGGCTTATGGAGACCCTGCCTTATGCCGTTCCACAGTGACACAAGTTGTTTAAAGAGGGTAGGGAGCTCGTTGAAGACGACCATCGCTCCGGACGGCCATCGACGGTAAGAACCGACACGAATGTGGACAGAGTGAGGACACTGATGAACACAGACCGTCGCAAAACCAGTTAAGAAATTTCAGACCAGTTGGGTCTGTCTGCATCCAACGTCCAACGCATTATTTCACAGGATTTGGCCATGCGCAAGGTGTGCGCCAAGATGGTGCCGAAAATTCTGAATTGGCGCGCTCGTCGTCAGACAGCTTCTGGCCAAATACTGTGTTGCCACGTTGCCGCACCCGCTCTATTCTCCCGTTCTGGCACCATTGGACTTCTTCTTTTTCCCCCAGATGAAAAGAAAGCTCAAGGAACGACGTTTTGACTCGATAAAGGCCGTTCAAGAGGCTTCGACCAGGGTCATCAACGTCATTCCCAAAGAAAATTTCCAGCGGGCGTACGGGGAATGGGAGCAACGTTATACTTAGTGTGTAGCAGCTCAAATAGCATACTTTGAAGATTATTAAGTCTATGTAAGTGTATCGTCAATAAAATTCTTGTAAAAAAATCAGTCCTACCAGTTTTGGGGGCGACCCTGTATAATATATTACGAGTATTACATGGTCAGTAGCCAAGAGCAAAAAAGCAAGGAAAAAAGCTGGGAGAAATTCTCAAAGTCAAATATTGAGGAAAACCCCAGGGGGTTAATATATAAAATTGTCAGAGAAAAATTTTAAATCCCACCAACATACTCAGCTAAGACCTACACCAGAGGGGAGCTTCTATTTCTGGACGAAACCATTTCCAACATCATCAACACACTAGTACCATATGACACGCGGAAAGTGAAATGGAAGAACGGAAAGTAACTAGGAGTGAGGTTAACTTCCCTTGCCTGCAAAGTACGGAGATAGACATCACCGATGAGGATGTAAGAACCACGATTAAAGAGATGAAAATGAAAAAGACCCAAGGCATTGATGGCATAAGCGCTGAATTGATCAAAGCAGCCCAGCCGGTTATCCTCAACCATTCAACTAAATTGCTACAGGACTGTTGCAGAAATAAATACTTCCCTGCGGCATGGAAAAAGGGTGTCCTATGCATCACCTTGAAATCTAAAGAAAAATACACCTCTGATAATAAGGCATACAGACCCATAAACACTACTACCCGAAATGGGAAAAATGTTCGAAAGAATCATCAAAATGAAAATCGAGGAGGCAGTTGGATAGGAGAATCTATGTACTTCATAAAAGCCAATTTGGATTGCGAAGAGGCGGATCCACCGCAGCAGCGGCAATGCTGCAATAAATCAAAAACTCTAAATTTAAATATAAGGTGGCATTATTCATAGATTACGAAGTAGCATTCGATTCCTTATCGTGGCCCCATTGCATAAACCAGCTCAGAAGTTATAAATTCCGGGTCTATTAGTAGAACTCATTAAAACTTATTTCTTGAAGAAAACAACTGAAATACAACTAAATAATCTGGAAGTCGAAAAGGGCATTACCCAAGGGCACCACAGGGATGCATACTCGGTCCTTTTCTTTGAAACATCGTCATGAACGATCTGCTGAATCAACCCCTTCCTGAAAACTGCAGATGGACAGCCTAAGCTGATGACGTTGTGATCACAATGCCTGAAAAGTCCAGGAGAGAAATAGAAAACATCCCAAAGGAATATTATCATATAGTGAAGTTATGGAGTACGAAAGTGAAATTAAAAACCTCTGTTAATAGGACCAAGTACGTCGTGTTCGGGAAAAAATTGTCACGGAACCCAACTATAAAAATCTATCGTCAAAACATCAAAAGAGCCTCCATATTTAGATACCTGGGCATTGAAATCTATGAGAGACTGACATTCCAAGAACACGCAAATTACGCAGCAGGCAAGGTGAAGAAAATATTTAACTACTTAAGAAGGCTGTGCAGAAACAGATTTGGCATCCACACAAATAGCCTAGCAACTATACGCACTGGAGTCACCATCCAAATATTGACAGACAACTGTGAGGTGTGGGGAGAGAGGTTAAATTACAGCAGAATCCGGAAGAAACTGGAGGAGGACCAAAGAGCTTGCCTAATTGCAATATTCGTGAGCTCCGATACGGTCTATAATGAAACTCTACAAATAACAACTGGAATATAGCCGATGACATTCTCAATAGAGGAAAGAAGAATCAAGTCACGGATGAGGCAGATGGAAGACATTACTCTAGGAGATGTAACTCTGTCTCCAACTGAGAAATGGAACAGGAACGTTAAAAGAGTTGTATTTCCTGGATGAATGGGAACGCGAATGGGAAACATTGGAAAAGGGGTACACAACCAGACAATTCCTTCCTAGCGTCACGGAAAGGATGAAGAACAACTTTAAAACCTACAAAGAAATTAGGCAAATTGTATGAGGAAACGGGGAGTTTAGATCATACCTCAAGTAAATTGGGAATAAAAGGAGGGGACGTGTGGATGCTTGATAGACGAGGACTCGGCAATACACAAGAGTCGTTTATTGCCCAATTAATGCCGAGGCAAGAAGCGAACTGGAAGCTATCCTTGGATATTTTCATAACGTCCAACAAATTGGGAAATATCCACACGAGGAAACGATTAGGAAATTATATTAGATAGATTTATCAACAAAAGATGAGTAAGAACGGGGAGAGTGACGGAGAGGAAGGAAATACGACCCATGTTTTGTGTTTAAAAAAAAATTAACGTAATTTGATTGGGGATTTAGAAATAAGGCAACCCAAAAATTGAAATTGGCCCAATAAATTGTCAGAATCCAACGGGCCAAATTATTATTATGGTTAGTAGCTATTCCTATGCCTTCACAAAGACAAGACACAAGGACAAGAAAGAAATGATTAAAAGACAGCAGGCACACATGCAATGCAGGCACTATTAAGCCTTCATCATGAGGATCGCATACACTTTCCGCATACTCATGGTGGGGCCTAACTAGCGTGAAACAGCAAAGCTCCTTGACTCTTCTTTACAAATCCTAAGTAATTTTCTCATGAATTGTAACTTTTTATTGGCATGTCCTCCAATTTCATGAATGTGTTTTATCCAGAACCAATTCGCAGTAAACAGAAATAAAGAATATCGGATATAAAAGAAATTAAGCGGACCGATAAAACTTTCTCTTAGGACACCCGATGTTGCTCTTACTGTGTTCCGAAGATACCCTGTCTATTACGAGCCTTTACTCGTGGTCTGTTCGAAAGCTATTGATCCAGTCTGTAACACATTTATCAATTTCGTAGATTTCTATATTTTGGACCAACTATTCATGAGGGACTTTGTCGAATGCCTTTTTAAAATCTAGAAATATAGCATAGACCTGGAAGTTATTTTCTCTCGAGGGCAAAATATCACAAACGAAAAGTTCCAGTTGAGTGTCGCAAGATCTACCCTTTCGAAATCAGTGTTGGCATTTTGTAAGTAAATTCCGATAATAAAGGTATTTCATGATTGAACTTACAATTATGTGCCACAAAATTTGGTATGAGATGGATTCCAAAGATATGGGTAGGTATTCATTCAGATATTCTTTTGCCTTTTTTAAATAATTGAGTGACATTGGCTATTTTTCAGGCTTTGGGTACTTCGCGATAACTAAGAGATTCATGAAATATTATTTTCAGGGAAGGAGCTATTTCTGAGGTCATCGTTTGGTATACGCGAGCAGGGATTTGATCAGGGCCTGGAGATTTGTCTGAACCGATGTCTTTGAGCTGGTGTTTGCTTCCAAGAGAAGATATTTCAATTTCAGGCATGTGTTCATGGGAGCGATCGAAAAGTGTCATACATTTTTCTTTTGAAGGATTATTAAAAACGCTTTGAAAATATTGATTTAATTTTTTAGCTTTTTCTTAAGTTTTTGCCCGTCGAAATATAGGGATGGCACTGCCGATTCGTTTCCCTGAACATTCCATACAGATGACTAAAATGTTTTTCGGTTAATGCCCAATTATTCACCTAATATTTTATTTTTAAATTCTATCAAAGGCCATGGATATGTTTTACTTGCTAATGATTTGGCTGTATTATAGTTTTGTATTTGATCATTTTTTAAATATTAGGCTCGTCCTTTTGTGTACTCCTCATCTAAAAATACCTTAATCCTTAATAATCGGCACTGTTTGAAAACCTACTGCTATGAAATTATAATTTTACCAGTCTATTGATGGAAGATTGAAATACCCTCCAATTGTGATTTTTCTATCGTATCAATGGGAATTCAAACTAGTGACCTCTTTTTCTAGTTCTAAAATTGATTATTCTCCGGGATCAGGGATCTGTAGAATGCACAAAGGTAGACTCATTTTGAGCGAGGGCTTTTTATAAAGCAACAAACCTTTTCTAAGCTACTATTAGGGAAAGAAATACTTCTTTTTTCGTGAATATCTTGAACAGCTTTCCATTATAATCTTACCCGACTTATCTATAACCTTCTGTAAAGACATTCCATTCTTACTTGCCAATAGTGATTTAAACTTGTTGTATAGCGCTCAAATTTCACCCTTCTTACGCGGTTACGGGTTTGCACATATGTGTTGGTTTTGATTGCGGTTTTTTATTCTCTTTTACGGGTGGTGACCTAACACACCCCGCCACACGCACTTTCGGCGGCTTGCGGGGTATTATATAGATGTAGCTGTATGCAAACCTTCCATGTCGTCGCACTGCGTCTTCTACCATGCTTCTTTTGCTTTATTAGTGACCCCTCTCATTTTATTGTAGAACTCTTTGTACTTCAGTTAGCCTAACTCTTTGTTTACATTCTTCCATGTCCTATTCAGATCTATATATTTAACTATCTGCTCCGTGACCCATGGTTTCCTTGCTCTTTTCCCCTCACCGGTTCCTTCTACCGTGTTTTGCTGCTTTCGATTTCCCTTTCTTGATACATTCTACAGACTGTTGATATTTCTTCCTTGTTAATCCATTTAAACCTCCTACATTCCATTTCCTAACCCGCCGGTCTTGCCTTATCTTTTTTAAGCGGACGTTACATTTCATAACAGCTAAATTGTGGTCAGAGTCCGCATCCGCTCCCGGGAAGCTGTGCGAATTTATCACACTGTTCCTATACCTGTGCCTAATCAGAATATAATCTAACTGATACCTTTCTGAGTCACCTGACATTTTCCATGTATACCTACGCCTTTTGTGGTGTCTAAACCATGTGTTGGTGATGACTATCCCTGTATCCTGCAGAACTCAAATTGTTCTTTCCCCGCGTTCATTCCTCGTGCCTAACCCATAGTCCCCCACCTCTTCATCATCTCTTCCTTCTCCTACCGCCGCATACCAAATCCCATTATCAAATGTTTCTGTGCAATAACGGATGCGTTTATGTATTCTAAGTGATCGTATACCCTATTCACTTACTTCTTCTTATGACTGCTCGGTGGCATGTATATCTGAACTATTATCATGTTCGTCGGCTCTGCCTTTATCTCTAATATTAATAATCTATTCCTTATTCTAAGTTTACTACGATTCTTCTTACCCTTTATTCAAGATCATGGTAATCCCTCGAGCGCTATCATCCCCGCCGCTTTATATTATTCTATAGATATCCCAGTAATCCCCGCTATCCTTCCATCTCACCTCGCATAGACCTAAGGCATCTATATTACCTCTTTCCATCTCTCGCTTAATATATAACATCACATAGTTGTACAACGAACAAGGAAGCCCTGTTTTAGGCAGTGCGCCTCTTCAGGGTCTATGAGCTGTTGAGAATGTCTTTTGCAATGGCTGAGCTAAAGACATTTTCAACAGCTCTTAGACCCTGAGGAGGCGCACTGCCTAAAACAGGTCTTCCTTGTTCGTTGTACAACTATGTTATGTTATATTCTGTTATCTGTTATTTGTTGTCTGTTATATATATATGGTTTTCCAGGAAGATCTGGTACCCGAAAAATCAACTAGCTTGGGTGGAGCTGCAGGTGCCCAAAGTGCCTTGCCCGGGAATCGAACCCGGGACCCTCTGGTCAGCAGTCCAACGCTCTACCCGCTAGACCACCACGACCCGCATATATATATATATATATATATATATATATATATATATATATATATATGGCCGGCACAGGGAAAGGAACTGGCCCCCTACCCTGATGTGTGAACATTCACACGCCGTCGGGCTTGGTACATGGGTGAGCTCTACCATCACCTACTAAACCGACCTTCGGGTTGATTACTGTGTTTATGGTTTTTTATATATATATATGTTATTTGCTGTACAACAACAAGGAAAAATAAACAACTTTTGAACTTGAACTCCCTTAATATTATCTAATTTGCTTCCTACCTTCTGCGGGGTATTGTTTAGATGTAGGTTAAAATGATGTAAAATATATTTAATGTTTTATTGAAATATTTGTATTCAACTTCCATATCCAAAATTATATGAAACTAGAACTGCATAAATCGAGCAAATACATTAAAATTCTACACATGATAATTATCTTAATTAGAAGCCTTAATAAATAATATGTGATTTTTAAATTTGGAGATGAATGTACCGTTATTTTTCATATTAAAATAAATGGGTTACTTTTAAATTTATACCTACTTCGATTGTTGTCTTATACTACCTATTGATGTTAAATATAATAAAAAAAAATACGAATCACTAGTTAATACATCCAGTAGTAAAAAATAATCATTAAATGGAAAACTAAGATTCGTGTATTTGATGAAAGCTGTTACACAAAATAGGATGTTTCAAGTAGTTTTGGCACATTTAAAGGCATTGAAAATACATTAGCCAGAATAAAGACCCTCCAATTTATTTCCACCTTGCCAGCATTTCAGCGAAGATACTCCCCAAGTTATAATTTAACTGGTACGTTTTGTGCGCCACGCTGAGTTAATTTTTGTGGGCCGATGAGCATGATCTCTTCACTCCCATTCCACTTCTCTTGGCTGGGAAAGAAAATATCCAGACCCATTGCCCTTTATAATTTTCCCATCTAAATTATTTCCGAGCTCATATACCATCACCATCTCTCGCATTCTCTCACCCTTTGTAATATCCATTCACGCCTCAACACCTTTTCCGAGCGCTCTTCGACTTAATCCTGTCTCAACCTTCGCTTAACCTCCCATCCCACCCTCCCCCGTCCCTTTCCTTCCTCCCTTAAACCTTGACTGCTTAACCCCTTTAGCTTCCTTTGCCTCCACATTTATGGTTTAGCCAACTTCGTCTTGCTTATCCTTCCTTATAAACTTTCCCCGATTCCTTCCACTATTTCTCCTCCGCCCCTCCCTCCTCACCGCTCATCAGCGTCGTTTTGTGCTTCTCCTGGGGTTTTTTCCTTCTGAACTTCGTTAGCTCGAAAAGGACAGATTTGAGATTTGTCTCCTTACACCGCTCGCAAGTGTGAGTTCCCGCACCCCCACACTCAATTGCACGGCTCACCTGGCCTTCAACTAGACGTGACTCGCTCACTTCGTCTGGATCTCTCGCACCCACTGGGGTAATCGCGCATGGTTAAACTTCACGAATCCGGAATTTTACTCTTCCTTTTTCTTAAATTTCTGCGCACCTGATATTTAGCTCAAATTGTTGCCCAAATAGGTAAAATTCTACCACCTACTTGAATGCAATAGCTCCTTTCTTATCTTATCCTTTCCAATTTTCATTAAATTATATATCAATATAATATATCCTTATAATATATGTATATATATATATATATATATATATATATATGTAGATGATTTGAGCTTTCGGCCTACTCCGAGGCCTTCTTCAGGTCAGACTCCTGACCTGGCCTCCGAGTTTGACCTGAAGAAGGCCTCGGAGTAGGCCGAAAGCTTAAATCATCTACAGTGTGAGTGTCCTTTTACGTGTTATCTGTTTTATTCTGTGTTCTATTGTGCCGTCCAAAAGTCATATATATACATATATATATCTATATTCACATAGTAATATATATAAGGAAAAGGAATACATATGAAGGACGAACGCAGAGAAAGGCAGAATCCAGCGGCGCACAAGTGTAATATTATTTCCTTGAAAATCTTCCTGTTCAGGCAAGCTTTGGATGGACAAAAGCTACCTTCGCCTACTGTCGCATTCCAATCCCCCATCACTATAAAATGTTTCCCTGCAGGAACACACGCGATTATATCCTCCAACTCATCGTACATTCTATCAACTTCTTCCTCCTTATGGTTGCTCGGTGGCATGTATACCTGAACAATGACCAAGTTTGTCGACTCTGTTTTAATCTCTACGAGTAAAACTCTATCAGTTGCTTGCTCGATGTTGACTACGCTACTTCCTACCCCTTTATTTAATATTACGGCAACCCCTCGCTGGCTCTCGTCCCCGCCGCTGCATATCACTCTATAATTGTCACTTCAGTAATCCCCGCTATCCTTCCATCTCACCTTGCAGAGAACTAAAATATCTATATTACCGCTTTCCATCTCTCGCTTAATATTTTCTAATTTTCCTGTCCTTAACATTGTCCTGACGTTCCATGTTCCTATTCTAACTACTTTCGTCTTCTTCTGAGTCTTCTGTCCTGCTGCTGTTATTTCTCCCCCGCAAGGATTTCGTGGGATGACGACTGCGGAAGACTTGCCTCCCCCGCTGCCGGGCACGACACACGGCCCCTTGGGCCGAGTCCCTTAGTTGCCAGGACTCAATTTCTGTTTTGTGTCCATCATTATTTTCTTGGGAATGATAATTGAGGTGGATTCCCGTTGCCATCCTCAATGGTGTTTTTAACGTGACACCATCACTTAATGGCCGCCCCACTTTGCCGCCGCCTCACTGAGGAACAGACGCTGCGGGAACTACCTTTTGTCTGGCTCCTTACCTTCGACCTGTCTTGCATGGGTGACCCTACCTGGAACTATTATTATTACTCCCACCAGCACAGCTCTAGGGGTCATCCACCACGACAAGGTTGTAGTCCATGGAAGGGATATATATAAAACCCATAAACACAGTAATCAACCCGAAGGTCGGTTTAGTAGGTGATGGTAGAGCTCACCCGTGTACCAAGCCCCACGGCGTGTGAATATTCACACATCAGGGTAGGGGGGCCAGTTCCTTTCCCTGTGCCGGTTATGGTTTCCCAGGAAGATCTGGTACCCGAAAAATCAACAAGCTTGGGTGGAGCTGCAGGTGCCCAAAGTGCCTTGCCCGGGAATCGAACCCGGGACCCTCCGGTCAGCAGTCCAACGCTCTACCCGCTAGACCACCGCGACCCGCGGGATATATATATATATATATATATATATATATATAAGTCATATCTTATCTTCCGAAGAAGATGGAGCTCGAGTCCGTCGAAATTATCAAGATATTATTGTGAGGTTCTTTTTATGTGTTCTCGTGCTGTGTGTTACTGTCTAAGTTTTTTATTCAACACTTCCGTGTTACTTCGAAGAAATCATCTACATATATATATATATATATATATATATATATATATATATATATATATATATATATATATATATATATATATATATGTGTGTGTGTGTGTGTGTGTGTGTATATAATTATATAAAAATATAATTAAACATCTAATTATATTTCTATACATAATATTCATATGGCTATAGATATAAAGATTAGGGAAAAAGGGCTAATCCACCTAATAAATGAGTTTTTTCTTGGATGAAAAGATGGAATAAAAAGGAATCACAAAAATGTATACGATACTCTCCCACCATAACAACATAGGTTATGCAGATTTGAAAAGTAAAAGGAGGGAATTCTGCTATCATATGGACATGGAACTCATAATTTCCTCACTTAGGGGAAACTTAGACTGCCTGAAATATAATTATGACTATTCAATTTTTCATCCAAAAATGCCTCACTAAGCATAGTTTCATTTGGCAGTAAACATATTCTTTATATATTCAATCCTTTTAACTAAAAGATAAAATCTAATGGCATTGAAGCTATATCAACGTTGACAGTTAAAGAAGAAAATCAAATGTACGATTAAAATTAGTTTTCCTCCTTTCGTAAAAGCTCACTCCTGGTCAAAATCTCTTTCAATTCGTATATCCCGAGGTATCACCGTAAGAATTTTAGATTCAACTCTTGAAGTGAAAACCTCGTAAAAAACTTAAGAAATAAGAATAATTTGTCCTCCATACTTCACTGAATTCACAATTTTTTTCAAGGTTTCGTACAGTATCATTTTGTGGGAAAGGTAGGGAAAAAATTGTAGTGGTAAATATTAAGGAATTGTCTCATCATTCGCTTGCCAAATCAAATCTGTAGCCTTTTATATTATGGACATCAGTTTCTTGGACTATTCTTCTTTCTATATATAGATTTATTTCATTCCCTTATGTTTAATTAAATGTTTCTTTAATCTAATTATCCATGAAGTGTTCTTATATAGCCTTCAACTAGTCTTCTTTATTATCTGTCTCAGATTGTCAATTTAAAGGACAAATATTCCTTAAACGTGCCATTTGCCAATCGGACCATTTATTTTTAAAGCTATTCGGTGCCGAAGGAATTGGATCAATGGAAATCATTCTGAATCTGTCTAACGCAATCATCTGGAACCAAATAAGATACACAATCTAATTTTTCCACATTTCGCGATAATAAATATAATATAAGATACCGAGAAAAGTATACCACCTGAAAACGAATGAACTACTTACCGAAAGAGACTCGTACGTATATTGAAAACCTCTGGTTTGATGGGTAGATGTTATTCACTCTGAAGTATTCTTGGAACATTAAATATTTTGATCTGATCAATGTAATTAAATGTATTTCCGTGTGATAATATTAATTTTATTATTCAACCGGTTAAGGTAAGTTTTGGATCAGTTAAACGATTAAATCCCTTGTCTCTCCTAACAAAATACGCCCGGTATCCTACTTCAGAATTTTTAAAAATACACCATATGTGATACGTGCAAATAATGAGAAAGTTCTTCGGGATAACTCACGGTTTCAACCAATATCCGAGAGATAGAAGATAGTTAAAAATTTAAGTCGATGTTCGCTAAGGAGAAATTTTCGCGACCACGCGAGTTTAATCGAATTTCTCGAATCGCGTTTAAACGTCTTTCTTTGTCGAACTTCTCTGTTAGAATACGTTGCATCTCTTTACTGTGATCTTAATCCACTCGTCACATATGTATCGACCAAATCTAATAATTTATTTTTCACGGCGTTGAATTTTAAAATAATGAAGCATTCCATATTCGCAGTGCATTTGAAGAATCTAAGATCACCTATTATTTTAAGTGTATACATAATGGAGAAAACCGCTTCTAAATGAAAATGTTGCCATGTTTGTCATTTATTGATTTCATCTACCTCTCTTTCGTGAGAAAATATTATAAATATTAGACCTTTTACCTGTCAGTAATGTTTAACAAAGAAAAAACAGCACCTAAAAATTAAGGGAAAATCTCTCATATATAACTTCTCATATATGAGATACACTCATTCTGTCATCTTATCTCCATTCCTAGCCAAACTCTTTAACACTTCAACTCTAGCCTTCATTTCTATCAAGATTAGTCTACACACCTCTCTCCAAAGCCAATTCACAAAATATTACATGTTATTTTAAGCTAAATTTCCTCAAAATTTAGGCAATTAAAGCACATTTTAAACATGTACGAAATAGAGTCATTAATTTATGTCAACTGAAATCAATTTGTCAATGACTAATTTACCTGATTCTCCATTATAGCACTTAGTTTGAATTTTACAAGTGGCGGTCATTTAAAGCGTTAAAGGATACTCACATGGATGTGCTTTGAAGTTCTCTTTAAACACAATAATTCATCTGAATTAAACAATGAACTCTCTTGGTTGGAAAGGCGATCATCATCCATCATCATTACGAGTGCTCGAATGTAGTAGCTCTCCACACTGTCCTATTCCCTGCCAATCTATTTATTGTCTCGAAGCTCATTGCACTGACATTTTTCACTAACTGCTTATTGCAGGCCTTACTCTATAATTCCAGTCAATATATGCTAATTTCAAATGAAATATTTATTAAGCTTTAATGGCTCAGAATGTGTCAAATTGTTTTTCCTCTCCTCCATGCAGGTGCCCACGTAAACCTCTCTCTCCACTGACTGTTTGACATACTTCTTCCCGTATTACTCTGTTCATCAATCTATTTTCATCATTATTTAGTACAGTTCTTTGCACCACTGTTTTAATGCACCGTTTTATGATTATGATAGTAATGTTTGCTACTAAATATTGTTCCTTAGGTTATGAACTCTTCTTCGCCATCCATATTGCTTCTTTAATTACAAGTGATCTTGCTGGCATGATGATCGATTTTTCATTAAGATGGTGCTGTTTCGACGTACAGTCTCCAACATATTTGATTAATGGAATCCCAATTATCCCCAGAAGTTCTCACCTATCGAATATGATGCAAATAAATCGGGTTGACAGGCACCTTCATTAATTATTAATTCCATTTCAGAAGGCTTCTACAAATAAATATACAAGGAACGTAGCTACGGTCGTGAATCAATGTGCAGCGGTATATATGCTCACTACGAAATTCCATAGAACCAAATTGCTGATTTGATGAGCCAAACGTTCGCTCATAGAACGACCGCAAAGGTATTTAATTCCAGAGCATTTCGCAGTAACTTCTTCCCCAGCACTTCCTGTCCCTGATTCTCATTCTTTGCCTTTCGTTCTACTCCCGCCACCTGACTCTCTCTCCTTTTCCCTTTATCCCTTTAACTCCGGCATTAATTTGCATTCTACCAGCTCCTCAGCCCACAATCTCCTTTTGCCCTTAAACACTTTCCCCATTCACCCCAGCGTTCCGTCTCCATTCCAGAAAAATCTCCCCCTTCCCTCCCACGCGCGCCCCAAAGCGAGTCTCATCTTCCCAACTCTTAGCTTTAATCTTATATCCTCCGAGCACACTCCTTCAGGAGGAAAGAGTCCATTTCTTTAATTATTCGCGACCTCTGCATGAAGATTGCTCAAGTCCATGCCACAATTTAATGTATAAATAATGAGCATTAATGTAGACGGAAGGGGGAAAAATATAACGGATTCAAGAGATGCCGCCCTTGTCAGTCACGGTAATTTCCTCCGTAAATGTATCACTTCGAAGAGCAAGGAGATGTAAGTAACCGAATTTTGGTTCGAGTTTCCGTGTTATGTAGTCATAAAGTCCAACTCCTCTACTGTACAATTTCAGGTTGCCTTTTATAAAGTTTTAATATTCAACATAACTAGCTGAACTATTTCTATTGAGAAAAATTATGATTGTCTCCAATAGCAAATTCCCGCTTTAACAGGTGCAATATTCACATACTTTTCATTAATAACACCGCCGAAGTCATTGAATTTATTCATTATTTTGAGTCCCTAATTTATTCTTTTCAAGGATGAACTCACGGAAGAGTTCATATAAATTAAAAGATATTGTAATTCAAAGTAATACACTTTGTTTTTACACATAAACTATATATTTAGACAACCTAGTTTTCAATACCAAACGACATATTTAGGTACATAAACTGGAAATGCATCTTATGTGTACACTTGGTAAGATATGGTAAGGCAAAGCATTAAGGGAAGAAGAGTCAAGAGAAATAAAAACAGGATATAAAATCAATTTTGGAACATAGGTATAGGAATAATTAAAGAAATGTCACCCTTGCTTGACCACAATCGGTTAGTACGCCAAAATATGACAATGACATTAAATGATATTATTATTAGATAACACATGAATATCTTGTAATTGTTTTCTTCAAAAGACAATGTAATAATCTAAGTAACATGAATAAAAGCATAACCAAAATGTGACGAAATGGTAATCAGATCAAAAATTACCATTTAATGATATTTTCTATATATAAGTGATTGTATTCCATATTAGCAATGGGAGCATTGGTTTTACTATTTCATTTGAAAAGTTGATTATTGTTCGCAGTCATATACGTAGTAGCAATGCTGATTTTACATTATATACCACAAGTTTGTGTCGAGCAATATTTCGTTAATCTCATTATCGTAACACTAATTATTGCTATTTTTACCTTAAATTGCATGAGAAAAAATCGTTACGTATGTGACCCGATGTAAATTACTTTTTGGAGGAACTATGCGGAGAGGTTTGACAGCTAATTGGAGATCGCATTCCTCAATACGAATGATTATATCATATATCCATCCCCGTATTTTTTTATGAAAAAGAAGCTTAAGTTGAAAATTTTGACATTCACTATCGATTTGAGATGGTTATTTTTCCGGAAAAAACCTTTATGCATCGTCAAAGTTCTTATTTTTTTAAACTCTGTTTTACTATACTGACATATAATTTTAAAATTTCGTATTTTTTAATTGGTTCCATCATGTTTGAAAGCATGGATCTCATCTAAAAGTACCGGATGATTATTCATATAAATACATTGAAACCTCGCTGCATGTAACATAAATAAACGTTGATAAAATTAACAATTGAAATTAAACATAAGAAAAATACACATTTTACATTATTCTCTGTATTTTTTTCAAAACTGATAGGGAAAACTATATAATTGTCTCAGTTCCTTGAATTTTTTAAACGACTAGTACCTTTCATATTACACTGCAGAGTGTAAAGTTCATTTAAAACATAAAAAAATCAATTCCTCAATATTTCGTGTTCCTAATGACTTAAGAGGAGAAAAAATCAATACGAAACCTGAAAGCGCGCATATAATTTAAAGAAATCCATATAAATTGACCAGTGTGGAAAGATTTGGTCTCTCCTTGCAAAAAACTAAAACTTTGCACAGTGTATGAGAACGCACTGCCAAAAACTACAGTTTTTATGGGGCATTCAAGGTAACTACTCATCTTAGGGATACCCGCGACTGAAAGATCGAGAGAAAAAGCCAGGCAAGAAGTGGTCCAGCAAAGGCTCTAGCAAAGTGGAGCAGGAGCCAAAGCGTCTAAAATATAAAACGGTGGCCATCTGTGTTATATCTATGTTAATAAGAAAACATAATCGATGGAAGTACCAGGATATAACCTAAAACAACGTTCCATGTACAGGATTCGTCCGGAAGATAAGTGTACTGAGCTCAGGAAAAAAAATTTATTACACTTTTACATATCTTAAGCTAATATTCCTCAAAATAGGACCCTTTGTGAGTCGATACACTTGTTCCAGCGGCGTTCCCATTCCTGGAACGCTCCCGCGAAGGCATCATCGGGAACCTCTCGAAGACACGTCTTCACGGCCTCTTTGACGGCGTCCAAAGTCCCGTATCGCGTTCCTTTCAAACTCCTCTTTATCTTCGGGAACAGAAAGAAGTCCGGTGGTGCCAAGTCCGAGCTGTAGGGCGGGTGCGGCAGCGTTGCCACGCCGTGCTTGGCCAAGAAGTCCGACACGACAAGCGCGCTGTGAGACGGCGCATTGCCGTGATGCAGCCACCAGATGTTTTTGATCGCTAGCCGGGCGCGGGTGACTCGTTTTTGAAGCCTGTCGAGCACTTGGACGTAAAATGCAGAATTTACAGTTAATCGTTCAGGTGCAAATTCGTAGTGGACGACTCCCCTTTTGTCAAAAAAGACAATGAGACAATGACACTTATTTTCCGGACGAACCCTGTAATTGCAATCAGCGCCAAAAATATCTTGATAGATTCTGGCAATACAGAAGCCCTAGAAACACTGGAGCAGATGTCGTATAAGTCAGCGTGGTAGGAAAGACTCACTTAGTAGTCTCCATGCACGTAAAATTAGACCATAATTGAGTCAATAGCAGTACGATTTTTTAGCACATGACCTCAAGTACTTTTAAACGATTGCATGGACAGATTACTGAGGTATTTAGATACTGAGTTCATGATATTTTGACGCAAGAAATAACTTAAAATCTATACACCTTATGAACATAATTTTTCACCTATTTCCCAAAGTGAGATAAGGAAGTTGTAGTCATTATACACTTAAAGGAATATTTTTGTTAATTCTAGAGAAAACAATTCGCATCGAGGAAAGATTTTAAAATTGTAGCAAAGGCAGGTAAGATCTGGATGAAAGCACGAATTCATAATTGGAAATATAAATTAGAGCGGTGATAAAAGTTTCGAAAAGAAAAGAATATTGGCAAATATAGTGTGGTTGCAATGCCAGAACAAGTAATAGGAAACAGAAACTTACGGGGGATGGAACCAAAATTAAGTTACATTTTTACCGAAGTCTGGATTGGAAAAATATCGAAATTCAACGATAGTTTCTCAATGCAAATATAGATTGCAATTAAACTCATAGGGCTACATTGACTTTACATAAGTGGAAACGACAGACTGTATTTCACCAGTCTTAGTTGAGACTGGAATAACTAGGATAAATTTAAAGCCGGTAGGAGAAGAAAAAAGAAGTAATGTGAACATTAGAAATGTGGCGATGTTTGAATAAATGTTTAACACATCTGCAAATTAATAACATTAATTATGAAGATAATTATGATGCCATCAATAACTGAAGATAAGAGTCCGACGAATGGAAAACTTGCTCAAAAGCATGAAAAGAAAACTTTTAAATAAACTAGAGCGATAACAAAATACATGGAAGGAAGCCCAGGGAATAGAGAAACGCAAAAATATGGAAACCGAACAGACAAAAGAAAAATCAGGGTTGCGCTGTATAACGAGGCCACTTAAATTATCAGGATGAAGTTAAAGTGGAAGTCAACAATTATTAATAGAGATAAGACAGGAATTTTGATTATACAACCGAAGGATACTCAAAGCAAGTTGGAAAGGGAAGTGGAGCCTAAAGACTATTAAGCATAGCATAGAGAATTCTATACGGACGAGTAGAGCTTTAGTTTAAGAACGCTACATACGGAGAAAAAAGCACTTTGGGAAATAACAACAGAATGCGCTCTTGATTTTATTAATGGCCTCGCAAAATTAAAGTTCTGCCTTCTAATGGAGAGAAGGGTAAATTTAAGTTGGCATAGTATGTGTACACCTTCGGGCGTAGAATTTCGGTCATAAGAGCTTCCTCTCGGCTTATAATAATTCTATCCAAAAAAGTAAAAACAACTCGCATAAGTTCAAATTAGAGCTATTTGTATTTTTTGATAAAGGATTAAAGCCTCAATAAAAGAAAAGAAAAACTTAGGGGGTCAGAAAAAATGCCTTTTCGAGTGCAGAAATCTTTTGGTTGACGACAGAAAAATAAATATATAACTCTACTGCATTAAGAAGAATATCATCAGAAATTACACTGAAAACAACGAAATCCGAGTGCTTCAATTGAATGTGGCTTATTGACGAACATTTTAAAGATGCTTGGCACAAGGCAGGGAACAAGATCTGTGACATTAATTATGTACATATGATTTACTTGAATGCTTGGAATTGAAATTTGTACGTATTTTTATACGAATTTTTACTGATGATGATCAGTAATGAAATGATTAAAAAGAAATAAGGTTATCGTTTGTTAGTTTTTAACAAATGGTCAGAGCAAGGAGGAATTATAGTATTCATTTTTATATCAGTTGTGCAAACTTAAGTTAGACAGGATGTATTAGGGATTTTAATAATTGGTGAGCAATTAAAAAAACCATGAAGAGAAAAATGAGTCCAAAATCAATGATAAACAAATGAAAGAAGATATCGCAAAAATATTGGAAAGATAACTTATAATTGGTCGTTCATTAACCAGAACAGGTGGTTCAACTTACGGGTTTGTGTGCACGCGTGTGAACATACCACATCTACATAATACCCCTCAAGCCACCGCAAGGGCGTGTGACGGGGGGTGTTAGGTCACCACCCAAAAAAAGAATAAAGAAAAACCGCATTCAAAACTAACACATACGTCCAAACCCAAATCAACAGTAGTGCATATATTCATAGAAACATCCTATCATTTTACACGCATGCAAATACTCATCTACCTCCCTTCACTCAACAAGCATGCAAGTACATATGCTTAATTATAACAAATAATTGTACCTTAGGTACGTGCGTGGATATATACGCCGTATAATGAACGAAAATAGGTATTCTTATAAAAAAAGGGAGGAGATTTAAAATAAAAACATAAGAAGTTCTAAATATCCAACAATTGAAAACGTGGAGACAAAGCAAAGGAATACGGCAATGGAATACTATGATGAATGGAATACTGTTAGAAAATAAGCAACGAATTTTCCAACTATCTACTTTTAAAAAAAGAGTATTTGTATTTGAGTAAAGGATATTTGAGATCTAGAAGTGGATGTTTTTTGGATCAAGAAGTAGAGAAGGAGAGATGAGGTGAAAACATTGGAGACAGAGAGTTGCTAATAACAAAGGGGAAAAGTATGAGTGAGTGTTTGAAGGGGCAGAAAAATATAGATGGTGAAGATACTTAAAGGCATGGTCATGAAGGTAAGAGGACCAAAAAAACTCAGATAGAAGTAAAGGGAGGATTCTGGAGAGAATCTTCGTATTTCCAAGACATTTTGTAAAGGTTTCCGCCTATACCTTTTATCCTAATTATTATTATTTTTATTATTATTCTAACGGTTAAGGTAGGCTTTAGATGGATGCCACCTGTACACTTTGCATAACGTCACTTGTACTTCTTTCCTCCCTCATTCAATCTAACACGCCTATCCTATTCCTTACCCTTTCATTTTCTTTGCAACGTAATCCCCCTCTCACAGTCTTCAACATTCTATTCCATATTGTAATACTCTGCACCTATCCTTCCTATCTCCTCATGATTTCTTCCAACAATCCCCTTTTCTCGCCCACCAGACCTAGTTCTTCCTCGTTTGTTTTCCTTTCTGCCATTTTAAACTTCTCCAACCCATATTTCAAAAACCTCCAATCAATGCCTATCATCTTACTTCAATGACCATGTTTGCTCTCCACACATACCTAAGCTCCTTATCAAAGTCTTAAAGAGCCTTTTCGCAAAATCTTCACTCAGCGACCCTCTCATCAACTCTCTCTTCCTTGCGAAATCTTTATTTCTTAATATAATTTCTCTGATTATGTACCAAGTATTTTGACCATTTCAGCCCATGATAATTCAGAGATAAGTAATTTATAACAATAGAAATATTTGTGGAATAATTTCCTTGTATAGCAGGACAAACAGTGAATAAGCGTTACATTTGAATTTGAAATTTTTGGAGATTACAATTTTCGCTTCTGTGTAAATGGTAACTGATTACTTTCTATGTGGACTTCTAAGACACGGGAAGGGACAAAGTTTAAAGGAAGTGTGCTGCACTGGTCTTATAGCTCAGGTTAGATATTTTATGAGAATTATTAACAAACATAGGAGAGAAAAATTATTACGATGATAACGGCCAACAATGGTAAATAAATGGAAATCAATGGTAAATTTGCTCAATATATTCATGAGACCAGGTACATTACATATCTGGAAAATACAGATTGAAAAAATTTATTAATGCGACAAAGGCATGGCATTATATAATAAATTAGTAAGGTCCCTGGAATTACTTCAAACCGTATTAATTTAATGTAAACGTAAAATGAACGTACCTACGCCTGTGAAACAATGGAAAAACGAAATAGCCAAGGCTTGATTTGCATTGTTTTTTTTAAAGAGCTAGGCAAAAAAAACAAGGCGAAGAAAATTGGAAATCATATTATAGAGGGCTTCTCAATTTTCTTCTAACTTGTCAGCTTGTTTTTTTCCTACCTCCTTAAAAAAAACCAGTAGCCAATTAAGTTTACGGTCTTCATCACCTACACACAAACGATCCAAAGCAGTACATGTAGTTTAAGGAAGATGGGATTGGGACCCGCGGAGTGGAATTGCGTAAGCGAAAGAAGCATTTGCAGTAAGAAGAGCCTCAGAAGGAAGAGCTTGGTTAAATGCTCCCGTAAATTTTTCACACAATTTGTTAAAATCGATCAAAATCAACCTTAATTGAAGCCGGTCAAAATCAATCGTAAAAAAATCGATAAAAATTAGCCAAAAATAATTCATGCCAATTGGACTAGTCCATATTTAACTCTTAAGTTTTCAAATACAGCCACCAATGCTATATCCAGATAAACTGGTTAAGTTGTATTTACCGGGTAAATTGTCCTTCATATAGTTGTTAATAATTCCAATAATGAAGAATTGAACAAAAATAAATTGAAAATACCATTCGCAGCCCCTCTATTCTTTCCGAATTCTTTCCGATGTAATTGGATCCGTTCTATCAATCAAAAACTATGTCCCGATTAATTGCTAAAGGAAAGGATTCCACTTTCGAATCCGTCCGAAAATAGGTGCTTATCGCGGGATCTGAGAGCAACGCCGTGGAATTTTGGAACTCCGTCCTTCCAAGCGTTGAATTAATCCGGAAAGTACCTTTGAAAAGATATTTCCTATTACATTCCCTCTTCCGTTTCCCTTATCGTCACTTCCCGTTTATCTCTGTCCCTAGCTCTCCATAATCCCCATCCCCACGACGACCCTGCCCCCGTCTCCATCTTGGTCATTATTGAGGAGTTATAATTTAGCATTCAATTTCGAAAGACTTTCTGTTTTCCCTGTCAATCTTTCGTTGCTTTCATCAAAAGTCACTTAAAAATGTAATCAACAGTGCAATCACCTGCTCCGAGAGGATCTCATTCAGCATTAATTAGGGACAGGGGCCGATTAGCTGGAGAATTTGGAGAAGTTAGGGACTCCCTCAACGGTATACAAGAGATATCATCGGCGATTCGCTGTCTTATGGAGAACAGGACAAAGATAACAATCAAATGTTTCGAATAGGAATTGATTGCTCAGAACCACAATTTTAAAAAAATGTATGCAATTTTATTCAAAATCTTTGAAGACATGAGATATTTAAATTAATAGACACTGAGAAAATAACACGATATTAATCGTATCAATACAAGTTTTGCTCATATATGAGAAATTCTCCTCGCAAAACTATAGCGTATCTTTCAAAGAAATTTCAAACCAATCATAGTAGGGCTATTGGTTTGTTATATAAACTAAAATTAACAAACATTAAAGCGACTTCAAAAAAAAGGACTTACGAAAAATATTTTTTAGCAGAAAAATATGCAGGGGCAATGAAAATTTTAAAGAGATCACCTACGTCGGTGAGTCTGTTTTGTATCCATTCTCTTTGGATACTATGGTTCATGATTTATGTCGGAATGTAACTAACAAGTCGCAGATTGATAATGTAACAAACCCTTAAGTGACTTAGATAAAACAATGATGCCCGGTTCCCTTCGAATTTAGTAAAAAAATAAATGGTAGATAGCATAAACGCAAATATAATATCATCATCATTGGTCGTCATCAACCAATCAATAGGGCTGCAATCAACCAATCGTAAGTTTGGTTGATTGCAGCCCTACATTTTACCCTATCGGACACTACATCAATCCATATACACACGCTAATTGGCTTACTTCCTGGTATTTTTTGCGACGTTCTTCAACCTTTAATTGTCCCATTTACGAGATTTATCGCCTCGTATTTATTTCTTGGCCATCCTCCTGGGACTTTTCCCGCTATTTTTCCCATAGTGCCTCAGGGTGTGATCAGTTATTCTTTTCTCTATGGTGTTCCGTAATATCCGTCCTTTATCTATCATTTTGTATTCTTCTTCACTACTTATTTTATCCGTTCATTTGATCTTAAGAATCCTCCTTCAGCACCGGATTTCGAAAGATTATCTTGTATCTTTGTTAGGTCGGAAACTTTTCATACCACCCTTGTATATACAATATACGTATGAGAAATACGACCCTCGTGTTAATATATATATACATATATATATATATATATATATATATATATATATATATATATATATATATATATATATATGTCATTATTTTCTTGGGAATGATAATTGAGGTGGTTTCCCGTTGCCTTCCTCAATAGTGTTTTTAACGTGACACCATCACTTAATGGCCGCCCCACTGGGGTCAGACGCCTTTGCATCCACCTCACTGAGGAAGAGACGCTGCGTGGACTACCTTTCGTCTGGCTTCTAACCTTCGACCTATCTGGCGTGGGTGACCCTACCAGGAGCAATTATATTTACTCCCGCCAGCACAGCTCTAGGGGTCATCGGAACACACAAGCCCTTCCCCACGACAAGGTTGTAGTCCATAGGAGGGTTGTAGCCCATGAAAGCAAATAAGGCCGTGGGGGTGGACAACATACCTGTAGAACTGTTGAAATGTTTAGGAAAATGCGGGAAGAAGGCCCTATATGGACTGATTCGTAGTATCTATGAGGAAGGAATATGGCCGGAAGATTTTGTGAGATCGGTGTTAGTTCCTATTCCAAAAAAGACGAAGGCTATATCATGTGAGGATTACAGAACAATAAGTTTGATATCCCATGCAGCTAAAGTTATTCTCAGGATCATCAACAAAAGGATAGAGAGTAAGGCAAATGATTACTTAGGGGATGATCAGTTTGGGTTTAGGAAGGGAAGAGGTACGCGTGATGCCATTGCAGTAATGAGATCACTAGTCGAGAGGAATATAGAATAAAACCAGGACGTTTTTCCTGTTTTGTAGATTTCGAAAAAGCGTTTGATAGAGTGAATTGGGAAAAATTAATGCGTGTATTGCAGAAAATAGGAATGGATTGGAGGGACAGGAGACTGATCCGCAACCTGTACATGTCTCAGACTGCTCAGGTGCGAGTGGGGTACGGAGAGTCCGGATGGACAGTGTTAGGAAGAGGGGTAAGGCAGGGTTGCCCATTGTCACCGGTGCTGTTCAACGTATATGTGGAGGAAATGATTAAAGAGGCATGGGAAGAACTGGAGGTAGGAATGAAAGTCGGAGGGGATTTCGTAAAATCGGATAGGTTTGCTAATGACCAAGCATTAGTTGCTCAGTCAGCCAAGGGGTTGCAAGCATTGCTGAGTGAATTGGAGGTTCAGTGCGATAAATATGGGATGAGAATCAATATTAATAAAACAAAGGTTATGTGATTTTCCAAAAAGAAAAAGGCTAAGATAAATATTAAAATAGTCGGGGAGAGCAGATAGAGCAGGTAGAGCAGTTTACATATCTAAGAAATATTTTGGACCAATATGGTCAAAGTGGTAGGGACGTAAGGTGAAGGATTGCGCTAGGGAAGGAGGCTTTCTCAAGGAGGAGGGAGTTGATGACGGGGACGTTGAGTAGGGTTGTTAAGACAAGACTCGTAAAAACTCTGATATGGAGCGTAGCTATGTACGGTGCGGAAACGTGGTCACTGAAGCAGGAAGATAGACGTAGATTGGAGGCTTTTGAAATGTGGGTGTAGAGAAGAATGGAGAAGGTGAAATGGACCGAAAGGAAAACAAATGAGGAAGTACTAGAGATGGTGGGTGAGGAGAGGGGTTTGTTGAGAGAAATCGTATGGAGGCCGGAAAAATGGATGAAAGGCGTATTGAGCGGAAGTGGATGTTGGACGGGATGAACGAAGGAAAGAAGTGCACCGAGATGAAGAGGGACCTGATATAGATAAGTTTGCTAGGTGGGGAGTCACAAAATGTTTATTTGATAGTTGTGTCCATCCACAAACTTACCTTAAACGGTAGATTACCTAATAATAATAATAATAATATATATATATATATATATATATATATATATATTCATATATATATACATATACGTATATGGATAACACGTAAATGGGCTATCATATTTCAAAGAGTTCGGCCTTCTCCGAGGCCTCCTTCGGGTCAGTCTGCCCCTGTCCAGAAGTCTGACCGTAAGGAGGGGGAAACAATCTGAAATGTGTTTCCTTTTACGAGTTATCTTTTTAATTTTTGTGTTCTATTATGATGTCCAAATGTTAAATAAATCCCGTACATATTACTATTCAAGAGATAGAATGTAGGGCAATGGCTTCAGGGATGGTCAGGAAGGGGAGAGGCACGCGTTATGCCATTACAAGCTATGAGATACCTAAATGACTGGAATAAATCTTACCATCAGGACGTTTTTGCTTGTTTCATAGATTGTGAAATGAATTTGATAGAGTAAATGAAGAAAAACCGACAAGCATATTGCAGAAAATGGAATAGATGGAGGGATAGGAGCCTAATCTGCAACCTGTACATGTCTCACGCTACTCATGTGTAATTGTAGGACGGAGAATCCGACTGAACTGTAATAGGAAGAGGAGTAAGGTAGAGTATTCTATTAGCATCGATCTTGTTCCACACACACGTGGAAGAAAACTATTAGGAACATTGAAAAGAACTGAATTTAGGAGTAACATTTGGCGGGAAATTTGGTTTATCAGTCTGGTTTCCTGATTAACAAGCTCTTGTTTATAAATCAGCATAGGGGCTGCAAACTTTGCTGAGTGAACTGGATATTCAGAGCGATAGATATAGGAAAAAGAAATCAATATAAATTAAGAAAAGGTGGTGTGGTTTTCCAGAAAGAGATAAGTTAAACTTAAAATTAAAATTTGAGGGAAAAACTAGAGCAGGTGGAACAGTTTACGTATCTCTGAATTGTTTTGAACCAAAATTGTCAAAGTAGTAGGAATTTAAGGAAAAAAACTTAACTCGGCAAGGAGAGTATCACAAGAAAATGCTCATCAAAACATTTGCTATGGAGCGCAGTTATATATAGAACGGAAACATGATCCCTGAAGCACGAGGATTAACGAAGATTGGAGGCTTTCGAAATGTGGGTGTGAAGGACGATAGGGAAAGGTGAAATGGACCGAAAGGAAAACAGCGGAGGAGATGAGGTGAGCGAGGAGAGGGGTTTGTTGGGAGAATTCCTATGGAGGTAAGAAAAATAGATTAAGGGCGTATTGATCGACAGTGGGATGTTGAAGACTGTAATAGAGAAGAGAATATTAGGCAAGAGAGGAAAGAGCAGGAATAGGATAGGGCTGTTAAACGGGATAAAGGGAGGGAGGAAGAGTGTGCACAGAGATGAAGAGGAACTAATTGAAGAATGGGATGCTGGATTGTGTTTTTTAGGAGAAACAACATATATACTTGGTAGTTTAATTCATCCAAATCCTACCGGTAGATGACTTAATAATGAGAGTGTAAAAATGGTATAAAATAATTGTCTTTAAATGCTCTTTGTCTGGTTAGTAGACCTTGAATTACAATCACTATATACTCTTTTTAAATTCCAGAAAAAATATCTTACGCTAGGTTTTTGCGTCCGTATCAAACAAAAACTCGAGCGAAACTTATCCTCGCCTACGCCACAAATGGCTTCCTTTCGACGGGCGCACAATGGATAAGCCCGAGAAAACTCTTTAATGCGTGGTGACTATACAATGAAGTTGTTACTTCTGTCTGCATGACGTTTTGCTGGGCGACTTTCCGAATAATTTCAGCGGGCTACTCTGAAATATATGAAAGCCTTCTTTATCCTCACATTCCCTTTGTTGGATGGCTCTTAGTTTGGATGGCAAATATCGTCACGTGAAATATTGAAAAAAAATAATGTTTTGAGTGGTTTTGTGTTTTGAATGTTCCCGGGTTACGCTTATGTCAAAAACTTTCTCCGTGTCCCACGTTGCAAATAATGTCGAGGACGCAAACCTCGTTTTTTTCTCGAAGGATTCGCTTCCATTGTCCAGGTTTCTGGGATACTTTCGAGGCAGAATGATTAACACACTGGATTACGCAGGGTTCACATAGGAATGCTTCCCTGAGATTTGAGCTGGATAGGTTAATAAATTCTGGATTAATACCATACGTCTGTTTTTTGATTTTCAAAAAAAATATGTCTAAGTATAGAGGGCTATTTTAAATAAGATGTATCTGTCATAGGAGTTTGTGTTTTACCACTCTTCAGAGTGTTTACTCATTAAATCTAATTATATGTATAATCCCTTTTGATTACTGTTTTGATGATAACACACTTATTCTCACCTTACTGGATTACTCAGAAACTCATATCATAATGGTTTTTACCTATTAATAATAGTTAATGTTCATTTCCTTAATTCATATCTGTATGTAACAACGCACAATATCTAGTACCTACGTACAAAAAAAATTGAGACATTAATGACTAAGGAAATTATTTTCAAGTCTTTATTAACTGAGAAAATGTTGAATTGCGAGATTGATAGTCTTCAATTAATACATTTATATTCCGTCACATGCACTTCAATGTGTGCTTCAAGGAAAGACGGATGAACCCTGACCTGAAAGCTCAAACCAAAAATCACATTTTCGGAGCTCCCATACAGACGCTTGAACTACCCGACCCATCCCTTGTCAGTTGGATAAGAGGAGAGGTTGAACGAGCGATACGGTACAAAACCGTACGGTTCAGCTCTTAAGACTTTTTTATCCACAGGAAGTGTCAGTGACGTTGGTCAGTTCTATAAAAGAGGTTTCCCTTTTACTTGTCTAAATTATTTGGTATTTAAGGTATCAGTAGTAATTTTTCCTCATGAACTCTTTTATAGGGAAACCAAATCAATTCACGAACACTCAACATCAATGCCAGCAATATTAGGCCTGGGATCCGAATTCTTACGTGAGAGAATTCTGCTATTTAGGCAATCAGATCATCGGTAGGGATTTGAAAGGAAAGCAGAATAGAAATTTCACAAAGAAATTCCCAAATAGAAATAGAAATTACGGCATATAATTTTAATTATTTTATCGTAAATAGAAATTACGGCATATAATTTTAATTATTTTATCGTAAAAAGTATCTTTTGTATGGAAGTAAACTGACCAGCCCTGCATTTTTAAGCTTCTCCAAATAGGACACAACATAATATGACACCCCACGCTGCCGTAAGCCCTTCTTTAATTATGTATACATTCTACTTTTATTTCTTTTCCCTCTAACATGACTACCCTCATCCTGCGTACACATGTATATTTTGCATAGCATTAGTTTTCTACACTCTATCGACAATAAAAATGCTCTGCCTCCAGTGAAAGTAAATGAAAGAGAGTAGAATATTGCAGCTGATGGTAATGCGGTGCTTTAGGATAATGATAAAAATAAAATGGACAAAAGGGTAACAAGTGAAAAAGAAGTTGTAATAGTGGGATAATAGTAGAGTACTTACAAGATAAGGAGGAATCCTTAGGAATAATAGCTGAAGATTAAAAGAAACAGTTTGCGGTGAATGCAGAGGAAAGACTAGGATAAACTACAGGAAACTGCAGGAAAGGCAAAGGCAGGGAGATCTTCTCCAAACCAAACCTCGGATTGATAACTTATTATAATTATGCAGGTCCTAGGCCTAAGCTCATGACCTACTGATCAGCCAAAGACTACGTTTATTCAGCAGGGTAGGCATAACCTCATAAATATTACATATTTATTTATTTATTTACATACTTCGTTGCAATTAGGCAATTTACCTGGTGGCAACGGTCCAGTGTGATCACTGGTCACTCTTACAATGCACATACATACACACACAAGAAGAACAGATATGAGACAAAATGCTCGTATATTCAATGACACTTTTAAGATTACCGACCTCTCCTTTACTATCACACAAGGATTAGGTGTACACCACACGAGTACATACTACGCACCGTCCATCGCCACACTTCGTCCGTAATCACGTATCTTCAATTTCATATACCGTTCAAAATCGCGTCCCGTTAACACATTATTCATAGCACAAGTACATACGGTTTTATTTCTCACTCACACGTTTTTAAGGCGAGCATACACCTCGTTTTAAATTTATTTAATGAATAAGGTAAGGACTTAAAGATATCCTCAGGTAACTCATTCCATTCTTTTATTCCACGATTGAGGAAGGAGTTTTTTTTAATGTTTGTTTTGTGCCCTCTATGTTTTATTTTGAACTGATGGTCCTTCCGCCCAATGTAATTTGGTTTGTCTAATCTTTCTGAGAGCTCCTCCCACCCCTTCTCTTTATTTACTATCTTGAACATCCCACATAGCCTGTTCAGCTTTTTTCTGAGTCGGAGCGGTGTCCATCCTAGTGTCTCTAACATTTCTGTCACACTATCTGTCCTGTTATGTCTTCCTAGAGCGTACCTAGCTGCCTTTCTCTGTACTTTCTCAAGCTTATTTATGTGCACCTTTACCATAGGGTCCCATACTGTTGTTGCGTACTCCATTATTGGTCTTACAACTGAAGTGTATGCTAATTCTTTAGTGGATTTGTTGCTCCCCTTAAGGTTCCTCATGACCCAGTGTAGAGTTTTAAAAGCCTTACCTGCCACCTTATCTATATGATGTCCCCATTCTAAGTTAGCTGTGAGATAGACACCTAAATAACTAGGATATCTATCCGAAATCAGATGAAAATTACCACATTTACACGGAAACCCCATTGTTCTCTTCACCATTACTGTCCTTGAAAACGAATTTTAAAAAGGAATAGCCTCATGGTGCAAGAATATTTTTTATTTTATAATCATTTTAAAAATATTACATAATCTATGCTTACTGTATAGAGTACACTATCTTACAGCAAGGGGAATATGGAAAGAAAAAAACGTTTAAATCACGACAAAAAGGGATGCGATAATTGATAATTACAACGTTATGACTATTCAAGTTTCAGTATATGAATAATTAAAAAAAAATAAAAATAATAATGTGAAGAAAATTGATGAACGGCATTGAACAATATGTGAAAATAATCTTTTAGCTCCATAGTGTAAATTAATCACGTTTAGATACCATTGGGAAATCAAGTGCTTGGAAAAAAATATTCCTGCAATATTCAGGAGATACATTTTTACAGATAGATACATTTTTACACATATCATTTATCATTTTCATATTTTTACATCAAATACGAATCGAGAAAATAGCTATAAACTTATAAAAAGTAATATTTTCGTCTGGAAAACTATTTGCTTCAAAAAAGGCCAAAGAATGAATATGCTGTGGTTCATAATTGATCATTATTTTCCACAAGAGGGTCATTTTCTCGAAACGTCATGTCTCTCCACTCCTCTTTTCATGGGCTACCCAAGAAGTCCGGAGGTTTGATGCCCTTAGTCAGACAAAATCTATCACAGAAATCTTTCTGGATATATTATTTCAGATAGGGTGTCGGAAAATGAATTAAATGACTTGGTTTCAATCGGAAGGAAAGGAAATGAGAAATCACGATAAGTAATGTCCCTACATATACAGCTAAACATCAAGGCACTAACCTACAGATCAAAACTGCGGCGACCGAAAAAGTACGACAATAATCGCTGCATATAATGAAGGGGAGCATATTTGAGATAGTCGTCCCTTTAGAGGGACGAAAAGGAAGAAGCACTTACTCGAGTGGAATGGAATGCTTAAGCAAAAATTAAATCCGAACGCGAGACGACGGGTAGAATGGACCAATTGAGGGGAAAGTAGAGTCGGAGGAATTTCCTAATGGAAAAATATTCAGCAAATGGGGAGGGTCAGCCTTAGAGGAGGAGTAACGGGAGATATAATACAGTAGGAGAAGGATGAGGACGGAGGTTAGGTGTGGGGGGTGTGTGTGAGGGCGGGGGTTTTCAAAGGAGGGGGTGAGCTGAAAGCGAACACAAGGGGACTGGAGGACACTGAAAGAAAGGAATCGGGATGGGATGGGTCAAAGCGGTGGCGTGGGGAATCCGCACAAAAGACAAGAGAGGCAGAGAGGAGACGGATACCTCAATGTGAAAGGTTGAATCGGGAGAAGGGGACTTCACCGTTGGCTGTGGGAACAATGAGAAAACGACGACGTATCGCAAGGGTTTATTTTCAACCATCACACTTCTTTTCTTATACCATGATGTTCACTCGGGGGAGAGGGTAAGAGAAACAAGGGGAGGGGTCCGTCGTCGCGACTCCCTCAATAGTGGGACGCCTGCACATACAGGAGCAACACACCCCAAACCCCCTTCCCACCCGTCTCCTTTATACCAATCGCTCCTGTTCATCAAAAGACCCTTTTAGTCGGCCCTCTTCGAACGCCTCTAGACCACGAGATCCTCTCCCGCCTCCCACTCACCCAGCCCCACCAACACAACGAGGGAATCATTTCGCTGCTAATGAGGCCATTGGTCATTAGTGAGAGTGAGCAGACGGGTGTCCTGGGAGGTGAGCACCAAAACGACTGTGACAACCGCACTGGACTCCTCCCGGCCTGAGTCCGGCAGTTGAGGCGGGGGGGGGGTGGGGAGGCAGTAAATGCAAAAGGAATCCCCGTCCTGCCTTTTGCATATTTGAGCCGCCCCCTCCATCCCCATCTACACTACACGTCGAACCCACCTACCAAAGGACTCGCGGAATGTTTTCGGATAACCCCCGCACCCCTCCCGTGGTGTGGCAAACCCCCATTTTCCAACAAATTTAGAAGGTCCGCTTGAGACGCGTCGCAATTTATTCTGTTTTCCGCGGCTGTTAACGCGTGTTATGTCACGTGTGCCACCCACGTCCCCCCGCTGGTCGAACATAGCGGCCGATATCGATATTATCTCATGAAGTGAGATGCAGCATGAAATATCAAGGGTGGTGTGGGTTTTTTTTAAAATTTCAACTACCAGCTATATTATTATTATTTAGTAACCATACGTTTTGGGCTGACATTGGTTTGAAAATGCTAAATTATTATATTAGTATAACAAGGTACATCCCAGCAACCCTCACTATATAAACTACACATCAATTCAGCACACCCGCAAAAACTTCCAAGCTCCGTCTTCCTCGGAAGATTAGTTAGGACTGACTAAAATATATACAAATAAATTCATATGTGTATATATGTATGTATATATATATATATATATATATATATATATATATATATATATATATATATATATGTATATTATTATTAGGCAATCTACCGGTTGAGGTAGGTTTTTAGATGGACACAACGAACAAATGAATACTCTACATCAGGTCCCTCTTCATCTCTGTGTACTTCTTTCATCCCTTCATCCCGTCAAACATCCCTATCCTCTTCCTGCCCTTCCCGAGTTTGCCTAAAATCCTCCCCTATATTACCTTCTTCAACATCCCACGACCGCTCAATTCGCTTTTCATCCATCTTTCCCGCCTCCATAAGATTTCTCTCAACAAACTCCTCTCCTCACCTACCATCTCCAGTACTTCCTCATTTGTTTCCTTTCGGTCCATTTCACCTTCTCCATTCTTCTCCACACCCACATTTCAAAAGCCTCCAGTCTACGTCTATCCTCCTGCTTCAGCGACCACGTTTCCTCGCCGTACATAGTAGCTATGCTCCATATCAGAGTTTTTACGAGTCTTTTCTTAACCTCACTACTCAACGTCCCCGTCATCAACTCCCTCCTCCTTGAGAAACCCTCCTTGCCTAGCGCAATTCCTCTACTTACGTCCCTAATACTTTGACCGTATTGGTCCAGAACACTTCCGAGATACGTAAACTGTTCTACCTGCTCTATTTTTTCCCCTCCTATTTTAATGTTTAGCTTTGCCTTTTTCTTTCTGGAAAATTGCTTAATGTTTTAAAAAAAATGTTTTATTAATATTGATTCTCATCTCATATCTATCGCACTGAACCTCTAATTCACTCAGCAATGCTTGCAACCCCTATGCTGACTGAGCAACTAATGCTATATATATATATATATATATTCTATAATCCGTATACTCTGGGAAAAATCCTTTGCCGCAACATACACAAACTAGAACCCCTCTTACTATCCGTTATTTACAAAATAAAGTGTGATTCCTGTGACAATATATATATATATATATATATGTATATGTATGTATGTATATATATAACTTTTGGACGGCACAATAGAACACAGAATAAAACAGATAACACGTAAGAGTCTGACCTGAAGAAGGCCTCGGAGTAGGCCGAAAGCTCAAATCATCTACAGTGTGAGTGTCCTTTTACGTGTTATCTGTTTTATTCTGTGTTCTATTGTGCCGTCCAAAAGTTATATTACTCTCGTGAGTACTTCTGCATCATCGATATATATATATATATATATATATATATATATATATATATATATATATATATATGTGTGTATATATATATATATATATATATATATATATGTAAGCCACCCGGGCCCTCATTTATTATATATACATAATATGTCCCGGTCAGTAATCCAACGCTCTTCCCCTGGACTACCGCGACACTCATAATATATAAGGTACATACATACAAGGGTGGTCTGAAAAGTTTCCGACCTAAAAATGAAGCAAGATATTTTTCTCTAAAATTTGATCATTCAATGGTATTTGTCTAAATGGCTCACCATTGACCAAATAGGAACACTCTTGGTTTTATTTTTCTTAGTACTGATTGCATCGAGCTCTCGTCATATTATTCTCCCTATTCGATTATTATTTTGACCGATGAAGTAATAATAATTGTAAATGTACATATACTAAGCTCATACTAATCGTTTTTCTCATATTTAGATAAGAATTATTAAAAAGTCACCAGGCATATTTTTGAATCCTTTGAGCTGCCACAATTATTAATTTGAGAATGTTTCGTCGTGCTACGGTGGGAGAGATTATGTCTATAAAATTTGAGAGGATAATTGTATAACAGATAAATATCATAGAATAATTATGCCGTTCGTTCCACGAATGATAAGGGATCATAATAATATCGTCCGATTGCGGTAGGGTCATGTTATGGTCAAAATAAATCTGTTGTATTTTCATCTCTTATTACCATTGCTTAATTTTTTTTTATTCCCTCAGAAAATGACAAGACATTGTCTTTTCAATTATTCATTAATTGTCTTCCAAGAAGAAACCAAATGAAATTTTGAAATAGTGCTTTAAAATAAGTGACGTTTTAAGCGTTGCTTGACCTCCGACATTCGCATTGTAGGGCATAACTCGCAGAGTAAAACAGGAAATGCGGAAGATTTGTCGTTAGGAGAAATGCTTATACTTTTCTCCGCTGACGAAAGACGATAGGCATGCTGGACATAATGAAGGTAGGAAGGTGATATGTAGAATTAAAGGAAGACTTATAAGAATACATACGCCTCTTTTGGGTATAGTTTTGCATAAATATAGTATGCTGATTTCGAATGTGTCTTCGTTTTCTTTTGAGGTTGTGGAGCTAACTTATTGAATTCCTTCTTCCAGAGCGTGTTCACCAATATCTCACGAATGCCTCCGATAGCTTACCAAACCGTGCAGGTCAACCTATCTCCAAAATTTAAATTACATATAACTAAATAAAACATTTGCTGAAAAACATTAAGCCTAATGAATCATCCGGGCCAGATGAAATATCTGCTCGTATATTCAAGGATCTAGTCTCGGCGATTTTGCCTTATCTATAAACAATTTTTAAGAAGTCGCTGGTAAATCACAAGGTTCCCAGGGAATGGAAAACGGTTAACGTAGTACCAATATTTAAAAACGGAAACAAGGAGGAACCGAGTGATTAGAGACCTATTTCCCTCTTCTCCATTTTGTGTAAAGTTACGGCACATACAGTTGCTAGTTCGATCATGTGACACCTTGATAATCAGAAGTTATTCATGAAAAATCAGCACGGTCTCTAAAAAGGTAGATCCTGCGAGACACGCTTTTTGTTCATGGTATACTAATTTCATGAGAGAGCAATGTTCCAGTGCGCACAATTTTTCTACATTGTACGAAAGCCTTTGACAAAATATTTTTTGTAAGCACTCACAAACATATAAGCATATGGTACAGATAATAATATCCTGGGTTAGTTTAGAGACTTTTTGGATGGCCGGGTACAAAGAGTAGTGATAGATGGTATTAGCTCAAATGCAGTAGAAGTTACTTCAGGTATTCCCCAGGGAAGTATTATCGGGCCTCTTTTATTCCTGCTTTACGTTAGCGGCCTTGACTCTGTAGTCACTAGTTAAACACGCTTGTTTGCCGACTCTGCAGTGGTTTCTCCTACATCTACATAATTCCCGGCAAGCCGCCGCAAGGTCGTTAGGTGGGGGTGTTAGGCCACCACCTGTAAAAAGGAACAAAGCCACATACAAAATCAACACATGCGTGCAAACCTATACCCACAGTGGCGTATAAATTCATGCAAAACGTGATATCCGTAATACTGAGTAACAGTTTATCGCTCTTGTATAAATTGGAACGGCGTAATTTGAGCAGTGATGTTGAAAATATAGTATATTAATGCCTACATCGTACTACGGTAGGAGAGATCATTGTAATAAAATTAGAGGAATTAAGTGTAGAACAGATCAATTTTAGATATAATTTTTCAACAAATGATAAGAGAACATAAGTCATTGTAAGACTGCGGTAGGGTCATGTTCGGGTTAAAATTAGGCCGGTGTGCATTCACCCTCTACCACATATCCTAGTAGTGGCTTGCAAGGTACATTAATAAGTAAATAAATAAAACATCTCGGCCACACGACCTTTCAGCGGCTTGCGGGGTATTAGGTAGATTCATAAGTCTTATTATAGCACTCAAGTGGACATCGAGAGATCTGGGTTCGAATTCCATGCAAAGCAAATGATTATTTTCTTTTAAGTTGTTGCATGGTATCAAATGCTTGTTTATTTGCCATTTTTGGAGTAGCATGCATTGCTTAGAGCAATGAAAACTACTGGAAAGGACATGGTAGTAGAATAAATAAAAAATAAACAAACTGTATACGGTTTTCGAAAATGTGAAAAGCTAAGTTAAATATTTAAATAGGATTATGCAGTGTTGGGCAGAATGATGATAAGATGATTGTATGCGGAATCGAAGAGGGGTCGTTAGTAAGGTTGGATGTAAGGTTGTATTTTGCTAAGGGAGGCAAGGAAATTTGAGAGGAGGAAAGTTGGGTTGTACCATTGCATAGCCTGTCACATCTAAATCATACCTTAAACGGCTTAGCAGTAGTAATAATAATACCAAATATGATTTCGACATGAGATATGCCCGAATAAAAAGTAAGTTAGTGCACTACAGTTTCCTCTGACTTGAACCAATAGTCAGAATGCGTAAATGCAAATAGAGTAACTCGAAATTGAATTTTTTCAACAGGTTTAATTAGTTCACTTCAAAAAATGTTATTTTTTATAAAGCCATTGACATTTGTATGTCAAATTTGTTCATATTCATGAAAATCATCCATTCTGCGTATAGATTTTGCTCAACCATTTTAAATTGCTCATAAAAATACGATAACCCTGTCTTACTAATCTTTGAACTTATGAATTGTGTGCATTTTGACACGAAAATACTTAAGAATTGCAATTCAATAGAGCAAAGAGTTTTATTTGGCTCATAATTAAAAAGTGTAATATTTCCAACTTTTCTCTGTTTCTTTCTAATCGGCGACGACTTCAAGCTCAACCGCTGTTCGTTTCGAATCCAATTTCAAGAGTATCTTTTGTATTCCGTTCGTTTCCTCGTTTAGCAAATTTCCCCATATTTTATAGCCCCGTCCTTCATTCGACCCTAACTTTGCTATCTTTGCCCGTAAAAACGAATATGCCTATCCCTCAAGACCCATACATCACGTGACTGGAATTCTGAGCGACGCCAACGCTACCATTGGCGAATAACTAAACGATCTATCGTTGGAATATAGGAATCTATGCACTGATTTCGCAATTTCTTCGATTTATTCCTGCACTGAGAAATGTTGACATCTTTTCTATGGGGCATGACACTAAAAGTGGTTGTGTGAATATTATTTTGTGTTCGGTTGTCTCCTATACATAATGTACTGCCAAAGTTACGAGTAGGAACGTCGATCAAGCAAATCATAAAATGGTAGAGTAGAATGACAACGTAAATGTAAAAACAATGCAGAAGAAAAATATTCCTAAATTATTAAATTACTTAAAAAAGAGTTATTGAATCGTTCCAACCAGTGAGTACAACAATTTAAAAAACACAATAAATATTCGAGATTTCCGATTCGCTTGCGAGCACTTGTTAGCTTAACATCCTTACTTTTATGTCAGAATGCACATTAACTAATTTAACCATTTTGTGTTCAAAGATGCTTGCTAAACTTGATAATTGAACTTTTTATGTGATGGAAATTAAAAATAATAATAAATTTTAAGTAATAAATATGCTGCATAAATATCGCATATCAAGTGATCCGTAATGGCATCTCTACTATGAACAATCAATCAAGGATAATATTAAATCGTGAGAGTTATAAAAGGCTATTGATGTGATCAACAAGAATATCAAGAAATAATTATTGATTTAGAACTTAATAATATGTTTAATTATACATTTGCACATTAAAATTATATATTGATCGCTTTCTGAATTAATATACCTACGCACACACAAACACACACACATTATATATATAATATAATATAATATTATATATATATATATATAATACATATATACCCCTACCATGGGCTGACACCTTAGGCGGTGGAAAGGCTTGTGCGTTCTCAAGACCCCTAGAGCTGTTCTAGCGGGAGTAATGATAGTTTCGCCTGGTAGAGTCACCCATGCTAGATAGAACAAAGGATAGGATTCAGGCGACAGGTATTCCACGCTGAATTTTGTATTGATACATTGAAATCAAGGTTTTACAATTGGATTCCTCACAGAATCTCCGGAATAATTGATTTTTGTCTCTTCTTTGAAACTTCCAATTAGAAAATAGAGATTTCTCTGGAAAAAATTTATATTTTCTAACTCGGAAACCTACAACTAGGGACGAGTAAACTGGACACTGAGGTTGATGTGGTAGGACAAGATCTGACTTGTGTGTCCTCCTCGTCCCCATGAAACGTTTTTCACACGACAGGAATGCTGTGGAATTTCAAAACGCCGCTGACACTCCCAATTAAGCTCTTCACGGTGCGGTGTGTCGTCTCCCGGACTCCCTTTGCCTCACTCGCCTCGGGACCTGGAAGTGGATCTCCTAAGTCCGACGGTCAGCTGGGATAACGTCGGAGGTCGGAGATGTGCTTGGTCACCTTCACTCCGGGTATACTGGTGCCGAATTAATGTCTACATTTCCCGCATGGGCAAGGTTGGCCTTCCCTTCTAAAGATCATACGGCACGAATCGTGACGAGAGTGACATTAGCGGCGAGCCAAGAGCTGAAGGCATGATAACTTCAAAAAGACAGACTTGATCGCATTAGGAAACAGCTCGAAACGGGTGTTGTTTCGTTGTCCATGGAGATATTTCTCTGATCCGCATCCTGGGATACATTTCTTTCGGAAATGCCATAAACTTGCTGTAATACAGTCGTCGTTCACCATCGCGATAGGACTTTCAATTAACACGGCCGTCCGAGGCGAAACGGCTACAACCGTTTCCGAATACAAATCACTGGCTGATTGACCTGACCACTTACGTGGGTAAATAAAAAGTTCAGTGAAAGACTGAGATTTTTAGTCAAAAATGATTTTATTTTTTCAAATAATTTTCCTTGATGTTAACACACTTGGCCCAGAGTTACTCACACATCAGTATTCCTTCCCGGCAGTGAGTGTGGAAGGCTGTGAATATATCCATTTACGGGCATCTTAACTTTTTCATTGGATCCGAATTGCTTCCCAGACCCAAATTTCTTTAATTTTGGGACCAAGTGGAAGTTTAATGGTGCTTAATTAGGAGAATTGAGGGTTAGCCGAAAAAATCGTGCCCTAAATCCCGTACTTTTCCATCACCAACGCACTTTTGCGAGCAGATGCGTTATCCTGGTGAAATATGATTTTTTTCTTCTTCAAACCAGGCCTCTTCTCGCTAATTTTGGCATCCATCTGGTCAAGAAGGCTGGAGTAAGTTTCGGATATAATTTTTCTGCCTTCTTCAAAGAAATCAATTAACAGGGTCCCTTTCTCATCCCAAAACACACTAACCATGATGTTTCCGGCAGATGCAATCGACTACGCTTTCTTTGGCGCTGAGCCATCGGCTCCCACCTGCTACTTCGACTGTTGTTTCGTTTCTGGTTTGTAGTGGTGGATCCATGATTCACCCATGGTGACAAATCATCGCAAAAATTTGCTCCATCTTCTCTTGAATCGCTCTAAAAATTGCTGCAAAAATCGCATTTTATTTTGATCGGAATTCAGCAAATACGGCACCCACCTTGCGCAGAGCTTTTTCATCCCTAGTTCTTTGTGCAAGATGTTTCGTGTAATTTGATTCGTGCTACGAAGGCCCGAAGAGTCCACACACAGAATTAAGTGGTCCTTTGAATGTTTGCAATATTTTGGCGAGCATCTTCATTCATTCAGTTTTAGTGATTAGCAATAACCATTGCCATGAAATTATTACACATTATTGAGTGTACAAATATTAATAGGCAGGAATTCCTACTCAAAGTCAAGGCAATGCGTCTAAGAAAATCTTCAGTTTTATTCATTTTAAATAATACGCTACCGTTTCAATACTAAAAATAATCTGAAAAGACAAATCTTTTTCTAACATTAAAGCATTTAACTTGTTGAAACATATGGGAGCATGTAATGACAACTAGCACGTTTGTGTCTAATGTATCGATAATTTGCAATAACAAAGATAAAACTACTCCATTGAATATTTTATCCTAACAATGGATGCATTTTTAATATAAAGTATGGGGAAAGAGTTTGCGTTGGTGAACTATTTGTAGCATAATTATATATTTATGTGTATACACAAAAAAATGGCTTTTTTTCTGATGAACAGGAACACTGTTAGAGTTATGCCTCGTCATATAATTCAATTTGCATCTATCTAAACTACAAGGCTCGACGGACAATTGACCAACGGACGAGGTGAAAATACAGTTTTTGGCAAAACATTTATTTTCACGTCCTTCTGGTAGTTGGGAATTAGAACTATTCCTCTGTTTTATACAGCCATTCGTAAAGAAAGCTTAACCTACAACGAGTAAGAGAATTACGCCGAATTAAACGGCCTTCCTTAAAATATTATTGCCTCCCAAAAGCAACAGATCCAGCGTCCTTGCATTCTTTTCGTCGCATCGTTGCACTATTGGAAATGTGCAACCTGGGAAACTTTGGAAAAGTATTTCAGAATTGTTGGAAAAAGAAGGAGGGAGGCAAGTGAACAGTGGAATGCATTCCGATTGGCTGCCCTCGGCACCTTGTCATAGTAGGCTTCATTTTTGTCCCCGCTTTCGCCGGGGGCAAACATTTGCGCGTCCGACGGAGAGTGTAAAAAAGAAATTTATTCATTCTTCATGGATATAAGACGCGGAGAGGGTGAGGGTGTGGACTTTCGAAGGGATAGGGAGGGGGTCGGTGGTGGTGGAGAAGTGTTTGGGAGGGGAAGAGGGAATAAAATAGGCTGATAAAAGTGTATTCTTTTAACGGCGACGGGAGAAGATACACAAAATGTAAATTTCACCGGGAGAGAGAAGGAGTGAAAGGAGGGAGGGGGAAAAAACTAGGGATTGGACGGAATTTACATTCTAATTCGCTCAGGACTTCTTCCAGGGGACCAGAGGGGTTGGGAAAAAGAAATGGGGAATTGGGAAAGGGGGTTGGGATCGTAGCGGTGGGTAGTGGGCGAGTATGGGAGGGGTTGAGTGGAGAGAATGGACGAAAACAATTGAAAATGAGAAGAGATAAGGGAAAAGAAAAGTGACGGGTAGGGGCGGAAGTAAAAGAAGGAGGCCGGGAGATAGAGAGGCAGATATAGAGACCGAAAAAAAGGCATGGGACGAGTTTGGGGGAGTTTGGAAATTGAAAAAAGTTTGCGGAAAGGAGAGATCGCCTTTGTCTTAAAAAATAGATTTACGAACTCCACTTAAGACTTTTTCCTCCCCCATCCCCGCTCCCAAGAACTTAAATGGAGAGTAAGAAAGAAATGCTCGAATTGTTTAGACTCAAGTGTGTTAATATATGTACCCGCTGAAAATCCACCTCCTTAGACGCCAAAGTGGAAAGTTTGCTCGGAAAGCAGAATGAGAGTGGGGGAGGACTTTGAATTGGATTTGACAGCGCACTTGTCATAACAAGATGTATACATGTATACATATAAAGTGTGTTATCTACACAATAAAATGGGTTCTGTTCGTGGATTTCCACCTATAACCTACTGTTGCAATCACTGAAAGTATTTACAAAAAATCCGTAATTTTGATATCTTGCATGTACTATGACAATTTTCAACTGTGGAATCTGCAAAAAATTGACCCTTCATTCCAAAAAAAATCAGCATCAATTATAATGCCATACGAGGGTAAATATTTTTAATTAATTACCTAGCTATTCTAAATTATTTAAACATCCAACATACGTAGCCAGGTTACTCAAACACCAAATATATAGTTGTAATTGGAATTATAATGATTAAATGGTTCGATAAATGCGTTACTCAGATTGGGACCGGCGAGGAATGAAGGTGAACCAAAAATGTTGAAACAAAATACATTATGAAGCCGGAAATGTTTTGTAGCCCTAATGGTTAATTTTCTAGATGGCTAAGAGATATGTCTATGAACTTCGCAGATTTTTCAAAAGTTAGACATTGACAAGTGTGAGAGATATGATATGTAAATCAAATGCATGTTATTAAAATATTATTTCAGAGCAACTAGCTGAATCCTTGAGGACTCAACTTGAAATGGGAAAGAGGGCGGAATACTCGTTTCATTAAAATTGAATACTATGTGGGAAATAGGTGTTTAATATTATTGCACTTCATTGTCTCAAGCAATAACTCTTGGATGGTCAAAATAAAATTCACATTTGAGCAAAGTCAACCCTACTTTAGTGTTTGTGAGATTCAGAACGTTTTCGGAACGCCGTCTATCAATAAATATTTTGGATTGTCCCGTTAAAAATGCCAGTTGTACAAATATTTTTTTAATCAAATGACCGTTCCACAACCGGCTCGTAAAAAGATATTAGCACCCAATTGGTGACTTAATTTTTATTCAAACTAAATAATGTTTTTCAAAAAGAGTAGAGTTTAAAAGAAGAATAAAATGATATTCTAAATAGTTGCAATATTGTTTCGTTATTTCTGGAAAAACGGTGGATTCTGATGTAATTATCAGTTGTAGTTCAAATGGCATGCGATAGAACCATTTCAAACCTTTGAAAGTTCACGGATACCTCAAAAAACGCTATCGGTTCAGCTCCTGAAAATATTTATGTCTTTACGACTCGTTTTTCCTGACTAGGTCGAGGGGAATCTGTTACTGATTTAACGCTATTCATGTGCTTCCTTGTGCACACATCTCTGACTGAGAGATATTCTTGCATTGGCATTCTAAATTTAGTTTAGATTGGGATCGGTATGTCTTCTAAATGGAGTACCGAGCGTCTAGCTGAAGACAAATCTGGATATGTCCACTTATGGCGATTTTTTCGATTAATTCCCGAAACATTTACTATCCAAAAATAACAGTCGTCAATATGGTTCACAGGTTCTCTCCACACCATCGGCACACCAAATTTTAGACTTTTCCTTTGTCCTGTTGTCCATTGCCGCAGATGTTCAGTACATGTTTTATACACAAAATGCGGTGCCCATGTTTTATCTTGGTCACCAAGCTTAACACCAAAATATCCCAACTATGCAAGTTTCACAAATTCTGTAATATTTTTCCTATTTTCTTTTACCATATATTCCCCACAAACGTAACAAAACACATCAGGATCATTAACAAAGCATCTTCGACTTGAGCTCATTTTTAGATGATGTTTTACAAAGAGTTACACTTCGAAGTAAAGTCCGTCCACCTGCTCCGAATAGCCAAGAGCAACTAATGAAACAAAAATGGTTGTCAAGAGAACAGAAAACGTGGATGTCATCTAACGGATACCTTATGAACTAATTTCGCCATCTTTTACCGAAGTCGATACAAACGATTTTTGTTTTTTAATCTCATTGGCCTACAATATAGAAGTATACATAAAACTTATTGAGAGTTTAGTGAAAATAAAAGGAAAACCGCAGCGTGGTTATAAATTAGTATACTTACAGATTTATTTAACTTTGAAAATTATTTTCAGGAATATATCAAATATTAAAATAACTAATCGTAAGATGTGCCATATCTAAAAAAGTAGAGCTGTTAAATAAAAACGGATTTCATATTTGGATTCAGCTCTACAAATATAGTATAGTTAAATTCAGCACAAAGATTCCCGGCACCACAAAAAATTTTTGTAGGCCTGTGTTATATATAGCCTCTCCTGTAACTTCTGCCCTGCCTTTTACGCGTGTGAATGAATGACCACCCTTTCCCTCCGAATGAATAACCACCGCTATTCAACCAAATCTCCCACCTTCCTTAAATATCCCATCCCTGCTCACACTGGTTCCGTCAACCAGTCTTTTGATGACTGCTTCTTCGTTTCAGTGATTGAAACCCTTCCCAATTCCGCCGGTAGCATGAGGTGAGAACCCGCAAGACGGAACATATCTGGGTGCTCTAGTCTTTTAAACCCCCCGGGGTGAACCAAGACCACTGATTTCATCCAATGCTGCCTACATTTCCCCTCCCCAACCTCGTCCCCTTTCTACTGGTCCCTTCCCTCTACTACCCTCACCCTTCTCCTGCACATTCCCCGCTCTTCCCCGACAACGGCATTCTGAAGACGACGGTGGTGCTGTCGAAACGTAAATATCTACTGTAAGTGTCCTTCATTTATGTTTCTTTGTGTGAAATATTTTTTATCCGAGTGTAAGTAGCACACACCGCGAGAACGCATAAAAAGAACAGTTACAATAATATCTTGATAATTTCGACAGACTCGAACTCCGTCTTCTTCGGAAGATAAGATATGACTCATATTTTATCTTCCGAAGAAGACGGAGCTCGAGTCCGTCGAAATTATCAAGATATTATTGTGAGTGTTCTTTTTATGTGTTCTCGTGATGTGTGTTACTGTCTAAGTTTTTTATTCAACACTTCCGTGTTACTTCTAAGAAATTATATATATATATATATATATATATATATATATATATATATATATATATATATATATATATATATATATATTCTACAATATATATATATATATATAATATATATATTCTACAATTTAAGGCAGAGATCGGATCGATATGTACTATATTTTTTCATTCATTTCGTATGCGTATTATCACAGATTGGCCTATATTACTCCTCCATTAGCTTAGCAAAAATCTTCGACTGGGTGTTAATAGCGGATAAACTGCCACAATGAATTATTAAACATCTAATGGAAAAAATAAAATATGCGTTACATTAAATTTAGTTGTTAATTCATATTTATAATTTTCGTAAATAAATTTAAAATATAACATAAATATAAATTTCATAATTTAAAGTATGTTTGCATTTCCATCTCAAATGCAGCTGACTCAACGATGGTAAGAGGGGTTAAAGTACGCATATGACGTCTTCCAACGTTATATAAGTGCCTTGACCCATCTCTTTGTTAGTTTTGCCTTTATTATGACGCACTACAATTCACGGCTTTCCTAAATCAACGAAAAAAGAATCACTTAAAGGAATACTGCAGTGTGATAATCAGAAAATAGATATGTTGAGCTCAGACTGCGCATTGCAGATACGACCAGAAGTGGAAAATTATATCACAGTAGACTGAAAGTCGGTGTTAAAGATTGAAATAATGAACAACTTTGCGAATCAATTTTTAGAAAATAAAAACGCGAAATAAATGTATGCTTCGTTATCGACAAAACTAAGGAGAAAAAAACATACCGAGTTTTTTCAATAGTTGTTTCATTGGATAGTACTTCATTTGCCTGACCATATAATTCAATGGACCAATAGATAGATCAAAAATTAACGCAGCAATTTTGGAAGTATCCTTGTCATATTGGAAGGAATACAGACTCAAATATTATTCATTTTAAGAAGAACTCTAGGATTCTAAATGCATTTGGCGATGAAAATTGCTTAAACGTAGTAATAATTTTGGGTTATACTTAAATGGACAACTTATATCAATCAAAGTCAGGACCAAATTCTTATTAGTCTATTTCAAAACTCACATTTAGGCCGTTTTATAATTTTTACCGAAACTTAGATCATTACGTTATATCTTTATCGAATATAAAAAATTGGGTTTCATTACAAGCAGAATGTGAAAATAAATTTCCAATTTCCAAAATTTTCAATTCGAAAATTCAAATTGTTTAATTGGTATGAAATAAACTAAAATTAAATAAAAGCTTCCAAAAAGTAATGAGATTATGCTTATCGCAGTAAAGTAACTCTGATAACTTAAACTACCAAAAATTATACCCGAGTTATCTTCCAAAAAACTTCTTCTACTATTTTACAACTGTACGACGAAGTAGAGCAGTCTCCATGTGCCGACCTCATAAAAATTCAATGAAGCTGCTTACTGCAGACAAACAGGCATGCTTGGGGGAAGGAAAAACGAGGAGGTCAACATCAAATGAGGACAGATTCCTAACCAAATGGCTCATCCCGTAGGTCGAAAAAATTCACTCGGGAAACGCTTAGCGACCACTCGAACACATCGCAGAATTGCATCTGCATATCGCCCGACGGCCGATTCGAAATACGTTCCTGTCTTGACGAAATCGCTAATGAACACCCACTTATATATTTTCGGTCTCAAAGAGAATCAAGAGGCGGCTCCCTCCATCTTGGCCTCCACATCTCCGACGACACTCGTGATCGAAGAAGGAAATAGGGAGGGTGCTAGGAAGACGAAGGGGGCAGAGGGTAGCCAAAAGAGCGTCCGAGAGAGAGAGGGTAAGAAGGATGAGAATGGTCCATTTCTCTTGGACCTCCGCCAATAAGTCAACAAACGGAGAAGGGAGGGGGAGTGACGATGGGTTCACGAGAAGGGGATGGTTAGAGGGTCGCGCAACGCTTGGGTACGTGAAGCGTCGCGGCGAAATCCACCCTCCACGCACTCCTCCCACCCTCCTCTCTTATCAACACCAGCTTTACTCCCGTCCAACAAAACCACAGGGTCTAGAAACTGTCGCCGAGCCACCAAAGACGTTCTTTTTCCCCAACCATTCCAGGATACACACTTTTAAAAACCCTTTCGGACCATTGACTGGTTGTAAAACGATATCAAATTTAATCACGAATTAAATAAAGTTCAAATGACCCACGATTCCATAGGGAATTTTCACGAATATAATAACTATAGCCTTGGTTTCACCAAAAAAATCTGTGAATTCTGGCTGAATTTTTCATGAAATGATCCAGTCCCTAAGTTTCACAAACGACAATAAATAGTGATCAAGAGAGAAATTATTACAATAAGAAATAATTTATACTTAAATGTAGGTAATAATTAATTATTAAAGGAAATAATTGTGTATCAAGGATGTAGATGGAAGCTCTTTGATATGCTGGTGAAACTGAACCTTAATGTGTGTATAAAATAACTGTTTTGTCATTCCCCGTATTATATATATATATATATATATATATATATATATATATATATATATATATAGAAATAGTTGATTTTTCGGGTACCAGATCTTCTTGGGAAACCATAACCGGCACAGGGAAAGGAACTGGCCCCTCTACCCTGATGTGTGAATATTCCCACGCCGTCGGGCTTGGTACATGGGTGAGCTCTACCATCACCTACTAGACTGACCTTCGGTTTGATTATTGTGTTTATGGTTTATATATACATGTACCAAGCCCGACGGCGTGTGAATATTCACACATCACAGTAGGGGGGCCAGTTCCTTTCCCTGTGCCGGTTATGGTTTCCTAATATATATATATATATATATATATATATATATATATATATATATATATATATATATATATATATATATATAATAAAATAGGCTACAACTGAGCATAAATAAAACACCCGTGCACTGGAAAATATAGTTTGATAACAGACTCATGAAATATAATGCTAAATTTCCTTTACGTGTGTTTCATGTACACATATTTAATTGTTTTGTTTTTAGTTTCCAACCCGATAGAGGAACGGGGAATCATTTTCTGCCCTCTATTGTTTCTTGTGGGTCGCGTTAGTCAAGAGGTAAAGCATTGAACTACTGACCAGAGGGCCTGGGTTTAATTTCTGTGCAAACTTGTCTGGGCACCTGCAGCTCCACCCAAGCTATATGATTTTTCGGGTACCAGATCTGCCTGGAAAACCATAACCGGCACAGGGAAACTGGGCTCCCTACCCTGATATGTGAATATTCACAAGCTGTCGGACTTAGTACTGGGTGAACTCAACCAACAGTACAAGGGTAATTTATCATTTATTAATAATAAATTTTACATTTTATCTTTAGCTCAATGAATTTTCTAAATTAAAAATGAGTTCTTTTTTACATAATAAATATCAAGCTACCGCTATCATGTGTGGCAGAGAGGTATCACACACCAGACTATTTTTGCCGCAAATATAATCCCCCGTAGCGCTGTTGGACTGCGTTATTCTGGTTCCTTAAAGTTGGTTGGAAAATAACAGTCGGTCGGATCGGTCTCTTCTATACTTAATCCCTCTAGTTTTATTTACATGACCCCTTCTACTGTAGTAGTATGGGAATAATAAAACATTCTCATCGTCCCTACTAAAGAGGTGTCCTTCCAATACACGCAAGAAATTTAATCTGTAATTTACCCTTCGCTCCGTGAGTGATTCCCACCCTACATCCTCTAATAATTTTGATACTCTACTCAATTTGTCAAAACAACGTTTAGACATTATAGCTCCTCGATACTGCACGAAATTCAATTCGGCAATCAATCCAACTTCATAAGGATTCTAAACCACAACTACTAAACAACTACAATTACTAGAAACATACGAGGCCTGCATACTCTGAATGCGTCATAACCAACGAAATATAGCATTTCGCTTTGACCTTTTCCTCAACTTTCCCCAATAATCTTCTAATAAATCCATGTTTTTATTGGTTTGTCCATGTAGTGGTTGTAAGGCTCTCGTTAAAGCACTTATATTTGATACATGCGTAAGATTCAATATATACTCGATTGATAACGTCATCTACGAACTGGCAATACATATGCATAAATAATAAAAAATATATTATTAAATGCAACCAACAATACGGCATAATACACGAGTATATAGACATAAATTCATTAACTACGGTTAATAAAATTCATGAACTATTTTACAAGACAGTTCTTCGCTGTGACGGAATTCACGAAGTACTTGTGTATAAATATTTTAGCCAATTACAGGCACACGCATTATTAGTAATGGAGTCGGGTAAATGGACATTAGAAACGTTGTACTTTTCCGATTCTCAACGTACAAATGATATTCATGTTTTGTGGCAATCAATTCGTAAAAATAATAATAATAATATCTGGAAAAGGTAATCATCTCTTCTTTTGAAATGATGAATGGAAAAATAAAAATGTAGGGGTAAGGACGGGAAGATGCTAAACGAGTAATCACAGCAGCAATACGGACTTCATGAGCTGCATCATTCATGTTCTAAAAATAATTTTTAAATTATAAAATGGGAAACGATCACATTGCCAAGTTTAATTTCGGATGAGCGAAGTTCAACAAAAGAGTTACTGCGAATGAAAGCCTTCTTATTGGAGAAAATATTTTTAGCGATCCGTGCTTGAGGACATTTAATTCTGTAGACGAAATGAGAATATTAAAAGAAATAAATCATAGAAAAATTGAAGTTGGCGTATCAACAGATACGCCAGCTCGTTTTTACAAAGGCAAACAAACAAATATTATCGTGGTTGATATTTAAAACTAGACGGTGTCTTTCACATCATATGATATTAATTTTTTCAACAAAACTACTAATTAGTTTACTCGTTATGAATTCAAGCAACATTAATAGGCATGTTTTATTCCATGCACAAAGGATTTAATCTTGATTTATTTTTCTCTCTGTCTGTTTTCGCTCCCCTTCCATTTTAAAGTCTGACAGTTCTTCCTCCTCCCACTCTATCACCGCAATATTATCGAAAAATATCTACAATCCCTCTCCTGGTCTTTTACTTCAATGGACTTTACAGATATTTTTATGCGCTCTGACAAAGAGTAATGGAAGCAATGCCAATCTTACCTGTGCCAAACTAAGAATATGCATTTTTTCATGATTAGTCAAGAGATGTCTCCCAAAATGTCAAAGATAGCTCGCTTTCTGAAGAAAAAAATTGAAGTGGAAACGTTTTTTGGCTCATAATTTGTTTTAGGAATGGTAGGAACGAAGTGGATGACATGGAATAGAAATAGAGTGGGAGACCACGTTAAATGATGAAATTGGAAAGATTTAATAGCTATGGCGTAAAAATTATGAGTTATTGTCTAGTGCGTTCAGGTTTACTGATCTTATAACAAGAACTGAATGAAAACAAATAGTACCAAAAACATTATTCATTGTAATGACACCAGTTTCATTAAATACATTGTATACCCGAAGATCTCACTTATGTTGTGAGAATGGTTCGAAACTCAATACATAAATTCATGATATTTGCAATGCTGCTAGATGTCTACTAACTATTGACTAAAGCTAGACTGGTTAATTCCCGTCGTTTCTGCAGATCAAAACTTCACCCAGGCTCATTCAGGTGTTCATAAAGTCATTTATGATCTTGTTAATAAATCATTTCTAAATGCATTCCAGGAATAAAATGGTATTTTTCGGAGATGTTGACGAAATATTTCATCTGGATTTGGGTATGCATGAATAATATATCTAAGTTTGCCCGGCATGGCTGTTGTGGGTCCATTCAACATGATATCATGCTTTCAACAACGTACCTAAGAATCTAAAATTGTCTAATTGATACGTTTTAATTTCCGGAAATCTTTAAAAAAATCACTTCACTAAACTGGGAATAGATACTTTATCTTCCAGTGAGAGGTTGGCGAATTAAGAGAAGCAAATTTCGAATAAAAATCATTCCAGAATTAGTTCACCCTTAGAATTCATAAAAAATGACTTTTAACTGAAACTAATGTTTAATTGTGATTTATCTTTGTGTTGATTAAAGTGGTGCAAATACACATTTGAATTCAATTTATGTTTTCATGATATGTGTAAGTTTGAGTTATTTTTCTAGCTGCAGGTTAGTCTCGCACATATGACTTCAAAATTTGATCCAAGATTTTATAAAAATATTTTAGAGTCTTAATGACACAAAAAAAGCATAACTGATTTCAGCCAAGGTGACATTGTGATATTACTAGGAAGTACCCTTTTCAATTTCTGTACTATTTGCCTTGAGCTGTCTCCCTTCTCTTCTTCAAGATTGCTCTCACTTTCATAAGACCTCGACGTTGCGAAAGCTGTTTTCCCCCTGGAGTCGGAGTGAACGGATTTGCAGATATTTGACCATGCCCACCCTTTGCCTTGGTGATATCGCAATTCATTTTTTACGTCTCCCTTCTCTCCTCCAAGACGTCCACCAGCAGTTTCCGTAATATTTATCGTTGCCTTTTCTTGCGCTCGCATGAGCGCTATTTGAATCCTTCACCACTGCAGTGTCCCGTCAACCGAAATGCGTACAAAAGGCATTTCTGGGGTGGAACCCTTTTTTCTTTTCTCTGCTCTTCGCTTTGTCTGATAAAAGAGAAAGGATCATAACTCTCAACCCGTACCCTTCTTAAGAAGGTTCGAGGTTTATACTGTTTGGCAAACAAAAAGCTTCACCAAATTTCTTTTGTGACAAGCCTGTTCAAATACATTAAAATTCTATTAAAATAAGTTACTACAATGCTGCCTGTTTCAATTAGTATCAGGGAATTTCGGAAAAATCTGTACACTGTTTCGCGAATATATTGTTAAAATTAACAACTCCTGTATCTCATTTACCGGTTAAGATTAATTAAAAACGATAGTGAAGAATATTGGGAAAATAATATCCCTAACAATTTTTTAAAAAAGCAGCTTTTTGTGAAACAGTAGCTCATATGACATAAGTAAAACGTATGCTGAAATGCTTAACCTCAGTGCGTAGTTAAATAAGAAGATGCTAAGCACAAAGTAAGTAATGAGTTGCAGGATTGACTAAGTAAATGGTAATATTATGGTATTTTTTTTGACACAAAAGTCGTAGCTTGAGTTATTATATTTTATGTCTTATCTGTTATTTCTCTGTATATATGTATGTGCTTTGTAAGAGTGACCAGTGATCAGACTGATCTGTTGCCACGAGGACAAATGCCTAATTGCAACGTGACTAATATAATAATAATATATGGAAGAATATTTGCGATCACTTAATTTAAAATATATTGTCTAATGCCCCTATTTGTGGGGAAAATTAAATCTTTTAGTATTTTGACTACGGCAAACAGTTAACAAATAATTAAAAAAAAGAATATAGTAGGTGTAATTATATTTAACTGCTTATTTGCGTATTTCCCGAAAATTGAAACGTAAATGTTTTCACTCTTCATCCATTAATATTAGTAGCAGACGTATGGAAGAATTTACTTCTATAGTGTTATTGTTGTACGGAAAACTAAAATATAAAATCGAAGTCATAGAATTTATGAGTCCGACGCAATTCAAATCCACTGATCATGATGCTCAAATTCATCGAAAATGTTAATTTATTGGTAACATTTTTTTCCAATAAAATTTTTGATTTTTAATTTGTCCTTAATGTCAAACAATTTCGAAATAAATTTTTTTGAAATAAATGTACTGCATAATGAATTAATAGTGAAAATACGCTACGTAAACGCGCTCACATAAACTTCTCTAAGTGGTTGCAATTGCACATACAACAGTCATGAATAAATTAAAGCAAAGTGAGATTGTGGTTTAAGCATATGTTTTTATGGATAAAAATCATTAGTGCAGGAAATTTGGAATGAGAAACATATCCTAGAGTACAGAAAACTAATAAATATCTGAGTTTATTAAGAAATTTCTGAATTAATAGTACAAACATCATGTTCTCATTACACGTTAATTTTTCAAGCAAACCGTATAACATACTTAAATTGATGTTACTATATAATGAATTCGCCAACACAAAATTTTACATTTTCCCGGCTACTAGAATATGTTCGATGTAGGTTATATAGCAAAAGATATACGAGTACCGAGTTTATTTATCATTCTTAAGGAATAATTCTTTACTATTTACAGATGAACGAATCAACGCTCAAAAATATTTTCATTTAAAAAAAATGAAGAAATAAATGAGGGATAAAGAATTAATTTTTCCTGGGTGATTTTTATGAATCCTCATTTTGTACATTTAAATCAGCGGTGATCAGCACACTGTTCATTGGAAGACTCTCGAAAGTGGGCCTTTTAATTATCATCGAAATCGAAATTTGCAGTTATTTCCTATCCCAGTCGTCATTGTTAACCGTAGTTAATTCTCCCAATTACTCATTTGATGCACCCAGCCCCAAAATTAGATATTTCTACTTGCAAGGAATTTAATGTTTTATATCCTACATATAAATCTTGGGAAAAAACGAATGTAGGACTTTTATCGCTATCCATTACGTACTCTTCAAATAATAATTCAGGGAGACAGAAGAGAGGAGATGCTCAGGACGAATTTCCGAGGATTGCGCTTGGTTACTATGGCCCTTATTTCAACCTTGCCATCTCAAAATGGATGACTCTAATTCCTCTCCCTGCTCCATTCGTATTTACTTTATGTGTTTTCTCGAGCTACTTTCACTTCGGGGCAAGAAGTTTACCGTATTAGCGAGTGACAACCGTACCCTTTTAATCCTAGTCCTTTTTCCTTTATCACTTACTAACTAATTTCGTAGTATTTTTCTTTCAACTTTTTTCACTAAACCAACGTGACGGTTCCTGCGTGCAAATTTTGAGGAGAGGAATTTCAAATGCTTTGGAGTGTGGAAAAAGGTCCAGCAATTATTCAAATGTTATCGATATACTCGCAGGCGACCAACCATTTTCATTCTTCGGCTTCAAATCAGCCTCGTTTAACAGATATTAAATTTAAACTTATAAATTAATGCCATTTATGAGAGCATACTTGTTGTCTAACGAAAACCGAAAAAGGTTTTTTGCCAAAGAAATCGGAACGGGAAAATTAATATTGCTGATGAAATAATAGAAATGGAATATAAAACATAGAAATAGGAAAATAAAAAGGGAAAATGTAATTACGGTAATGGAAGAGAGAGGGAAATAAATTTACTTCATGTCCCATTACAGAAAACGAACATATAAATGAACAAACAAACATGAATTAAATAATAATTTCAACCAAAAAACAGGGCTAGTGAAAGCAAAAAGATTCGGACGGAAATTCTATGTAATACAATTTCAGAATCGGAAAAAAACATGCATAAAATAAAAGGAAGTGAACGTAATGTAAGGAGGTAGAAGGAATATCCATGCCAAATGTTCTTATTGGAGGCGAAATAATTGCATAATTAATCGAAAATAACTCTGATAATTTTGATTATTGATATTTTATGAAATCTATTCGACAAGGTTAAAGTTTTGGTGAGTTTGTGGACATTAACATGTTCATAAGAACATCATGAGTAGAATGGAGAAAAGACAATTATATTAATGAGATAAATGGAATGATAAATATTAAGTTGAACATAAAATTAGACGAGAAACTATCCAAGGAAAGGAATAGTGCAGACATGAGTGAATATTAATTCAGAAGGTAATGGAGATCGTAATGAAGGAATTTGAACAATATTTTTTCAAGTATTTCAAAAAAAGAAGGAGTTGATGTTAGGGAAACAAATCAGGGAGACTATACCAAAAAGGAGAGAGGACAGCTGTCAATAATAACTACGAAACTATGTCTCCGGTAAAAACTGATAAAGGTTCAAAAAGCCTTTTGGGACATGGATGTGGACACTGAAGAATAAAATAGTCCATGTGGATGCCTATACGCATAAAGGAAGATCGTAAAATGGTAGTAAATGGGAGATGTAATGGGGGAAGTTCGCAGAGAGCACAAAGTGTATCCTTGAAAGTGTACAGTTTATACTATAAATACTCGTTCAATTAAGAAGAATGGTTTGTCGGCTGGCGTTTCTTTAAAAGTTTTCACCCACCAAAAACAAGATCTATTAAGTTAAACGTTAACAGGAGTCAAAAAATCGCTACTTACGTATTTCTATTTTGAACTTAACATCCATTTGTATAAAATTTAATATGCTCCAATATCATAAGGCTTGCTTCCGCTAAACTTGTATGTTATAGCCTTAGTTTTATCGATCGAAATATTTTATGGTTAAATTAGATCTGTTTGTGCAGCGGGCAAACTTTATTATTGATGCAGTCTCGTATGAGTTATGCGAGTTGATTAATTGACTCGAAATAGCTATAAACCTTAGAGGTGGATTTAACATCACCATTTTTGATGCAATACACGACCATCGTGTTTTCAAATACACCAAAGGTTTTTTACTATTTTTTTGACGCATAATGGCAATGTTTTATGATTTTCTATGGAAAGTAGTCAGTTGTTATCTCTTGGGTTTTGCTAATAAAGTTATTTTCGTTCACCAATTTACCAAAGAAATATTTCAAACGATTTCTCCTTTTAAAAATGCTATAATATCATTGATACTAATGAGGTTTCGGATTCAGAATATGTGACAGATATCTCCTAATTTCTAGAGGAGATATCTTCCGAAGTGGTCCTTTTCTCCAATCGATATTTTCTGAGATGATTTAAAGTTTTTTAAGGATGACAAATAAATAAATTAATACCCAAAAAAGAAGATAAAAGGAAAGTTAGGATGTTTAGACTGAAAATGGTTTTGAAGATAGAAAATACTGTTTACGATAAAAGACATCAAGAAATTGTTTGAAAATAGGAAACGCTTGTGTTCAATAATTACAATTCCAAAATATTAAATTGTTTAAAGCAGTATTAAATTATAAAAATGCTCATTAAATATAAAGTTCCATTTAGTATTTCAAAATCTCCATATTTTATTTAGTACTGCTGGAGAAAATTAGGCCAAAGGAGCTTAATACCCCCACCATACTCCGTTACGGCGGCTTGCGGAGTACTAAGTAGATGTATATGTGATGAAATTCATTATTGTTGGTGAATACTGCACATCCGCCATGTGATTATGGTAACGTTTATTTTTATAACCCAATCGGAAGTTAAATTTGAATAGCCCTCGCATTTAGAAGAACAGGTTAAAATTTAGTCATCCACACAATATTGTAGTGCGGGCGATGAGGTTGATGGCTGAAAAAAGATAATCAAGCAAGTTCCCAAATTTAGCAGTTATTTTCGATATTTTAGTGAGATTCATAAAGGGATCCCGTGTTATACTTTTTATTCCATTCAAAATACATGGTGCTTAATACAACGTAAAACGTAACGGTGCAATAAAGCGTGCTAAAAAACGTACAGCTTCATCTTCTTTGACGGAATTAAATGCAAAACATGTCGTGTGTTTTACAATGGACGGGTAAGTCAATAATTATCGTGACATTTATCAGGACTGTAACGCTTAATTCATTAGTAATAAATAAAAATTAATCTTAATGCCTATGTAAATCGAGAATCGAAATTTTAGGGCACTTTATCGTGATTTCATTTCATTTATGTTGTTTGTAGAACTGCTCTTCTTGTAAGAGTCAAGCCTTATGGGAAAATTTGAATCATTTCAGTGCTATAATATACGTGTGGGTATAATTGGCGCATGGGATTGTGATTTGGGCAAAAGTTTTTGTTTAATCCCTGCATGTTACTCGGAAAATTCTTGTGTCTTCTACGTCTACGTGTCTTCCCAATTAGAGGAAATATATTCGGATACCAGCATACATTTACACTACATTTTACAATTTGAGTACGCAAACGTAGGTTTACTCGCTCTATTTTTCTCAAAAATCAGTGTTCTTGTATATAATGTATTTTGGTTGATACCGTATTTATTTTCAGCCTGTATATTCGCAGATTCCTCATTTTTGAATGTCGTGAATGGCACTCATAGTGAAATATTTTTCGGCCTGTACGGGGACCGTAAACAAAATTACTGTTAAGAAGGAGCAATCTTGCATTCTTTTACGCATGTCGACAAATGCCATCATTTCGAAAGTCTCCATCAGAACGACTCCCTCTCTTCTACGCCATCAGAGATTTATCTTACACCCAACGAATCCTCAAGCAACATAACCTTGGCCTTTCACTCTTTCATCGAATTCCAAATCGCTTCGGTTCACCCTCGTTCTTAAATTTTTATATCTTTTCGCGATGGAATCAATGGGTCGTAATGCGAGCCTATCCCTACTTCGTCGAAGCAAGACCAAAATATTTCGAGTTCCGAAATGCCCATGGAGTTTAATTTGGTAGATCGCCCGACGACTGGTTGCCAGTTGCCTGCAATGCGGAATGGGTGTGATGATATGGGGATGAGGTTTTCATCATATTTCATTCCTTTTTCTATTATTAACTTTATGAGAAGGTATATTGTACTATTAATGTTATGAAATAATAACCAGATCTATTTAACCATAATTGAAACGTACACATAACGTTGGGCATTTAAATTTTAATGTAATCGAATGATGATCATAGTTATCAATAAGTTATGGAATTTTTGTAAAACAGCTCGTCAATTTCAACCAAAAATTCAAAATAAATATATTTAAAGCTTGCCTAACGAATACTTTTACTTTTTTAAGGGTTTTGAGTGGCCCCTGAACATAATATTTCATGGTGAATGTAGTCATTTTGCATTAAATTCGCATTTTCCAACGGAGTTTCACGGTATTCCAACATGTAAAAAGAAAATTGTCGCGACGGAAAACACATTCAGGAAAAACACCAAGAATATATGGAAATCCATATAAACGCTAGCGTAAAACATAATTCCACGAAAATGGTAATTGAACCCCATTCAAAAATTCTTTGGTATACGAAAAAGGAGACAACAAAAATGAACCACAATCACTTAAAAGATTGACTTCCACCATACCAAGAGAGGCCATGCAGAACTGGAAAGTAAGAAGGAGAGAGTTGCAGTAATTCATGACCCCACTCCTAAAGTCACAGACGGTTCAATTGTTTTTTCCGTTCCTTCTAAATATTAAGTGTTATTTCGCACTTTCATTTGTTTCAAATTAAGAAATTTATAAAAATTTCGCGGGATGATGACAACTAGAAAAAATATTTGTCTTGGAGGGAGCCATGAAAGCTGCGAGACTATTCAGAAACTTAGTTGAGTACTGATATTACACATTTATATCAGTAGAAAACGTTATTGACAGTATAATGACTACAATTTTTCAATTCAAAAAAATATAAAAACCACGCTGTGGGAAACTTAAGCTTTGAGACAACTTTGATGGAACTGGTAAATTATGGCTCTTGTCAAATGTATTTTGGGAAAACAAAATGTCGACCTTTTCAAGTAGCATGTACTTAGATATTTGGGCGATTCTTCATTGAAATGCCGTCAATTATATTGGTTGAAGTTATTACTATAATAGTCTGACAGTTTCTTGGAGTTTGTTGGGAAGCTCAAACCTAAGATAAACGTAAAAGTTTGAGAAATTGTTCGAGCGTTTATTTTAGGTACTCACTAAGTACTTGCTATCACTTTCATTTGACACAGAATTTTTAATATTAATATTTAATTTCATTTCATTATGTCGTTGCTAAGAAATGAAATAGGAATTTAGTGATTACTCTTATTTTTGAGAAATAGTTTATTTTCTAGAATCCGCTTAATCTCAGAGTATTTACTGCCCTTTGGTGACCGTCTATTAAAATTCGGAAGGCTAATGATACCCCCATTATTTAATTGGTACAATTATTAATATTTTTTTCCCTTTTTTCACACATTTTCGCATAAAACATTGCTTACAAGAGAATTTCCCGAAGGTTGATGGGCGTATGAGAGAACTGGAAGGCACATGAGTACAAATGGAAGAGAGTGATAATGTACTACCTTTTTTCCCTCTTATAACGAAGCCTGACAAATATAGCAAGGTAATATCAGCAATGTATAAACCTCATTTAACATGCAGAATAAATTTTAACCACCATGCAATGATTTTAAAAACCATTCAATCACCGTGGCAACTCAACTTCTGCTTGTGGAACTGAAATTTGAAATTTTAGAAGAAGACCGTTAATAACACACAAGCATTCAAAGCGAAGACAAGTCTTTCGGTTGAATATATTTGGGGTGAAGAAATTAGTCATAAGTAAAAACATTAAGAAGGAGACATCAAAAGGAAGTCAAGTAAGCTCTAAAGGAAGAGCAACAGATGTGGTTCAAGAGGCAGAGAATTAGCTAATCAAGATGTTTGTGGAGGAGAACCAACTTCGCTATCACCCCCTGCGGTATAAAAATCTACTTAGCAGACGGTCAATGACTATCATGAAAAAGAAAGATGACACATTAACGTACTATAAAAATGTAAGACTAACATTATAGGCTGTGATGGGACCAACGTTTTTTATAAAATATTATCCGTTAGAAAATCGGGAATTAAGTAAAGTTCATGGAAAAAATGTGCAAATAATCAGCAAATATGTCATTATACATCGTGAAACCAGGAAATATTTACATTTAGTTAAATAAAAAATTTAAAAAACAAATGGTTTCACAAGCATCACTTCTCTCACGGAGAACTTGCTCATCTAAATTTGGAAATTTATACATACTGAATACTTGATTCAGGAAAAGTGCGAAGCAAAACACAAGGAAGGTCAAAAAGATGACCTTCAAGTAGTTAAATTGCCACGGGTGAAAAAGAGTATTGAACTGAGTATTGCGTAAAACTCATGTCTGCAAGCCGTGTAAGAGAATTTACACTAAGATAGCTCCAAGTTATTCGAGGGTGGAATGAAGAACAGCAAGAACCCGGGAAAGTATTCACAGACCGGGAAAAACATAAGAACTTCTAAGAAAATGTACCAATATATATGTGAAGGTTAATTTTAATACGCATTTGTAGCTAAGAATTAACCGAGATATCTGGACAACATTTTTTTTGCATATTAAATTATTCTCATGTCATAGTTTTGCGATTGCAGCTGTTAAAGTTCATTTTTTTTCAGGATGCCATAGATTGAAATAACTCCAGGTATGGAGGAGATTATGGCTTGTAATGTGAAGTTCCTTCATTGGAAAGGTTATGTTGACAGCAAATCAACGTTAAAATAATAGCTGTTCCTGGAAATGACAGTACGTCATTATTTGACACAGTTGTGAGATGGAAAAGGAATTTTCACAGATGTTGAAAGAATTGGAAGACCATCACTCACGGATGATGTTGCCACAGTGAAGAAAGGATTTTTTCCTTACATTGGAACGAAAAGCACCCTTCCAAATGATCATCATCATGAAAGAGATGATCTTAGCTACGGCAGGGTGAAAAAAAAATACACTAAGAACTACGCATATCAATGGTATCAGCACGCTGGGTTCCACGCCTACTGACTCCTTTTCAGAAGCAAACACGGCATGACAAGCAATCAAAACCGAGGCGCGACTGGCGATCAAAACGATGTGGATTCGAAATTTTTACACATCCACCCTACTCTCCTCGTCTGGCCCCAATAGATTTTCCAACATCTCTGACTTCCAAATTATTTATACCTTCCACAAATTTTAACCATATCCATCAACTCTTCCTACCTCACCCTCTCACCTCCTCTATGTTTCCCTCAATCTCAGACTTCAATAGATTTCCCCATGTTAAAATTTCATGACCAATTTACCTTTCTTTCATTTTTACCAATTGTCTATCTTGTCAAATCCTTCGTAGTACCTCCTTATTCTTTACTCCATATTTTTTAATTTCTTCAACCCTCCTGCATATCTACATGTCGAAAGTCTCTCTTCTTTTCACTTTATCTTCTTATTACGTCCGTGTCTTTGCTCCGTCCAAAATAACACTACAAGTGTAATATCTTGCCAAACTCTTCCTCAGTTCCATTTTCAAAGGCCCGCACAGTAGTTTCTTTCTATCGTCAAATCCCTTTATCTCCATAGCAATTCTTTATTTGATTTCCTAGGAACAGGACTTGTCCTTATTGGCGACACTTTCCAAATACCTAAAGCTCTTTATTTCCTGCACTTTACACCAACTGCCTCCTTTGTTGTTTCTTTCGTTCTGTGTTTGTTGTTCTCCCGTATCTCATGTATATAGTTCTAATCTCTTTTGTAATTCAAATATTCCATATATATTTTCCATTTCCTCGGCCTTTCTAGGTTCCTTTAGCTCTCTAACGTTTAATTTCCATTGTTCATTCAAATTAGATGGTATCACCCAAATTATCAAGTTTTGTTTTAAACAGTTGCGTAGTTCCAGGCGTGATATCTTGATATTGGAACACGATGACTAAATAATAGCACTTTTCAATATTTAACGTCGACCAGTTTCAATGTAATAAATCACCATTAGCTGAATCATAATCTGAATATGATGCAGTATTGGAAAACTGGTTAATATTAAATTTTATGAATTGTAAAAGTACCATTATTTGATCGAAAAATGTTTTTCATTTTTTCATTTATCTCAGGTTAATTTAAGAAATATTTTCTCATTTTTTATGTACCCATATACGACTTCCCTGTTTTTTTACTACATTTGAGCAAAACTTACAATATTTGGAGTATTGCACCCATTTACTTGACAAAACAATTTCAACGAGGGTGGGTATTCCAATTTTATCCAAAAGATTGACGTTTTCTCCCTATTGCATTCTCTTATGTAGCACGGTAGCCAATTATGGTGTGTATTCGCACGCCATCGGGCACGACCAGCCAAGCCTTCTGCATATTCCATGGGAATAAAACCTAAATACTATTTCACTAGACTGCACGCGAAAACTTTTTAAGTCCCTTATATTAAAACCAAGGTTATTTAAGAAAATATAAGACTAAAGGTAATGATTATACGAGATATGCTTATAAAGTAAGGGCCGTTTGGTCACAGGAAAAATTATTCACATATGAAATACATTTGATTGGCACTTTTAGTCAGCTAAAAACAAACATTACCTCTCTAAATAATAGCCGTTCATTTATTATAAGTTTTCGTACCGCTGCACCAGATTCTTTATCCCCTCTGCATACAATCTCGCCGTCTGAGGGTTGAACCAAATGACAACGAAGAGGAAGTAGTCGCTAGGTGCAAGGCCTCATCGTCTCCATCTTGCTGATAACCACCAAAAAGTTCTCGTCCACCGGAATTTCTTTGCTCATTGTGGCGGTCATTTAGCATTTTCGGTACACACCTTGCACACAATTTGTGGTAACCGAGGTTTTCCGTGACAATATTGTTGACAGTAGTGCATCCAAATTGAGGAAATTTTTCAGCCGGGCCATTATTCGTTAGTCGACGATCACATCGCGGTTTTTGTTCCACTTGCGAAACAATTTCATCGGTCAGAATACTGCGCCTGCCATTTTGCTCTTCAGCATGGACATTTGTTCGTCCATTTTTAAAATCACGGCACCATTGCCTAACCTTTCCATCACTCATAACTGTAGGTCCATAAATTAGGCATAACTCCCGATGAATTTCAGCAGCCGACAATCCTTTTGCATACAAGAACCGCATGATAGAACGCACTTAATAGCTGGCGGGATCAACGATTGTCACGGAAATTGTTGTTTGCATTTACGGATAAGCAAACGACTTGTGAAACAAAACAAATGCTGCTACAGCTTCTCAATGAATCATTAGATGGCGCTACAGGAGTAAAACTTTGTTTTGAACTGCCAATATTTAAATATAAGCAAACGGCTCTTACTTTAATAGTACGCCTCGTATTTGGCATAAAAGTGTGAATAAAAAATAAGTCCTATAACATATGCTGAATTCTTTGTGTTCCCAACAGCAAATGGTCAACCTCCGAGTTATTTTCCGTGTTAAAACAAAACAATGATTTCAGGATATGGGTACGCAGAGGGCGGTGTAGAAGGATACGATTCCCAAAGGTTCATCCAGAAAAATCTTAAAATCTTTGAAATCATAGATGGAAAATTAAAAAAAAAACCTAGCCATAGAGAAAATTTAATACTTGGCAGTGCATGAGGGAATTGAGGGAGTGGCAATGTGCTCAGGAAGATTTCGCTCCCCTTCTCAAAGCTCTTTTCTCTCGCGATGAACGCAAGGGAGCGTTTCAAGGGTTTCCTTCGTTCGACCGCGCGATGCCACGCGTCGAGGCTTTTCAATCATGACGCGGCCGCCACTTGGCCCTCTGGGAAATCCGGAGCGGCGCGGCGGCTCCACGCGGTTCTGAGCCTGGTTGACCGGTGCTCATTTACCACGGAGCGGTCAAACGATTCGGATTCCATCGATGAACTATGGGAGGGAGGGAGAACGCGGAGACCTCCAGCAATCCCTTCCCACTTGTCCTTCGCCTCTCTCATTCGTTGCATTCGGTAGGCTTTACTGAATTAGATATGTTTGAAATAAATGTTATATGAATTGTAGCAATTAAAACCGCTCCCATGTATCCAATATCTTCATTACCTACGGACTACGTTAAAAGAGAATTCATTAAAGTTCGATTTGAGAACGTTTCATAATTTTGTCGTTTATTATTACTTTGTTAGGACAAGGTACTGGTACCATGAACATAATAACGAAAAGAATACAATATGCTAATATCCATTAGAGGGTCACAGTTTTTTTCAACCTACTTGACACGTTGGTTGAGGCTAAGGGATATAATTTCAGTCACTGCCCAACCATAAGCTACTTTAAAGGTTGATCAACGGGTAATAATTATTACGAGACTATTATGCAACAATTTAAAAGTGTAAAATTCAACCGAATTATCCCGATCGAGGCGAATAATTCTTTCTCTTTGAAATTGTTTTACTTTAATGAACACTAGCGAATGACCCTGTTAAAGTTCCTTCCGGTTCCTTCCACAGTTCTTAGAATTTTTGTGTAAAGATATGGTCTTACGCTAAAACATTTTTTACTAACTGCTTGTTCCTCTAGTTATTGGGACTTCCTGTAATAATGCCAATATCGTGTCATTACATATGTTCGAGTCTTAATGATATTTTTATAAAAGTGACACGAAAAACCAATTTTTTCTCCAATTTAGTGTGTCTACAAATAGAAGCACTAATTCTGTAATTTAGAAAACTTAAAAATGAGATAATTTTAGAGCTATATTTCCAAATTTCCTGTTGATAATCGTCTTTTTGTAAGAGTAAATGTATCGAACCGAGGGAATACATTTCCGTGGAATCTAATTGATTAGTTATATAACGGGATCGCATTATGATTTTCAAATTCAACTAAGCCCACTGGTGTTGTGCTTTAATGCTGATTGAAATCAATTCACTTTTACGCTTTCCAATGAATTAACCTCTGCGTCAGTGATGTCAAATAGAAAAGGGGAATTTTTGTGATACGCATATAGCACTTAAAGAGATTTAAGTATTTTTTTATCACTGGACTCTCTATGCAGAAAGACAGATTGCATCGCATTTCCATCAGCACTCGCTTTCTCGGCTGCGTAATTACCTGCGCATTCCCGCATATTTTTCGCTCACTCCCCAGCATCCCAATGGACTTTGGCCAATTGCAATGCACCGCTGAGCTAGAGCTCTTCTATTTTTTCCCCGCGCAATAAAAGCACGAGTCCTTCGTACCAATCAATTCCTTTCATGCGCACTGCTTGCATGCTCTCCTTCTCCTATGACAACTACAGCTACATATTCCCGCGTTCCCGCAGATGGGACGGCCATATCACAGGCGAGAGATCTGTTCCTTTTATTCCTGTTAGAATTGGCTTCTGGAGGCCAATAAACAAATATGGCCTTGGCTTACATTCCACAAATTAGAGCTGTGAATTCCATCCTGTTGATCAATACGACTGGGCTGTACTTCTAAGAGGATAAAGGTTCACAAAGAACTAATGTTCATTATAAAAATAGTGAGATATAGTCGTTCAAACAGCAACAAAACCATTGATTTAGGAATATATTTACAATAGTAAGGGTGAGTAATTACATTTTGAATATTTCTGTACGTAATCCTCTTGAATAATTCTGGAAACGACCTTGGCCGTCAAATATACTTACCACTTGAACTTCAACAAAGATAAATGATTTAACCAATGTCAATATGCTGCCGTTACTACGGTAAAATAGTGCATATATATATATATATATATATATATATATATATATATATATATATATAACTTATATAACTTAGACAGTAACACACAGCACGAGAACACATAAAAAGAACACTCACAGTAATATCTTGATAATTTCGACGGACTCGAGCTCCGTCTTCTTCGGAAGATAAGATATGAGTCATATCTAACCTTCCGAAGAAGACGGAGCTCGAATTATCGAAATTAGTCGAAATTATCAAGATATTATTGTGAGTGTTCTTGTAATGTGTTCTCGTGCTGTGTGTTACTGTCTAAGTTTTTTATTCAACACTTCCGTGTTACTTCGAAGAAATCATCTATATATATATATATATATATATATATATATATATATATATATATATATATATATATAACTCTTTTTTGTACCCTAAGATTTGAATTACAAAGGCACCCGGTCATTAGTAAGGAGAATTTGACGACTTTACAAATATGTACAATATACACAGGATGGAATGGGTATGGTGACTGTACGAGATTTAAAGGGGTAGTGGTGTAGTGGGATATACTCGGGATCATATTATTTTGTTAATATTTTACCGATTAATGAAGGTTTTGGATTTAATTACCAAAAATCTAACTATTATTTTTTATTTCCCAGTAAAGCACCGCCAGGGTGGTGCATAGTGGTAATATACACCAGACTAAATTTTATCTGAATATTTTATAATCATACCGCAGTCAGACAATTATTCTGATCCCTTATCGTTTGTGGAAAAAATGGCATCTTAATCCCTCTAATTTTATTGACATGATCTCGCATTCCGTCGTAGTTATCTTAAAAGAAGACACAACAACACACCCCATAGTAAAATTAAACCCTTATTTAATTCATCTTACTTCCTGCCTCAGTTAATTCTTCTCAAATGTCAATTATACCTCTCTCCATTACTAGCTGGCATAATGTTACCCTTTTTATCTAAGTACTCAAAACTCTATTGCTAATCAAAATACTCGTCATCAAATTTTTCTCGGTTGCTTTCGAGGTCTCCTATTCAATTTTTTTTCCATTACTCTTTACAATTAAGATTCAGAAGCCTTCAATATACGCCTACTCCCCAGAACCTTATTTTTCCAGCGCACAAAGTTAAACCTCATTTTTAGTTCATCTTTTCTCATAATATCCTTATTCCAGGTTTTATTCATTAACTTATTCCTAATGTGTTAATCAATCTTAAACTATCGAAATTATTTTTCTTGTCTCTCTTACATTGACCATCTTAGTCCTAAACACATTCAAGATTGTTGAACTGTTCAACCTGCTTTAGGTAATGAACTCGTTTTTTCTATATTTACAATTAATCCTATCCTATATCTTCTCAAGCAATCTATTCTCAAACACTTTCTAAATCGCTCAAAAGTGATTGTAACCTTTTGGCTGATTGGCTATTAAAGTGTTTCAGCAGGAAATGACTTTATTTATCCTTACATATTCACCCTTACCACAGCTCTTTCGAAGCCTCTTTCACCACTTCCTCCACGTATGCCTTAAAATCATGAATGATAATGGACAAATCTCTATGATACCAATGCCTAAATTGCCATTCTTAACTTATTATTGGCTAACTTCACTCATTCAGTTTATCCTGCCATTGTTTCAGACAAAGATTCGATTTTTGATTGAATTGGTTTTTCATTCTAAAACTAACAAAATAAAATAAATAGTCAAATCCATCCTTCCTCCGTATCCCATCGTCTTCCTCATTCCAGTTCAATAACCCGTGAGGTATTTGATGACTCTCATTGTGTTCCAAAGAATTAAATATACATTTAACATTTATTTAGTAAATTAAATAACTAAATACGCAAGGCTAAAATATTTGCCCAACTCTTTGAAAATTTTTTATCCATACTCCGATGCTTAATTTGGGCTCTATATTCTTGAAAAAATATATCTCATACTTGAGTACTGTTTCATTTATCAACAATATTTTGCAGGGAATCTGTTTTCAAGAAGCGTAATAGACTCAAATCACGGCTATCCCAAAGTATTTACAATCGAATCTCTGAAAGAACAGATATATGAACGGATGATATTGGTTTTTGCTTTTGATTTTAATGTACTATATTTCTTTGAGTATACATAATGGATTAATTGGTGAATGGGAACGGGTGGATTAGAAAAAACTGCTCAAATTATTACAGATAGATAATTAATAAAAAGTATAATAATAAAAAATACAGTCTACCCGTATGAATCTAAAGACGTACCATATTATTCTCATCCGATAACGATTTTTAAGAGCAACTGAATAAAAAATATTTTAGAACTACAAGCTTAAATTTAGGAACTAAAGCTTTAAGTTAATGCAAACTCAAAGACAAAGGAATTAACTTTGTTCCGAATAAAATACTGCACAGTAAAAACGTTACGTATATAATTATCGATGAACGACACCTGAGAGCTTTCCGCAATAACAAAGCACTTCAAACGGCAATTGCTACATGGGCCTATATTTCACGGACGACGACATTGTTTCGAGATGGAATCCGATTTGCTAGCAAGCTAATCGACTCAGTTGGTAACAAAACGTCCAAGAGAAGCGCAGGTGCATCTACGAGCTTCTCTTCCCACGGCCTCCGAAACAACGTCATTCACTTCATTCTGATGGTCAGACGGCTTCCGAGTCAACTGGCAATTTTCCAGGGGAATCGTGGATGCACGTAAACTTATGAAAACACGTTCAATGTCTGCCCTCATACTGGGCTAGCTAGGTCATAAAATGGCTAATAATTAATAATGTTGGCAATGGGAAAAAATAATTAGTAACAACACCAAAAATCACTTTCTAAATTTTATTAATTGATCCACTTGAACGATGAAAAACGACGCAATGTTGGGACACCAGTGCAACCAAATATTGTTTGAAAGATGATCATTTTAAATCTTGTATTACCTACAACACTATGGTGGATCTATAGAGAGGTTACTGTAATACAAAATTTTTCTTGAAGGAAAATAAAATTACTGGTTAATTTTTCTTAAATATTTCTATAAATCAGTTGTCATGGTAAAACAAACTTAAAAAATACGTCTTCCTTAGCAAATGTAAACCCAAACCCTCACTCCTGAAATAATGATATGTATCACGCGAAATATCTTAATTTATAATTGAAAATGAGGACTTCGCGCAACCCGTTACTGAAAAAATTATTTTGCATAGCATTTCTTTTAAACCGAGATAAAGCTCATCTTAAACGTGGGAGAAAAATTCTGCTATCATTTGTTTACGTTTATGAAATAATGTATGTCCTGCAGCAAACATAATATCCAGAAAAAAGACCGTGAGCAAAGAGCGCCCAGTGATTCTGAGTGGACGAAAATGAGAAAACATCGAGGAAAAACATAATCGGCGGAAAACAAGCTCGCTCAACGTTAGGCACAATTTCCGGCTATACCTTTCAAACAAAGCTGTACGTGTTCTTAACGAATGCAATTCTCTTTGAAAGAAATTTGACGGCGAATCCATTGGTAACCATTATTATGGTCGAATCCGAAGCGTTGTCAAGCTCGCTCAATTCTCGGGTAGGGGATGGAAATTTCTCCGCGGCGCGCGGTCGCATGCAACGACTACAACATTCAGTCGACCGAAGCGAAAACAAGCCGACGCCAGGTTGAAGAGATTCAGCGCGGGTCCCTTTAATGGGTTACCAGGTGAAGTTTCTCCGCAACATTCGGATCTACTCCAATAATCACCTCCCCACCCAACGCCAGCAATTCCCTCAACCTCTCTCCCATCCCCCACAAACGTCCCGTAGCCAACCACCCCCTCCGCCCGGTTCCCAACCTCCTGAAACACCTCCTAAAACACCAAAACACCCTCCCACCCTCAATTCCTTTTCCAACCACCCCATCCCCTTCTACGGTCGCCCACCCAACCTCCCTTCACCCCCAGAACAAACAAAACACAAACCCTGAAACACAGCCGCCTGCGTCTCTTAACTCCCTCTACGGCCAACCGGTTAACCAAAGCTTCGGTGTCACGCGGCATGGAAATGAAACGATAAATAACCCTTCACCCTCTCGGGTCTCTCTCCCACCCCCTCCCTCCTTTCCCTCCCCTACACCATCCCACTTACAGTTGTCTGCCATCCTTGCCGTTCCCCGAAACACAAACCTCAACCCCACCCCCTGGCTCCCACAAGGCTTCCTCCCCACCCACCATCATTCCCTTTCCGTTTTACCTAACTCCTATTTACACTTTTCTTCCAACCCCTATTTCATTCCCTTAGTACTTCCGCTATTTTAAATTGGTGAGAGGAAAAATAAAATTTTCAATTCATTTTAAATGATCATTTCGATGGAGTTGGGATTTAATAAATCTCTCATTGTTAAATATCCATATCAAATGAGTTAGCCCCATATAAACCTTAGTTGCTTGTTATTATTAAGTATATTTATTATTGCTAATTAGTGGAATATTTAAAAAATCTTAATTATCCCTCTGTACGTATGGCCGTCAAAGATTCTTGCATTTCCACTTCGTGTTGTCATTATGGGGGAGAAAATTATAATCTATTTCATTCTATGAAGAATAGTTTTAAGATTTAGATCTGTGGTATTTGCTCCACCATCTTTTATATGACAAGGAATAAAGCTGAAAATTGTTTTCAAATGCGAGCCAATTTGATTAAGGATAGAATGCGATTCCATAGAGATTACACTCGAGAAATCGAATAAAAGTCGTACTTTATCCTCGCTTGGGTACTCATTTTGCTCCAAAATTCTAAGGAAAAAAGAACAAAAATAATATGGGCAATAAATTACAGTTAAATATGTGATCCTTACAATTCATTTTTGTCAAACAAAATCTATACTTCCAGTCATTTCATTACATATTTTGAGTGAATGGCAATTTTTGCACCCATTAGCCATCGGTTTGTACGCAGATGAAATATGCTAGGGTTTTTTAGCTCATACAAACATAACAGACCAATTAAACCTATTCATTCAGCGTATATCGTAATCGCTTTCATAATCCGTCGCACATTTGCTGCTAAAAGTAGAATGTAAAGGGCTATGGCCACTGACGCCTACCAATATACTCCATTGGCAGACAGCATCAACTTGTGAAAAAGTGACTTTTTCAATGAAAATTCATCAAATATTTATATCAATTTCATCTTATCATCTTCCTATTTCATTTTATAGGTGAAATAAATTAAATAAAGCAGACAGACAAAACAAGATCAAAATATGGCTTATTCTAAGTTGTCGTAGAATATCATAGTCAACTCTATAACAAATGGCAGCCATCATGCATGAGTTTCTGACAAGTTAATGTCGTAGAAAGAATCGTCATATTACCCAGGTCAACATATGTTCCATCAAATATTTTTCAAAATTTCAAATTAAATGTTAAATGTAAAGTTGTTCTGCAATCTGAACATAGACGCCCTTATGTGGTGACCTTGTCAGAGACTGTTGAAAGCTACTACATACCCAAATTACGTGATCCATATTCATTCGAAAGTTTTCAAAAATGTAGTAGGATACAATACATGTTATTTTGTCCTTAAAGGTGGAACACATGTGCTATCCCAAAGCGTTGAAAGTGTTGCGGCAGCGCCAAATTTGGTATGTAACTAAAAACACTTGAATTTAGACATTTACTTTTTTCGGGATTATTTAGACAGATCTATTTATTAAATATTATAACCCTGTTGCTTACTACTGCTTTTAAATAGTGGTTTTATAGATATATGTGATAACGGCAACCATTTTCAATGCCTGTGGCGGGAAAAAATACACAATATTGAGTATCTTTGCGCCTTATTGGCTTGTCTTCATGCATCAAAATTATACACATTTATCAAAAATCCAATACCGAAAGTTTAAGGTTCTCATGATACAAAATTTATTCGCCGGTATTTTAGTAACTACGAGCATAAAACATTTAATTGATGTAAAAAAAGAAAAAGGTTTGTAAATCAAATTTCAGAATAATAAACATAATTAAACAAAATATATGAAATACAAACAAATTACGAATATGTATACCCAAAAGGGCGGTACGCAATTAAAAGTTCTCAACCAAAAATTATTCCGTTGACTTTAAAAATGAAGTTAAAGGAACGATTAAAAAATGTTCTTAGAAATACCTACAAAAAAGCATGTACAAAACTTTCTCCTCCATTATCGATATAATTTGGCCATTAAACACTTATTCTGCGTTATTCTTATGTGGCTTGCTCTTACGTATCTCCTCTATTGACATAGGGATTCTGTATTTATTTGGGATTTTAATACTTTAAATACCCTTTAACTTTTAAAAGCATTTATTTACCTTGATTGTTTATAATTTCATTCAATATATTCCTAATGCAATGTGTTAAAAATGTGCCATTTGACCAATGTGTATACTTGCCGTCATTTTAAAAACAAATCTACGTGTATGCACAGTTCTTCATTCATGGTTACAGAGGGAAATGACGGATAAAAATAAATGGGTTAGCAGAATCTTTGATTATGATTTGAACCTTCTTCTTGCGTGTTATGTCCATTTCTCCTTTGGTGGGTGAAACGCTTTAAAGCATCGCAGATCTCAGTGTAAATTAGGTTTCCTTAATCGCTTATTTAGTAAAGCACTCGCTCAGGAAAGTGGAAGGTCCGGTGTTCAAATCCCGGTTAAGGAAGTATTTTTACATTCGTGATCTGCTCAAATCCGCATTCGCCACCTCTCCTGTGTTCGTCCTATATGTGTGTTCCTATCCCCTTTCCTTATATCTATTTCAATGTTTGAATATGTATTATGTAGTGTGTTTATATATATATATATATATATATATATATATATGCGGGTCACGGTGGTCTAGTGGGTAGAGCGTTGGACTACTGACCGGAGGGTCCTGGGTTCGATTCCCGGGCAAGGCACTTTGGGCACCTGCAGCTCCACCCAAGCTAGTTGATTTTTCGGGTACCAGATCTTTCTGGGAAACCATAACCGGCACAGGGAAAGGAACTGGCCCCCCTACCCTGATGTGTGAATATTCACACGCCGTCGGACTTGGTACATGGGTGACCTCTACCATCACCTACTAAACCGACCTTCGGGTTGATTACTGCGTTTATGGTTTATGGTTATATATATATATATATATATATATATACACTTTTTTGGAAAACCCACAAACGTGTAATGTAAATTCACTGATAGTCATAACAAACACAGAAACCAAAACACAAAAGAGGAAAAACTCACTGGTTCTCGAATTTTCGGTGGTCCAACCACCTTTCTCAAGAGGAATTAGGAACAGAACTCTCTGTTCCTGTAGGAACAGAACTCTCTGTTCTGTTCCTAATTCCTCTTGAGAAAGGTGGTTGGACCACCGAAAATTCGAGAACCAGTGAGTTTTTCCTCTTTTGTGTTTTGGTTTCTGTGTTTGTTATGACTATCAGTGAATTTATATATATATATATATATATATATATATATATATATATATATATATATATCTACCGGTTAGGGTAGGTTTTTGGATGGACACAACTATCAAATAAATATTTTGTAACTCCAAACAAACAAAACCCAATCCAGCAACCTAAACTACATCAGGTCCCTCTTCATCTCTGTGTACTTCTTTCCACCCTTCATCCCATCCAACATCCCTATCGTTATATCTTGATAATTTTTAAGGACTTGAACTCCGTCTTCTTCGGAAGATTAGATTATTTGTTGTGTTTGTTTGTAATTAGGGTGAACTGTATATAACTATTATATATAGAAATAACTATGCATATATAACTATATATATGTATTTATTTATAAGTATTTATTTATTAAACTATTCACAGTTACTACGGTTTATTTTGCGGCTTTCAATATCCCTTCTAATAAATATTTATAATTATTTTCAATAGTTCTCCGCCCTTTTCTCTCGCACATGTTTTTCTCTTCAACCTGCAGGTACTCCTTCATTGTCAATACAGTTATTGTTTCTAAATTTCATTTGTTAATCCGCCGTCCCGGCCTTGTTTTTTGAAACGGACGCCACATTTCATGTCTGAGTCCGCATCCGTTCCTCGGAACCTCTGCGAATTGATCAGACTGCTCACAAATCTCTGCCGAACCATCATATAATCTAGCTAATTAGCTAATTAAAAGTTAGCATTAAAAAATATAGTATATGGTAAATGTAAATACAGGTTTACTATTTTACGTTAGTTAGGCCCCACCTTGAGTATACTACATGTGTATGGAATCCTCATGAAGTAGGCCCTAATTTCGGAACTAGATAGAGTGCAGCGAAGAGTAGCTAAGTTTATGAAGAGTTATTTTGAACAAGGTAGGTGTCATGACACAATTGAAAGAATTAGCATAGTAGCCACTGGTTGGCCGAAGGCTTAAATACAGGTTAAATTGACCGTGAAAATTTGAGGAAGGTTAATTATCCGAGGATGCAATAGATATATTACAGCCCCTAAATTACCATGGTATGTCAATTCACCAGCGTAAAATCAGGAGATTTTTTATAGAATGGATAAATTTGAAATGACTTTTTTTCTTTGATTCATTAGAGATCATTACAGACATGACAGTAATCACATAGGAGATAATTAGAATTGGAAGTGTGTATATTTGTCAATATATCACATACCTCTTCTTACATGCTATTATTTTTATTTAAAAGTCTTATATTTTCAGCAGTTCTACAGCATGATTTGAATGTACGTATTTTGTAATTATTAATCTTGCACCCTAGGTACTTTATTTTGGGTGATTAAGGTTTTTCAAGTGCACGAACAAAGTATCATTTGTGTAGAGGTAACATTATTTGGTTTTCCTTGTGGTTATATTCTGGTTGGCGGGTGATGATTTAACACTCCCCGTCATACACCTTTGGGCCGGCTTTCGGGGTACTGTGTAAATGTTGAGGTTTTCTGATGGTAACGTAAAAGAAAGTTGCATTTGAGAGTCAAAGTAAAGAAGAAGGCATAGGTCTATTAGCTTAAAACCTGAGAATTTAGTAAAGTGGTGATAATTTGCAAGATTTCTATTGATTAGGATAGATTGTTGTTTCATTTTTTTCAAGTAGAGTCGAAAATTCTATAGCGCGATGTCCCTGATAAAATGTGGCGGTCATTCACCTGCAAGTTCAGAATGTTCGATTAGAAAAGACTGCAGAAAAGACCTGGATGGGGACCTGACACAATGCTGAGGTTGCAAACAAAATACCCATCGTCTGAGAGGGACGCCATACAGAAACCTATCATTTTTACGGCATGTGTAAGTCCAAAGCCATGGAACATTTGTGAAAAACAATTGAATGAACGAAGGAATCTGCAATTATTTTGAGAGGTAAGAAGAAGGGCCAGAATAAATTCACTTTAACATCTATGAAGATTTAAAATGGCATTATAATATACGTCAAATAAAAAAGTAGCCCTTTCTTTCGCATACATAGGCCCAAAAAATCAAAACTCAGAAAGAAGGTGATTAAGAATATGATTCATCTCTTCCACGTAACGTTACCAAAGAAAGAAGCTATTGGGAAAACCATACATGACATCAACAAACTCTTTAAATCTACACACAAAACTTTACTGCATTTTCTCTACCTTAAAGCCAATGAAGCACACTGCAGTATACTATATATTTAATAATCCATCAGATCCATTTAATGGTGAATTATTTGTGTGTAGTACAAAATATCTTAAGCATAGGAAAAACAATATTTGTAAATGAGAAAGTAGCTCTAAGCTTGAAACACATTATCAACAGTAAAACAATAGAAGTAGCAGAAATTTTCCACCAAGAAGAGGGAATCATTAATAAAGAGCTGGGAAAAAAAGTGGTTCAAAAATATGAGGCGAAATCGGAGTTCATTGTGAGATTCACGCAGAGGTAGTACAAGATGGCAAAGAAAACATATCGTAATTCAAAACACACTTCCACGAACACATTTAAAATTGACTGATTGCAACAAATCAATATGCAATCTGCGATAGCGATGATGATCTAAGACGACACATGTGGACTAGAAATATAATGCCAGCAGCCATAAAAAAATATATTATATGCAATTTAAGATCAATATAGCCAGTACAGTGAATCTATTTTAGCCCTCCATCCTCTTTAACACTAATTTCTATTGTCAATGTATTGAACCAATACTTCAATTATTTGTTAGCTCGATTTTATAATGATGACTATTTTAAAAGTTTGAATATTTCATAATTCACCTTAGTTTATAAAGTAGGAGTAAGACGCTGTGGGGAAAAGATCGTCTTGGTTTACCAAACTTTGTTTCTTTAAACAAGTCTTAAAACGAATAATTGCGATGTAAATCTACACAAATAGTGCAAAATTAATTAAAAATAATTGCCCTACTTTCAAAAAAATATTTCAAGGCTCTTAAACACAGCCATACTATACTAAAAAGATCAAAAGGGATTATTTCCAATAAATTGTCTCTCTTTAATACCATCCTCCCTAATTCAAAACCAAAATACCAAACCTTTTAAGAGAATAATTTTAATATATTTCTGGTAATGTGGGCGTAAACTACACGGATAGCAAAGGAATTGGAGGCGGGTTTCAGGTGTCGATCCATTTTCTCCTTAGCATCTCACCTGCCACGTCTTCCCTCGGGGAAGGCGAGAGAGATGAAAAAACGCCGTTGTGTAAGGAATAGAGAAGATTAAGGGGCCGATAAGATGGACTCCGGCTGGGGCCGTGTACAAGGGGTAGGATCAAACCCCGGAGCCAATCCATTAGTGATAACATATACACAAGATTCATTCCTCCCCCTAACGGCATCCTTCTTCCCTAAAGGCATGAGGCTGGGGGCCACGAAAGTGCATTGAGCGACCGGAGTATGGAAAGGTGGCAGAGATGCAAAGGAATATGGAAAGAGAGGTCTCGTGCGAAAGAGTAACCCTTAATAGTGATATTAAGGATATTATACAATGAGGGTCATAGAGGAACTTTGAGCAGTACCTGAACCCCGTTTTTTAATATCTGCATCACTTTGAAGTCGACCGTTATTCACTATTCATGAAATATCTTGACAACTAAATTTTTAACCTATTAGAGTTCTAAGGAACAGGATTTTGAGGTTTACGGCCCCAATGACGCGACAGTTATAAGTAAGATAAATACCTCAGTCATAATGGGATTTTATAAAACAGAGTTGTAAACCCAATCACCGGAAAAAACTAAATCAGTTACATGACAAAACCTGCAAAAATTTCACCACATTACCAAATTCCAAAACAAATCTACCGAAAATTCCGAATGAAAAAATTGTACGTGCCTCACATGACTAGTTTTACCAGTTGACTCTTGATTAATCTAACACATGTATCAACACTTCAAAGGTTTTCGTGTGCCAATAAATGCAACCATATCTCTCTATTGAATCCAGACTGTTTCTTCAACGTCAGAATTCAAATTTTTTGCGGAAAATCTCAGTAAAATTGAATAAAAAACAAGCAAAAATGAAAAGAAGAAATTCATACCGCTATTTATTATCGACAGTTCATCTGATTCGGAAAATGATGGTAGAGTTCTCCTAATCTTAAGATGTATAGGACGTGTGATATTCATGTACCAGGGTAGAGGTGCTCAGTTCCTGTTCCTATGACACCAGTGATTTTCCAGGAAGATGTGGTGTCTGAAAAATCACACACATTCGGTAAAAATGAAGTTTCGTCAGCAGATATCCGTCACCTTTCTTTCTACCCATTGGACAGCCACTTTTATAAGTATTTGACATAATAAATATGCAATTGATTCCAAACTCATCTCTTTAACTGCATTTTTATGCAGTTAAACAAATTTTCAATAATATTGTAATAACGTATTTTGATAGAATACTTTTTGAAGGACGAAATATGAAAAATCCTGACATCAGACACTTTCCTACGTCTTTCTGGTACCATTCAGTCTGTCTCATAACACCTGCTATAAAATTTTAGAATCAAAATATTTTTTTCGTAACGACTTTCGACCGTAATACGAGCGTGGTAAATTGAGTAAAGGATTTTCTCTCCGTACGATAGCAGAGAGTGATCATCTGCGACTTGTCATTCCACGGTGAAAACTTCTTCGTTCTTTATCTCTAGTTTTTGCCTTGGATACCGGTTTTCAGACGGATTAAACCTTGCTGTCCCTAAAAAATGTGCAGAGAAATCAGCATTAGTCTGGACGAGGGGAAGTATATAAAATGAAAGAAGCTATCGCAAAACGTCCGCGTCGGTGGAGCGTCGCCCGGCGACCAATAGCAACGAGCGTGCAATAACCATTCTCAAAACAGGAAACGTGATCCTCTTTTATCTCTCTCATCCCCGGTGCATTCCAAATGATCAAAGGGAGACTGCCGAGCATTAAATTCCTCCTTTATTATTGCTTCGCGTTCGTTTTAGGTGACCACAGAGGGAATACTTCTACAGAATACTTATGTCACAAGGTGAGGATATATATACACACACATGTTTTGGCAAAGTTTTTTCCTCCCGGTTTTCAACATATCATTCGATACTTTCCTTCTACCGCTTCCCATATTTGTTCAGCCGTTTGGGGCATCTTCCTGTTGCCCTTCGCTCCGATTCTCTTGATGAATTATCCGTCTCTTGCTCCCAATATCTCACCCTCCACCCGCGTATCTGCATATTTGGCCACACCGTCTAAACGTGAAAATGTCCAATGTATACGAGAAAGACAAAGTGCGAATAATATTGAGTTATTTAAGAAAACGGAGCGTGATTCGTCAAAAATCTCCCCATGAATAAGAAAGTGGAGCTATATTCAAGAAAAAAATCAGTTGCAAGCAGAGTGATCTTTGTATTCCTACCAAAACTCGTCGATTGCCTATAAATGGCTAATGACATCCGATCGTTTTCCATTCTACCCTCTAACTTTCTTTCCGACAATTCCGACGAGGTTAGTTCGTGGTGATTATATCTAGAGCATAATTTTGAATTACGCATGAAATCTTTGGGGAACGGCTAATGTGTTCGTGAGAGGCCGAATATGAATTATGACTTCCTGGCGGCGACAGGAATCTGCAGACGAGTATGACACACATGCTAGAGAGAAAGACTTTTATGAGTCTCACAGGCTGGCTTACCTTTCATACGTTTCCCACAAACTGAACAAGGTAAAATATAAATCTCGTCATTGGTGTGCGAGCAAATGCTCGAGAAGTAATTAGTAGCTTAACTGATGTAAGAATTCTCGAGCACCTTGGTATATTCAACCAATGGCCTAATTGATGTAGTTACGAGGAGTTACAAAGTAAAACATTGGTGTTTGAATTGCAACTAAAACCACAGCTTGATAATTAGCAACTTTTAAACTGAAAGAATGCATAAAAGAGAAAACAACTGTTATTTATACCACAGTGAATCATAAATTCTCAAGTAAAAAATTTACATTAGATGAACGTTTGTGTCAAGTTTCTGAAATAAGGGCAATATGTAATAATATATATCGTAATTATTAGCTAAATATGGATCAAGGCTAAAATTGTTTAATAATCATAAATGAATAACTTAATTTTTCAGGCTATTCAACTGCGATACTCCCTACCAAATTTACATCAAAATCGGTAGTCTGACAGCTTAGTGTGATATTTTTTGAGAATTGCCTTCAAACGGAAAAATCTTTTCCAGATTTATTGAATTCGATATGTAACTGGATCTTTTACTATCGTTGTAAGAGAAAACACTGAGTGAATTGATATCAGTGAGTAAATGTCAACATTTATATTTTTGGGGGGTGTAATCAGGTTATGCGGTGGCCTGAATGAATCATGACGGCCCATACCTTTTGAAACTCATCCGGCAACCTCCACATGATGATTTGGTGTCGATTAAACCTTCATCGATTGCCACTGTGTATGCGTGAGGTTTCCTGCATCAAAAGCTATCTTGCGAACGGAAAATTTGTAAAGCCTTTTAGTTTCTTTTTCCTTTGGTGTTAAACTGAAACAAAAGATTTGTTTTATTTATTAATTTCAAATTGATTAAATATTTCCGCTAATTGAATATACAACCTTAAGGGATTTATGGAACTTCCCTACAAGGATTGATATAGAAAAATCTCTGAAAATAATTGGCTGACATGGGTTCTACGGTTTTTTTATCAATTATAATTTTATCCATACTGAGTATCCTAAATACTAAAATACTAACTTCTAAGTAGGCTTATCGAAACATGAACCTGCATTTACTCAAAAACTACAATTTCAGTCATAATTTTCCCTTAATCCACCTATGACTGAACGTGGTAACTACTCGTATATCTCCCCATGCTTACATTTTTTACGGTTTTATTTTAAATATTACTGTTGCATTTCGATACTTCATATATTTGCACCATTTTTTTAAAATTGTTTTTTTCAAAACATTAATCTTTTCATTCATGAAAAAGTATTCAAAGACTAAATTGAACTAGATGGAGTAACATACATAAAACACTCCGACACTCATGATTTATGCTCTATTGGTGAACCATATTGAGTTCATGATGGCATAGATAAGTTGAGTTTATATAGACCTAAATTAGGGATTCGATGGTCGCCATGTCTTGAAGATTTTGGAGGACGTAGAGTGAAGAGCAATCATATGTTTCAATGATTCAAAGCAGCACATTTGTGTGTGTCAAGCAACGATACAAGTACAATTTTTTGAAAATTTGAATTATTCTCTGTAATCAGAACATTTATCATTCCTACATTTATACAAATCTTGGATGCAAACAATGATTCTCGGAATGTATTCAAAGCTCAAGGAAAGTGCAAAAATATTGATTAGATTTCATTAAAATAGTAATTAATGTTAGAAATTTAATTTAATCGACAAGTAAAGAGAAAATTGGTAAAATGAAAACTTTTTAGAGCCAGATTTCCAAAACATTAAGTACGTACTTCACACAGTTTAACGCATAACTTAATATAATAGAGTGTGGAAAGTATTTAATTCTAAATTAACGCTAAAATTACTTATTTTTTCAGTACAAAAAATGCAAAACAAAATAAAAACAAAACCAACCAGGTGCGCATAGTCATAAAAGAAATAATTTCTTTTAATTATGATGTTTAAGATATTCGCATTGAAGTACGACCAAACTAAATAAACATTTTAAAAAATATTATAATATTTTCAAAAACTTGTGTGGAAATAAATTAATACCTTAACCACCGAGTCAAATAAATTATCTCATCAGATAATATAATAATTGTGATTATATTCATTAAAGAAAGTCATAAATAAATTTTAAATCATTTTGGATCCCATCTAACTCCTTATAAATTCATTAATCAGAGACCGGCTGAAAGTAGGTCACCAAACCATGCTGCCCCGATTGTGTAGCGTAATGACTGTCACGTAGATTATCCTATCAAGCTGTTCAGTCTTATGCTCGTGAATGAGGAAAAGAGAGGTAATGGCTCTTATAATGAACAGTTAAGCAGAAGGTTCTTCAAATCCAGATACTTTCCATCTGGTAAGAAATTTAACCGTCTTAAATATGGGGCAAATATTAAAAATAGAAAACATTTGATTAATAAATTTCCGACTAATATATTATTTCCAGGCCTTCCAAAGTTTTATCATTTTCAATTTACAGACATCCACTGTTAGTATAAGTTCTCTGATCACTCGTTTCTTTATAAAAAAAGCGGGGAAATAATTCGGTTCATGAAGAAGGTACGGTGTTGAGTTGCCCAATGGGTGGGGAACTCGGGTACTGAGCGAACTTCCTAGATTCGGTTCGGATGAATTTCACTACGAAACACACCTAAGCTCAGCCTAAACTGTATGAATCCTGTAAAATCAAATACAGCTACAGGAAAGGAACTGGTCCCCTCGTTTATTAAACAAGCATTTTACCTTTCAAGCCAGCGCCAGGGTGTGTAGCAGGGGGTGAATATATACCAGACTAATTTTGACCCGAACATTTTTACCCCTACCGCGGTCGGACAATGTTACTCTGATCTCTTATCGTTTGCAGGATAACATCTGAAATCTATCTGTCCTGAACTTAATCTTTCAAATTTTATTCACATGACTTCTCCTACCGTAGTAATACTGGCCTAATAATAAATTTCCAATATCATTGCTTAAGGGAAGACATTCCATCAATTTATGAAAGAGATTTAATCTGTAATTTAACCTTATCTCTGGAAGTGATTCCCAACCTAGCCCGTCTAATAATCTTAGTTCGCTACTCAATTTATCGTAAAAATGTTATAACCTCTACTCCAATATTTGAAATTCACATACCGTTGGCTTGGGAAGAGTTTGCCTCTACCTTCACCAATTCAGCTGAACATGAGTGTGGAAGGTGGGAGGAATCTACAATATATATATATATATATATATATATATATATAAATCTTTATATATATATATATATATATATATATATATATATAAATCTTTATATATATATATATATATACATAAATATATATAACCACGCGCAGTCCTTAACTTGTAATGTAATACTTATTGTGTCAAACAGACTCCTGGGGGATTTCCACTACAAGCATTCTAGTCTCTCTATCGTTCTAGGAAAAAATGACATTTTAAACCTGTTTGTCTTGCAGTTTCTTTCTCTAATCTTATATTCGTGTTCCCTCCGAGCGTAACACGTTGGGGTTCGTTTTACTATATGTAATGAAATAGAATCTATACCATGGAAGGAATCGGAAACTCCGGAAGAGCTACAGAATTACACATGCTCTAAAAACTATCCATGAAAAAAATAATTGTGAGATAGTAACAGGACAGCATTATGCATGTTTATTTGATGAATTGCTCTCCATCTGGAGGGTATGAGAAGTCTGATAGCTTCTCTACCATCTCTATAGTAAATCAATGAACGATGCCTGGTTTTTGCGGATAGCGCATCGTAATTGTGAACTAAATGCCCGTTCATACGATGCGTATTATCCAGGTGACCTTCTCTCCCCATTCATCGAACTCAAATGACTGACTATTAGTGGACATGAGGGTTATGAATACTTGTGGGCGTTTTCATCCCTTAAGGAAGGAGGACACGCCCTTTGGTGAGATAGAACTTAGCAACGTAAAATAAGCAAGGAAAATGAATTTTTCGAGTATCCCTCACGCCACTCGTCAATGCGAAGAGAGAGAGACGAAGGATTTCATTCCCTCCTTCTGCTCTCCCCTCGCGCCGTTTCCTTCCAGTTCCCCCATCTGCCCGCCGTCCCCGAGGAACAAAAACATTCAATCCCAAGTGCTTCACAGGCGACGCCTCCCTCCATGGAGACGTCCCCCCTCCCTCCTCGTGTTTCATTCGCGGTTTTATGAGCCGCCGGCAAAATTGCGTCCCACCATCACCAGCATCGGAGATTTCATTTCCCTTGATTTTTCGGAAGCACGACTAGGGGCGGGTCGATATGGTTGGGATGGGGGGGAAGAGTGACGGAGTGGAGGTGTGTGAGGGGATGACGACTGGTTCTCCTCCTCCTTCATGATGGGAGGGGGTGGTGGTGTGGGGTGGAAGGGGAGGGAGAGAGAGAGGGGAGGAAATAATTGAAAAAAGCCGAACAAGAGACGGACGAGGTGGATCCGGAGAGACTGACTGATTTTCTGCAAGGGGTTGGGAGGACAGAGCGAGGTCGAGTCGTCTCTCCCTTAATGGACCACTCCCCCTCTCATCCCTTGCAGAATGGAGGATGGGGTAATAACGTCATCGCCAAAATCCGTTAAAAACGGTCATTTTCTCACAGACTACCCATGATTCCTTTTTTTTCACCCGTCGCGACGGCGCTTTCCGGCATCTCATCCGGCATCTCGAAGTGTCCTCACTCTCCTCACCGCCACCCTTACCATGAGCAGAGCCAGCTTCAATTGCCATAAAACGAGAAGGGGTGGTTTAAGAGAGGCGAGATACGTGAAGGAAGCACGGCGGAGGCGACAGGGGTATTTGAAGGGTAAGAGATATGGTCTTTCTTGACGGCAAAGGGGAATGGAGCCATTAAACCCTCGTTGAGAGGTAGAGCATATTGGGAGATGCTATTGGGATATTCAAATAATAATTTTTTTATCGACCGTGTAATATGCTCTTAAAGTTTTTATGAATACCCTTGATTCACAACCAAGTGGAATTAGTAAAATACCTGATCACACTAATGAAAAATTGAAACATAAATCATCAGATTGGATGGAGTACCAAAATTATGGCAAGATAAAAGTAAATCAGCCAAAAGGCACTGTATTTCTTTATTCATACTCGAAAAAAGGTATTCTAGAGATGATATTTACTTGGGAAATATACGATGTTGTAAAGTCCTGTTCTTGAACCCTAAAAAATTTGAATACAATAATATGTACATGAAATCTTTACCAATTCGATATTCTTTTGATTTTCCATAATATACATGTATAGCTATTTAATCAATTTCATTTGTAAATTTTGTTTATTGATTTTACGCAACTAATTGATTGTAATAAGTTAATCTTTCTCTTAAGGTAGGTTTCGGATTGATCAGACAACCACAATAATTCACCTGTCTCGCCTAACAAAACAAAACCCAACAATATACTCTACAGCAAGCCCCGCTTCAAATCTGAATGCTTACTTCCACCCAGATTTTCATCCAACATAACTATTCCGTATCTTCTCTTCCTCGTGTACTCAACATTCTTCCCTCCATCACAGTGTTCAACATCCACTGGTCAACCAATCCCTCTCTCGTCCCTAACCATAATCAGCACTTTCTCGTTTGCTTTCCTTTCTTTTACTTCACCTTCTCCATCCTTATCCACACTCACATTTCAAAAGCCTCAAATCTATGCCAATGATCCTCTTTCAGGGACTAGGTTTCCGCGCCGTATATAACCAAATTCCATATCAAAGTTTTGACGAACCTTCTCTTAGCATCATTAATCAGCATCCCTATCGTCAATTCTCTCCTCCTTGTGAAAGCTTCTTTGCCTTACACAATTCTTCCCCTCATATTATCTCTTCCTTAACCATTTAGGTCCAAAAAAGTCTGAGATACGCAAACTGCTCCACCTGCTCTAGATGTTGCCTTCTCACTGTAAAGTTAAACTTAGCCTTTATCTATTTGGAAAACCGCGTAGCCTTTGTTTTACTTGCATGACAATCATGAGATGCTAATAGATACTTTCCAAAAGAACGAAACGTCTATATTCAGTTACTAACGGTGAATTAGACTAAGCATATGACCAGCTCATGTTTTTATAAACCATAAACCAAAATTATCAACCCGAAAGTTAGTATTGCAAAGCTCTACCTACTAGGCTACTACTTCCCGCCCTGATTGATACATGAAACAATACTTCGACCAAACAATACTTCAACCAAAAAATAATTGCGATAATTACTTGAGAGGTTGAAGGAAATTATTACTTTGAATTAAGTATTCAATATGACGAATATCAATTATTTTTTCCTACCAGACTAAATTTTTAAATGATATCATCAAAAGTGCCATTGATGTTGAGTGTCTATGAAGAATGATATATAACTTCATTGAACGACTTCGGCGCGTATGATGTCATGGGGTTCCAAGAAAAACTCATGGGTTATACTACGGCGGAGAAGAGTACTAGTCGGAATAGAATATAGTGGTTTCGGGGGATCTTAGCGTATGATGAGGGAGCGAAGGGGAACGGGGCACGAGGCGAATCAGATGAGGCGGCAGAAGAGTAGAAGTGAAGAGAATGGGGGGCGAGCGGGTGGGGAGAAACAGCGTTATTCTTTCCATCCCCTTTCACCCGATTTCAAAAATAAAATGGAACTTAGCCCATCGCGACAGGAGATTTTCGAAGAGACAATGGAAAAAGGGGTAGGATGAAGGAAAAAATGTCGCAGGAGGGAATTGCTGAAAGAATTAAAATAGCGAGGAAAGTGAAAAGAAGTGAGCAAAAAATGAGAAGCGGGATTTGGGTGTATTTTTCTCATGACACTCAAAACGCAACGTTTTGTGTTTGTGTGTGGAAGAGGAGGATGAGGGGTTGTTGTGTCCTTGCGGTGGTGGAGGTTGGGCGGTTTAGTAGCTTATCGCGAGAGATGGGGGGGATGGATGAGGACAATAAAAAGGACGTTCCAGGGGATGGCGGGGAGAATTCAGTGGTTTAAAGTTGGGCGGAGCTTGGATCACGAAAGAGAGATTAGACCCCGGGGAGGAAAATTGAGCGACGGCCGTAATAGTAAGAGTTGACTCTAAAATAGCTGACACCTATAGTAGTAGAAAAATAGTATGTTAGGACTTATTTTTCGTCAAATGTTTTCATTAGCAGTGACAATAATTAGTCTAAACCCTAAATAAGTGAGTTAATATATTCTCAGGAGATATTTCCCATTTATTGCCACCTAGAAAAATTTAGTATGTTTGTTGTATATATTCAGTAAGGCAACCAACTTCGAAGGTAAATTGAGCTGCTATCTACATCTACATAGTACCACAAAAACCATCGCAAGGACGTGTGCTGGGGGATGTTAGTTAACCACCTGTAATTAAAAATTAAATCGCATGAAAACCCACAAATTCACGCCAATCTACTGACAAAAAATTGAATATATTCATGCAAAAACCTTTACAACTCACACACATGCAGCTGTATATATAATGAAATAATTTAAACTAATTTTGTACCTACAAATGTACCCTATGTCCAAGTAACGGTTAATCTTTTCTTGACAAGTCAATTAATTGTCTTAAATATTTCTATAATGATTTTCGTTTGTTTCTATTATGATTCCTGATTTTCCGGGGAAAGAATAAGTATTTGTATCTATCTGAAATGGAATCTAACACAATCATCTTATCTTTTTGCTCTCTTCTACCCAAGTGGTGCCATAGTAATATAATAGTAATATATAGTATAGTGCTGCCATAATAATTCCTTTAGTTTCATTGTTCAACTCGTTTGTTCTGAACCTTTCCAAAAGTCTAAATCCTATTTTTGTCCTCTTCGTATCTCAAGTGGATCCCAGCATAAACTCCCTAATAGACCTGTCACCCTCGTGTTCTTATTTTAATAATTTTACACGAATCTGTCGGATTTTTCTGGACTTTATTTGACTCCTTTTGCTAATTTTTTTCCCAAGGATTCATAATGCTTGACACACATTCCAAATGAGGTCTATCTAGAGCAAAATAACTCTCTTTAATTTTCTCAATAAATGTCCTCAACACTTGTCACAGAAGCCGACTTTCTTTAAAGCGAATCCGTATATTGTCCTGTTATGTGCTCCCTATGAAAGACGTGGTGTTAAAACTACTCCCTGATATTTGATTGATCGGCAGTAGAAAGCACTAAACCTTCCAAATCAAAATAGATACCCTTTACGCCAATTACTTTCTTCCAAAATTTTAAAACTCTTTGTTTGCCCATGTTAAGCAGTAACCTCCACTCTTTTTATCCCCTCGATATTGTGCCTAAGTTTCTTGAGAGTAGCTCGCAATCTGATGGTTAGTTCGGTAATTTGGTAGAGTTAAATATTTAAGGTAGAAAGAAACCCGGATCCTGTGGTTGCATATTGTGAATGAAAAGCGCTAAGAGCAACTCATTTTAACGTCCAATCCGATGGACAGTGTGCTCCACTTGGCCTCTCAAGTTGTGATATAGATTCCTCCGAAAAAATACTGCCACCACAGGAACTCAAGCCAAAGCCCCACGGGTGGGAATTCATTACCTACCTATCGTATGACAGCCTAAACAAAACTAAATCTTTTAAACAGAGTTTGGTTAGGAATAAGGTGGAAAAATACATACAAGTATGCACGATTAAAATTATATCTTGGACAATTTGAAAAAGTAAAATATTATTGGCATACATAATCGCGAAAAATTAACTATAGAAGTTTTATTGTGTTTTACGCAGATCAGACATCTGAATTCAAATAAATATTATGATTTTTGCAATATAAGACATGACAGCTCTAACAGAAACAGCTAACGGTTAAAAAAGATACCTTTATGAGAATGGTAGTTCGATGACTGACGACACTGGGCTAATATTTAATGTCTTAATAATTTATGTATTACCAATAACTCTTATTGAAAGAGAATTTTTAGAAATAATTTCTCCAAATTTCTCATACGAAGTAACGAAAAGAACGTAACAAGTATTATTCAATTTGTAATGCACAAATTTATTTTTGTATTTTGTCACTAATTTTTTACACTTCATTTTTAAAGTACCAATCCGCAGTTTCGCGTTGTACTTTTGACTTGTTCAAAATATAAGCAAAACAATTATGCTTACTCTTTGAAGTGGAACGGATACGTAATCTTATAAGTAAAAAAATTATATAAGGTCAACAAAGGATCTTTCTATGCGATATTTATTAAACTCGATTTACTCAAAATTTACGTAGAAACTAAAAATTAAAACATACTGGAGGTAAATTATTCTTTAGCTTTTATAGTTTCACGTTTTATAGTGTATTGGCTAAATTTTCGACGAGGAAAAAATAATCATATATTGTGAAAATGGAAAACCAAACTGAGAGTAATTTTTAAATACGGAAAAATAAACTTTTACCAAAAATATATTCTCATACTGCCAATTGCAGTATGAGAATATGGAAGATTTAAAAAGGAGTGGTGAAACTAATGAGCTTCACATTAAAGTAAAAGTACTGCGGGGATATAGGAGCAGAAACTCCTTATATAAAATCAACGATAGGCCAGGACTATTATTAATTAAACCAGGGAAGTTTCAATTCAGAAAAATCAATACATTAATGAAATCTCTATTGTAGAAATCATATCATAACCTTAGACATAGGAAGAGAGTATGATGCATAGTATGCATATAAGAATTCGACCTGGATTCGATCCCGTTCAAGGCAAATGCTTTTTACGCTCTGAAATCTTTGCATTGTAATGCATATTAGCAGATAACTGCGTCAAAAAGTTGCAATGATAATACCTCCTGCGGTTTCTTGTAATTTATCAATATTAAAAACCTCGTCAATGTTTAAAGTTGGACCTCGTGGACTGTGGCACATCGCGCACGACTACGAATACCTGCCGCACTGTATATACGTAATTCGTCAAATTTTGTTCATTTACTGCTCCCAGAATTTCCGAGGATGCGTCGATAGCTTAAATGGCTAAAGCACTCGGCCGGATATCGAAGGATCCGGGTTCGAATCCCGGTCAAAGTGTATAATTTTTACCCTCTGAAATTATTGCATTGTAAGCCATATGTAATAAATAGAGAACAATCAGTTTGATTTGGCACCGATTTAAACTGGTATTTAGGATCAGCGATATGAGAACAGAAGAGAGGACACATAATCGCCCTATTGATGCTCACTTCTGGTTAAGAAAGGGAAGATACTTGAGTGACGTGATTGATAAAATAGATAGGATTAAAACATTGACAGAGTTAAAGATATTACGGTTAATAGCTAAGCGTGAACTCATACCAACAATGAGGTTATTAATAAAGAAGGACATAGAAAAGAATCAACGTGACATTTCCGGTCTATTATGAATGTAATGCCTTTCATAGATCATAAAAAAGGGTTTCATAGGGTGAATTGGATAGAATTAATGACTGTATTGCAGAAAATAGGAGTAAATTAGAGGCATATGGGACTTGAGGATACAATTGTCTCAGACTGCTCAGGTAGGACTTGGGGATGTATTTAACCGGATGAGCAATGCCAAGAAGGGAAGTAAAACAGGAGTGTTTATTATCACCTGTACTGTTCAACGTGTAAAGATTTTACAACACCTCCTAGAAAAAGAATTGGGGCACGTGATTGCATATTCCTCCCGCAGATTTCAGAGTAGTTTAAGTTTTCTCGGTCGTTCTAGTGGTTAAAGCATCGGCCCGGGAAAACGAAACATTCGTGGTTAAAAACCCTTTCAAGGGAATATTTTTTACACAGTTTAAACGAGGCCGTACGAGCTGTCAAGACAAGCATCGCGTTGGTCGACCAAATGAGGTAACGACTCTGGGAATGGTGAAGCAAATCCACAAAACGATTCTGGATGATCGTCAACTGAAAGTGTTCGAGCTAGTAGACATAGTATGCATTCCAAAAAGTTCGGTTCATCGCATATTAACTGAAAATTTCGACATGATAAAGTTGTGTGCAAGATGGATACAACGTTTGCTCATGTTGGAGCAAAACCAATGTTGTGATGATGGTTCACGACATAAGGTTCACGATTTACCCACAAAACATTTCTATATCAACTGTTTGCTAATAAAATACAAACAATGTAAATGAACTTCTTAAAAATGCTCTGGTGCTGAGACACTTGTGTATCCCTAATGTTACGCCACCCGCAATGCATTATATCCTGTGAGATTAAGCAACCAGCAACGCGAGAAGCGTATGTATGATTCTAACGTTCTTAATTATTGCTAATAACTAACTACATAATGAACTCAAAATAAACATAAATATATTACCACGAGTTTTCAATTTTATATCACTACATTTTAGATGCAGTGTAATTTACATGTCATTATTACCGAATGACTTTAATTGTAGTTATACCTTTAAAATGTTTTATCAAGCAATAATTTCATCTTTCATTTTTGCTTTCAAAGATATCGGTGCAGAACTGCCCACTGTTATTGCTACCGAAATATTTCAAGTTTCGTAGCCTTTACCGCTGATTCATAGGAAGTTATATTTTAATTTCAATTGAAAGGCTTTCGTGTATGCTAAGGTTTAATTTAACTTTTCATTGGTGCATTTATTGCTAACAGAAATCTACACTTCTTCAGTTTTTTACATTTTTAATATAGTTGCCTCTATATAATTTGGAAGTAATCTCACCACGCCAAAGCTTGTAATATGGCTTCTTATCGAGGACTATGATGCAATTTGAAGCATTTAGCTGTCGGTAGCGATGCTGATCATAATTTTGAAATTGAAATTCAAAAAATTCATGAAATTGAAATGTGTTGGTAAAAATATAATGGTTTTCATGGCCATGAGCAATTACAAGTATTTTTATTAGATTTTACTAATTTCATTTCAAATCAGCCCAATGAGTCGTATTAAAAATGATTTTAAAAGGTTTCCGGAAACAAAGGTGAGAAAGATATGCGTATGACCAAACTACAATTACATGCCTGGTAGAATGAAACTTTGTAGTTAGCACCTGACGAAATTCGAGGTTATAGTGGAATACTGCTTACATCCAATGTTCTCATTACATGTAAATGGTATTTTCTGTTGAGAGAGTAAAGAGAACTATCCTCATGCATCGAATATGAGAATTACTACTGGAGTAATTTACGATGAAACTTATTTTCAAAAATTTCAGCTGTGCGACAAATGACCACATAGAAGAAATATATAATATAGCATTTACATGCATTGATAAATTTAAAAATGGAACCCAGCATCCATGGCCGATGTAACAATGTTAATGAGTTTGGAACTTATTTTGTATTTTCTTGCATAACTCCATAATAGTCTAACAATTAAGTGATTCTCATTGTGTATAATAAGGTTCTTAGCTTCAATAGGTTTTTCTTGGTTATACGTTAAAAGGTATACTTATATTGGAGTGAATCAAACGAAATCCAAGAAAGTGCACTAAAATATCCAAATAGTGTCCTACTGTCCTTTTATTTGTCAATTATCATAGCCATGGTTTAATCTATGGGCCACAAATAACTGCCAGTAAGCAACAATATGATGCAGCAACAGTGCAAGCATGGAAGCTGAATTCGCAACACACGTTACAGAGGAACATTTATTAGTTGGGTAGTTCAGTTGAGACAAACATACAAATTCATCAAGGAATGAAAGCTGGTGATTCATCTATCACTCCAAACAGTTTCTATGAGAACTAGATGATGCCTAAAGAGAATTCATTACTTCTCCAGTAAAAGAAGTAATGATACTTAGGAACCATCCAGTTTAGTAATAATGCGCCTGACCTGACCCTTTCACCAGGTCAGACACATTATTGGCCTTCATTGCAGTTACAACCATGGTACTTCCAGAGTTGTTGTGAACCTTTCTAGTGCTGGAAAATTTATATTGCAATACATGGAGAGTAAATATAAAAAATAATATAACTGAAAATCTTTTGCACTTAAGACGTTACGAGATTAAAACTAAATATATTTAAGGTTTTTATTTTACTCTCACCAATAAGTCTTAAATAAAAGAATTCTTAAAAAAAGTACTTCTCTTCCTCTACAGTCATATATCAATTAACGCTTCTCATAAATGGACATGTTTATTGGATCTGGCGTGATAAATGAAATTAAACCATTAACTACCACACTTTTTGTCTAATGACATGGAATGAAGTGTGCTAAAAATTCACTTGCCGAAAACTTTATCTTAAAATGCAATTAATCTCGCTGTTTAGGCCACATACAATAAATAATATGAACTTAATGGTTCATTTTGCTAACTTTTTCCTGCCTATCTACTTCACAGGAAATAAAAATCCAACCTCGCTCACACCAGCAATCTCTCGTTGTCCCAAATTTTGAGTAACTTCCTGCGTTTGAGCTTAGGAGAGAAGATGGGGGTTGATGAGGGGACTGCATTACAAAGGCCCCAAAGGGATCACTGATTTTCATGTGTCCTTTCGTCCTCAAGACTGATGGAAGTCTCTTGAACAATGGTTGGGGAGATACTAACGGCGAGGCGCGTCATTATTAAGGGGACAATGGACCGGAAAATCAGCGGGGATTTTTTACTTGACCATGGAGCGGTAATAAATTAATCCGGGTTCAGCCGTAGCCATGCAGATTAAACTTACCATGTTATATTTTTTTGACTAGCAGATTGCAAAAATTTTCATCGTGGCTCACATAACTCATTATGCCTCTCCATTAATGTCGCTAAGAATACTAGAAAAAAGTGTACTTTCACGGGCTTAAATTTAAGAAATAGCTAATCTACGAAAAGAAAATTTTTTATTAGTGTCAAAAAATTCAAGAACGCTAAAGCACCTGATTTTTTTACGTAGAGATGAGCTGATTTATCAGAATGACGTGAAATTAATGTGGACATTTTTACTCAGTTCCAACGATTGAGATACTGATTACCATTAATCACAATTTTCTTACCAGTCCTCATTCACGTTCTATTCGATATTCTTATTCCCTGAGCATAAGATAAATTAACAAAATTTAATTTGAATACGAAAAATGTTATCCATAATTTAATTAAAATAGAAGAACACATGGTTTCAGCAAAAACCCCATAGAATGAATATTTCTTATTGAATAATTACAAATAAAAGCGGCAAGAAATTAAGAATAATGAAATTTTATGAAAGAAAAATTATTTGGTTTACATACTTATCAGAAACAATTTATCATTATTATTAATCATAATGATAAATTCAAGGGTCTAAATATTTCCATTAACAATATGTGTAACATCTCTGTAACATAAGAAATCTAGGTACAATACTAGATTTTGGGATGGTATCTGAAGTGCCTCTATAGTTGTCTTCAAATTAAAAAAAAATATTACTTGGAATACCTCATTCAAGGATAATAAAACTTGATTTCGTTTAGAAAATCGGCTATTTCCCAATCCAACATATTTCGACAACAATCGGGAAACTGGCTATTTCATAATATACTCTTCAACTCACTCCGTTAGTCAATATTCTGATGGATTGGTTAAAAGATGTTTCTAATTTTTCGCGTTTCGCCATAGTCGTTTTCATCTCTTGCAATAGGCTTCCTATACATTTCATAAACTGAAATAAACATGTATGGTTCGTGAACTAGACTATTCCTTCTTCCACAATATATGTGCACAAGCTTCCCCTTAACTTCACTCTTCCTAGCACTTCCTGATTAGAAATGATTTCAGGCCATTTGATTTTTACAAACATCTAGAGCATAATATTTCATATGCGTTCGGCTTTTCTCTTCTTCTTTCTCCATGTCTAAAGTTTTAAAACCAAATAAATGATTAACATTTAATAGTTTCGATTATCATTTAATAGTAATTCAATAGATTTTTAATTTTGCTCCATTTATTTTTATCACCAATGAAATGCATATTTGAACTTTGATAATATACCTACGAGGAGTGATGAAAAATGTTCATATCATATTTGTCTCGAAATATCTATGCAAAATAATCGAATGCTTGAAAAGTATATTCAATTTCCTTTTGACACTCACTCGGGTGATTAAAAATATTTTTCCTAATTCAGAAACAAATTATACTCATTTCAACAATATTTCAAGTGTTGGGATTTACTCCACCCCATCATCGGATCGTCAAACTTTAACGGAACATTTAATCGGCAGCTCCATGAAATCTGGAAATAATTTGCGGATAAAAGATGGAGAGAATCTTTCACGCAGAATAAAAATTGGTAAAAAATCAAGGGGGACATTGATATAGTTTTCGCCAGGATTCTTCTCCACGCCTCCAACTTATTCCACCTTCCCTCTTGAAACGTTCCTTATCCCTTCATACAGGTCTCCTTTGAATCCTTTTCCATTCTCACCTTCATGAAAGGGAGCCCGTGAGTCCAGGAGTAAATAAGAGAAATCGGTGGAAAAACTTCAAAGGTTGGTAAGGTATCACAAAACGGAAGAAATGATTTCGCACCTCATTCACGATCCACATCACACTACAATGACATCAGATAGAAATTCCACGCCACCCGTCAAATGATTCCCTTTTCCGATGGCGGGAGAGAGCCGGATGTAATATAGGGACGGAGGCCGATTTGCGCGGACGAAGGACATCCCCGGCGTCGCCCGACGCGAACCGCGATGGGCTCCATTGTCTCCCGGCCTCTTTGTCCGATCGGGACAGAGGGGGAGCGCTAATGCCCCACGACCGGAAACTCCTGGCCGGATCCCGCTTGCAATGGAACGAGAGGGGATGGCAGTGTGAGTGAGGGTTGAAGGAGAGAGAGAGGGAGGGAGAGCGGGAAGGAGCGGCTTGTTTGAGGTACCGGCACGCGGTTGGATGGCCGTGGGGAGAGAGCTGATACGAGTGGGGGTAGCGGGAGGGATGGAAAGGGGGAGGTGTAAAGGAGAGATGGCAGGGGAGAGAGGTTCGATCAGCGTCTGGACTCCACTGACCATGTGCATGCGAATGTGATATGGCGAAGCGGACTCTGGGAAAGCTCTGAGCACGAGGGCTCATGTGTAGGCGTGTGTGTAAGAGGAAGAGATGAGCGGCGTTGGAGGGTCCGCTGAGGGCAAATCCCATCGGGGTACGGTCCAGAGAGTCTGAATAAGTGAAGGGAAGAGAGAAAGACCCAGGGCTTGAGTGAGGATGGTGGGAGGGCCCCGAGGTCCGGGCTCTGAGGATAGGAATGGGGCGTGGGCAACGTGGGTGTCGAAAAGGGTGTCAGGAAAGGGGTCAACGTGGAAAAGGGGAGGGTGGCAGGGGATGCGAACCGGGGGGGGGGAGCGGGGGTAATAGTAATGGAATAGGAGGCTCCTGAGAGGATGAAATGAGCCGAACCAAAGTGTTATGAGGCAAAAGGCGGGTCCGAAAGAGGAGTAGAAGCACATTAGCCGCTACACCTCTTTGGGCATTGAATCGAATTGAATGACTTGATGAAATGAGCGGTAAGGTTCGAAGAGATAGAATACCATATGAGTCGTATAATCATGGCTGAAGATCACGAATGTGTGGCGCTCAAAAACTAGTACCCTGCTTTGTGGACTCGTCCTTAAAATGTTGCCATTATCACGAGCCCTTTTGGAAAATAAAGTACCAGCGGTTATATGCAATTCCAGGTATTGCTAAAAAGCAATAAAATATTATGGAGGGAAACCCTGATATATTTATTGACCAGTTAAGTAGATTTCATAGTTAGAAGACGAACTCGATGAATAATTACGCACGTGAAAGGAGGAAATAAAATGCGAAGGAAAGGAAAGAAGAGAAAAGAAACCTGTTGGATACAAATCTGAACCAGATAAAATATATCCGAATCCATAATTCATGAAATATAAATGATACATGATTATACATGTTTATTAAGCATTTCTGAAATATATATATTTTGTTACTTCGAGGTTATTTCAATTTCTTATTGTGTTGAAACCAACCAATCCCCGGATTTACCTTTAAATCGATACCAAAATATTACTGCTGATGTAACTATTGATTATACTTACTCAGTCAAATATGTATGTATGAGGATTCTAAGAAAAAGAATAATAACAACTGTAATCCCAGTAACCGAATGTATTTGAAAATCTCTTTCTGATGTTTTGACGCTTAATACCAATGCTACAACTTGGTATTTTTTAAGGTAATCTACAGGTTAGACTAGGCTTTGAATGACAAAATAAATATTTTGTGACTCTTAACAAAAGACCACCCAATATCCTACTCTACATCAAGTCCCTCTTCACCTCTGGGTACTTCCCTCCTCCCTTCATGGCATCCAACATTCCTTTCCTGTTCCTACCGTTCCCTCGTTTGTCTAACATTCTACCCTCTTTTACAGTCTTCAACATCCCACTGCCGATCAGTACCCCCTTCATCCATTTCTCCTGCCTCCTCATGAATTCTCCCAAAATCTCCTCGCCTCACTGACCATACAATTTTTCATTCGTTTTCTTTTCGGCATGAGGTCTGTTCAAAAAGTATCGTGAATTTTTAATTTCCGTTACGTATATGTGATTTTAAATTATTTTGTAACTTTACGTCAGTACTTGTACATCTCACTTATGCCAAAAAGTTGGTCCATTTTGAATGTTCAGTCAATTGTTGAAAGCTGTTTTGCTTGGACGTGTTTTGGCTTGTCATCGATTTTTGCATGTTCCAAAAAATTGATCAAAGAATCTGTATAACATTTTGTGTGAAAAACGACATTAACCACGCAGACGCATTCCGAATGTTAACTGCGACATTTTGAGCAGCTACCTTTGACCAAAGCAACGTTTATTGGTGGTACAAAATGTTCTCGGAGGACCGAGAGCATGTGGACGACGAAGAGTGTGCCGGACGCCCGAGCACGTCAACAACAGACGAACACTTCGATGAAGTGAATAAAATAGCATTGGCCAATTATCAAATTAAGGTTAGAAAAGTTGTTGAGGACCTAAACATATCGATTGGCTCATGCCATTCCATTTCTACCAATGATTTGGGCATGGCACGGGTTTCGGCGAAATTCGTAGCAAAGTTGCTCACTTTCGACCAAAAACAGCAACACACTAACATTGATAATGTGGTGTTGGATTTTTTCCACGACGACCCAAAATTGCTCCAGAGGATCACAACTGGTGACAAATTATGGATTTATGGTTATGACATGGAAACTAGCTCTCCATCATCCCAATGGAAGTTGCAGCACGAGTCAAGACCGAAAAAAGCGCGCCAAGTTCGATCGAATGTGAACATTTTGCTCACAGTTTTATTCGATTGCAGGGGCGTGGTGCATCATGAGTTCTTGCTACTAGGTAGAACGCTACATAAGGTATATAACCTGCAAGTAATACGCAATTTGTGCGTAGTAATCCGCCGCAAACGCCCTATTTTTTGGAAGAACAAAAATTAGCTTTTGCACCATGACGACGCCCCTGCTCACAGATCGTTATTGTGCGCGAATCTTTGACCAAAAACAACACACTAATGCTGCCTCAGCCACCGGATTCAACAGATAATGCACCCAGTGACTTTTTTTGCTCCCAAAACTTAAAAGGTCCTTGGAAGGATGACGCTATGCTACTATTGACGAAATGAAGACTGCGTCGAAGGAGGAGCTGAATAAGATCACAAAAAAATGATTTTTTGAAATTCTTCGAGGATTGGAAAAATCCTGAACACAAGTGTCTTAATCTAAAGGAGATTACATTGAAGGGGAAAATATAGATACTTATAAATAAATAAATACGACTCGTGTCGTGACAAAAGTGACCAAAGTTGTGAAACTTTTTGAACAACGATCGAATACTCCAGCCTGTTTCCATCATTCTGCTTCAGGGATATTATTTCCGCGCCGAACATAGCCACGCTCCAAATCGAAGCTTTCACGGACTCTGTCAATTAAAATCCTTAGGAAACATCCCCGTTATCAACTCACTCCTCCTTATGAAAGTCTCTTTGTCTGGCGCAGTTCTTCTCCTAAGGTCGCTAATACTTGACCATTTTGGTCAAATACACTTCGGAGATATGCAACCTGTTCTACTGACTCTATTTTTTCCCTCCTATTTTTATGTTTAGCTTAGCCCTTTTCTATCTGGAAAATTGTATAACCTTAGTTTTATTTAAATCATTTCTAATCCCATATCTTTCTCCGTGAATTTCTAATTCAATCAGCAACGCTTGCAACCCATTGACTGACTTTACTGACAAATTGTAGCTCGTCCATCACCAAACCTAAGGAGGCAAATACGTCCTGATTGTACCCTACATTCCTCTCGATTAGTGATATAATTACTGCAATGGCATTGCGCGTGTCTCTGCTCTTATCTGATCACCCCGTATATAATTATTCGCCTTAATCTCTATCCTTTTGCGGATGATTTTGTTTGGTAAATCTAAATTGTTGTTTTGAAGTCCTCACGTGATATCGCCTTTACTTTTTTCGGAATAGGAACTAGCACTGATCTCAAACAGTCTTCAGGCCAGATTCCTTCCTAATAGCTGCTACGAATCAGTCCATATAGACTCTTCCTCCCACATTTTCCTTAACCTTTAAGAAGTTCTGCAAAAATGTTGTCTACCTCCACGGCATTATTTAATTTCTTCTCCATTAATTCCAATTCTATCTCATTGTCGAGCATGCCTGTATCTAAGATATCTTCATTTTGGTCATGTTCTCCTTCTATTTCTAAGGATGTTGGCCCATGCACTTTACCATACCGTCTTTATATATCTTCCATCTCTTGGGGTTTATTCTATTTTAACTACTATTTTACCCGATTTATCTCCAACTCTTAGCAAATATCTTCCCTTCTTATTTCCACATGGTATGTTTACCTTCTTTTATAGACCACCAATTTCATTCTTCTTCTATAAACATTCCATATCCTCGCACTTTTCATGCTTATTTTGCTTCATTTGCTCCCCGTCTACATTTATTATTTATCTTTTGGTACTTCCTTTTGCCTAACTCTGTGTTAACATTCTTTCATTTTCTTTCTCTCATCCATCTCTCCAACCATCTTGTCCGTGTTCCATAGTTTCTTTTCCCGTTTCAGATGAACATTTCCTATGGTTTATTTTGTGGATTTCCTTGTTTTCTATTTCTCAATTTTTTCTCGATTAGACTCTGCCCTGTACCATCATCCATGATTTTATATACAGCCTGCTATAGATACTCCTTCCTTGCCTGCTATAGATACTGCTATAGATAGATACTCCTTCCTTGTTAATTCATTTAATGCTTGTGAATTCCATTTCCCAATCCGTGGTCCCTGCCATATCTTTTTGAAACGGGCACTACGCTTCAGAACAATTAAATGAAACTGTTTTCAAATCAATGCCTCTCCATAACATTATCTAACTGGTACCTTTCTGAGTATAATAGCATTTTCCATTCATAACTAAGCCTATCGCGATGTTTAAACCAAGTTTTGGTGATTACTAACTTCTGCCTTCTGCAGAATTCAATTGTTTTCTCACCGCGGTCATTTTTTGTACCTAAACCGAAGTCCCCCACCTCATCACCATCTCTTCTTCACCTATTGTCACATTCAAATTGGCCATCACTATCAAAGGTTTTCTTGTAGAAACACCCTCAATTGCGTTCTATATTTGGTCATTTGCCCGATGGACTTCTTTCTGCATTTTATTTCTTGATAGCAGGTATACCTGAACATTAACCAAGTTTGTCGGATCTGCTCATATTTCTACTTGCATTATTCTATCTGTTTATTACTCAATGCTCTCTACGCTTCTCCCTACCTTTATATTCAATGTAATGGCAACCCCTCATGGCTTCCATCCCTCTAGCTGTATCTTAATTAATAAATATCATCCCAGTAATCCTTCTATTTCACCTTGCATAGATATAAATTATCAATATTTCCTCTTGCCATCTCTCAATTTATATTCTCTAATTTTCCTCTTCTAAACATTGTTCCAATATTCTAAGGTTGTATTCTAATTAATTCGGTCTTTTTCATCTGCAAAATCTGTTCCGCTTCTATTGGGTTTTATTTGAAAATATTTCGTAAGAAATACGTACCGCGGAAGTATTGCCTCTCCCGCTCCAGGGCACGAGAGTAGGCTATAACTTGTAATGCTATATGAAGTTCGTATGTGTATATATACATATATATATATATATATATATATATATATATATATATATATATATACCATTATATAAAAAAACCATAAACACAGTAATCAACCCGAAGGTCGGTTTAGTAGGTGATGGTAGAGCTCACCCGTGTACCAAGCCCGACGGCGTGTGAATATTCACACATCAGGGTAGGGGGGCCAGTTCCTTTCCCTGTGCCGGTTATGGTTTCCCAGGAATATCTGATACCCAAAAAATCAACTAGCTTGGGTGGAGCTGCAGGTGCCCAGAGTACCTTGCCCGGGAATCGAACCCGGGACCCTCCGGTCAGTAGTCTAACGCTCTACCCACTAGACTACCGCGACACGCATATCAGTGTGTGTATATATATATATATATATATATATATATATATATATATATATATATATATATATATATATATATATATATATTCAAACTGGAAAATCCCGCCATACGGCGAACAAATATTATTTTCGCACATAGAAATAGACATATAAGGAAAGGGGATAGGACAACACATAAAAGACCAAAACAGGAAAGGTGGGGAAGGCGGTTTTGAGCAGATCACAAATGTAATAATATTTCCCGGATAAGGAAATATTTTTACATTTGTGATCTGCTCAAAACCGCCTTCCCCACCTTTCCTGTGTTGGTCTTTTATGTGTTTTCCTATCCCCTTTCCTTATCTGTATATATATATGCAAAGAAATATATATGTATATGTGTGTATATATATATATATATACACACACACATATATAAAGAAATTACACACGACAGGTACGGCAGTTCAGTGTATGGAGCACTGGGTTACTGATCGGAGGAAATGGGTTCGATTCCTGGGGACATCTCTGATAACCCTGAGTATCACCGAAGCTGTGTGATTTTTCGGGTGGCAGATGTAACCGGGAAACCATAGGCGGCATAGAATAGAAATACATCCGCCATCCTGGCATTTATATTTCCTGCACCCGAGGTGACCTCTGCCCTCTTATATCAAGCCATTCTTCGGGTTGATTTGTGTGATTGATTAACTAATTGAAAAATCTAAGTTTGCAGAAGAATGGGAAAAAAATCTAAATCCGAGTTGAAATATTTTTCTTTAACTATCATCAATTTTCTCGTGCCGGTATCAAGAATCGGCATATTGCCAAATGGTCAATTACATAATATGAATTAATACTATTAAATTCAGCCAGCATCGAAAAGCCGATCTCTTTTTTTCGGACTCAGAAAATACAGACAACTATGTGCATGTTAGAATGACCCCGTAAATAAGAAATACGTGCGTTACTAATTCACTCTACGGAAAACTTGTAGAGTGAGGGAGTGAATAAAAGCATATGAAAGAAAAGGATTGATCAGTCCTCGAGGAATGAGGTGGGATTGGACACCAAAGGGATTAAGGATCTGCAGGGTGGCGTCCAGGGGGTAACATGGGACTGGGATCGTTGGAATTTGTTTTTGAGAAAAATACGTGCGATCAAATCGCCTCTGGAAGGTAGAAGGATTTCGCCACAGACGGAATAAGGGAGTGATAAGGGGGGAGGTGGAGGATTTGGAGACGAGAATGTACTGCGATATTGAATGCTCGGTTGGAACAAAGCACTGCCGTAGAAAGAATGCCCCCTGGGAAATCTCTGATCAAAACGCTTGCATCAAAAACGCAACCAAGGAACACCATAAGGAAGTTAATAACAGGTGATTGGAAATAAATAAGTATTCCGCACATTTGAATGCTGAAATATCTTTGCTGAAAATTAGGTGATTCTCCGGCGGAGTGAACTTAACTTGAAAGAGTACGCGCAATTCCAGAACGTCCACCTTTCAAAATCATTCAATATAAAAAGGTCCATGTGAAAAGTAAGAGGAAGCTTCAATAGAAAAATCCTGCAAAGAACTCGCTAATGATAAAAAATTCTTTTTATCTCTCGTCTGTCGCATAAAAAAATGATGAAGGAATTTATGTCATTAAAACCTAATGAATTCGATGTTTAAACCCAATCCTTTTATAGTTGCTTCTTTTCAAAATTACGTCTATTTCCTATCGCAATATTCATTTCACCTTTTCATGCTAATGTTCTAAGTTTAAGTTGATAAGCTACATATACATTTTTAACTTACGCTTCAAATATGTGTCAACAAAGTACTCTTGAAAAATAAAATACCTTAAACTTTGATCGAAGTTAAACAATAGTTTGTTAAAGTTATAAGTGCAGAAACGGAGTTTTATCAATTTAATGTTGGTTTTCCACCATTTATACAGCTATAGTACAGTCAATAAAGGACTATACATTTTTCTATCATATTATGAGCATAATATTCCAGTATTTTGCTTCAACGCAGTTAAGGCTAGAGAATTAAAATTGCGAAAAATATTAGTTTATTTCAGTCAAAAAAGTTAAAAATTAAGTAATAACAGATATTAACACAAAGGAAAATACAATAAAAAATACCTTTACTTAAATTTTGAAAATACGCTCTTGTGGTGGATTGGGGGGTGTTAGGTTGATGTAATAAAGAATGACGTGTAAATTTCCAATTAGGAGACTTTTAACCAGTAAACCGATTACATAAACCAATGCATTTTCACGAAGGGCTCGAAGAAATTAAGACATGAGCAAGACATAGATCTATATTCAACGAAATATGGTGAATTCATTCAAATATTATCTATCGGTAAAAATAAGAAAAAATAATGCGCCAAAGATGTCCGAGAGATGAAGAAAAATAACGAAGACTTCGCCCAACTTTGTCGCAATGACTTCCGAAGGCGGTAAAGCAGGACGATATTGCGGGAGAGAAAACGGTTGAAGACGGAGCGAGCGTGCAGTGAAGGGGAGAAATGGGACTAATCCAAGGGAAAGTCGATGGTCTGAGCTTAAGGATCCGTCAAAGAGTGAGGGAATTCTTTGCGAGAAGAGGTTTGGTATTTCAAGAGATTGAGACAATGGATTCAATCCAGGAGTTTCGGAAGAGATTTTATCGGAGCGCGCAAGTGAGACGGAGAGAAGCGGTGGAATGTCGCCTACGAGAGAAGGGAGGAAATGAGGAGTCGGGGGAAAGAGGAGAAGGGTCCAACCGCGGTGGGGTCGTGGATAGTGGTTTGGGAATAAGTGGCCCTTTTGACGAGGACAATTAAGCATTCCGAGCTACTAAAAGCGTTCCACTGTGTAATGTCAAGCCCTAGCTGGCTATGAAATCTGATGACCAAAGCAATTACGAGGGGTTGGCAGGAAAGTAATGCCTGACTAAATTATTTCGGTCGGTTAAGCGCGGAACCAAGATGAGGCCACGAGTGGGGGGGACTTTCCCGACTTAATATGACAGACTTTCCAAGTTAGCGGGAGGAGAGAAATTTTCTCACAGACCTTTCGACGGAGCAAGGGGCTATTCCAAGTCGGTAGGCGGAAGGAATTTCTTGAAGAGGAAAGGAAATGCGGACGAAGGCTTGGACGTCCTCCTCCTCTCCTAGGTCTGATACAAGAGAATAAAACTTGACAAGGGTCATTCCCACAATCAAATGACAAAGGAAAGAGTCATATGTCTATAACTTAAATTGTGAAGGAAAAAATGAACATTACATGCTACACGGAGATGAAAGCAATTATTCTCCAGGACAAATTTGCAAACTCCAGGCTAATCTACGGATAAGCGGCGATGTTCTCTTTTCATAATAAAATTATGTTTTACAGCTGTAATTTTCTATTATCTCATGATCTAGCCTGTGAGATTATACCAGATAATGCTAAAAAAATGTAGCCAGACTTTCATTTTCTCATTTAATGGTATATTTTATGAAAGTTAATTGGCTAAATATATCAAGTTATATGATATTTAATGAAGAAGCAGATATTGCCACAAGGATAAACAACTTACACATATGATGTGTTTTCATCCAACTTTTGCAACATTTTACCACACGTTTCGACGATGGTAAGTCAGTATGCGTGATTTTTGCAAGAGATCACAATTGAAAAAAACCTAATTTTTATGAGTCATTCCTTCCAATTTAATCAATATTATGTATTAAGAAAATCTGATTGATCAAGAAGATTAATGTAAAGCTGAATTTATGAACTTAGGTAAATAATTGAAATTCATCGTATTACTAAAAGAGTTGTTTTCCCAAAAAAACGTATTTATCTAAGTTTAATTAATATATTTTACTATAATTAAATCCGACAGAAATGAGATTGGTTATGTAATTAAGTGATAATTTAGGATACGCCGAACTTCATACCTAACTGCAATAAAAGTAAAGGAGATACATGATATTTAACCATTTCACATACACCCGCTTGAGAATAAAACTGGAAGTTGGAAATAAAGTTAAAAAAAGAGTGTCTCAGAGCGCATTTCCATATAAAAATACTCGTGAATTCTAAAGGAAACACCTAACATTAAAAAAAATCTCAATTTTTGTTTCCCTTAATAAACAATAATTGGTGAAATTTAAGTGTCTATAGTTTTGTCTCCAAGTGAACAAAAAAAATACTCACTTTTTGCATATGAGAAAGAAATTATGGCAAATTTTAACTCCTGGGAACAGTTTCTGATAAAATATTTGGAACACCAACTGTTAATTTTAATATGACTGAAAGCATTTTATAAAAATCAATTTAATATTTAAATTAATGAAATGGAGGAAAAAAACCTCACACAACAAATCTGCTTTAATCACAAATAAAGTTTTTTTTTCTAATAACAAGTTCGAAGATTAAATGACTTTGGCTATTATACACGCTTTTGTTATCAATGAACAATTATCTTAAAGTCAACCTTTTAATTTCTCCAATCTCTTCAATAGTCTCATTTCAAACAAATGAAAACGATCGTTCTAAGGTAAATCAAAAGGTTTACGAAGGCAACATAAGTAATCATTATTAGGTAATCTACCGGTTAAGGTAGGTTTTTGGATGGCCACAACTATCAAATAAATATTTTGTATCTCCAAACAAAACCCAATCCAGCAACCTAATCTGCATTAGGTCCCTCTTCATCTCTGTGTACTTCTTTCCTCCTTTCATCCCGTCCAACATCCCTATCCTGTTCCTGCCCTTTCCTCGTTTGCCTCACATTCTCCCCTCTATTACCCTCTTCAACATCCTCCTACCGCTCAATACGCCTTTCATCCATTTTTCCTGCCTTCAAAGGATTTCTCTCAACAAACCCCTCTCTTCACCCACCATCTCTAGTACTTCCTCATTTGTTTTCCTTTTGGTCCATTTCACCTTCTCCATTCTTTTCCTAAGCCACATTTCAAAAGGCTCCAATCTACTTCTATCCTCCTGCTTCAGCGACTGTTTTCCGCGCCGTACATAGCTACGCTCCATAACAGAGTTTTTACGAGTGTTGTCTTAACCTCCCTACTCAACGTCCCCGTCATCAACTCCCTCCACCTTGAGAAAGAACATAAGTAATATGCAATACTATATGTTACTATATTCTTAACAATGAAATGATGTTATGCGTAATCTATTCCAAAAGAAACTCTTCATACACTATAAAAAAGGTTTAACACTAAAACAAGTGTAATATTGGATGTTTGTCTTTGAACCAATCTGTGCGAATAACGTAGAATGATGTTTTCAGAACGAATTGAATCGCTCATGTTTGGTCCAGTTAGGTAATAATATGCACTTTAATTTTCGGTTTTCTAGGGAAAATACAGTTTTTTCCTTTGCTATTCCATCTCCTTAAATCATATTATGCAGGTAATTAAATAATTTTTGTATAAATAAGATTCTCTGAAATCATAAACTATCGAACACTTAATCCTATTGAATCAAAAAGATTGGATGAAGATAGTAATGGATTCGCTGAGTTGACTTGTTCTCTTTTTTCAAAGTTCAATGATCATTTACTGTGAAGTTTATATTTAAAAAGTAGAGGACCCTTTCCTTTTCTAGCCAAGTTTTGTAGTAAATGTAATAGAGGAGATGAAAATAATTTTCTTGCATTCAATGAACAACACGGCTCAGTTTTTAATGAGTTGAAAACGACTAAATACTACTAGACTAAATTTGTAACAGGAAATGATTTCCAGTTCATCAGTGATACAAACATAATTAACCGTAAGATGCGTTGATTTTTTTAAACCAGTATTAATCAATACCACAATTTTTCTTATTTCTATTTTTGGTCAACTTCTTCTTCCCATAAAAATAAAACATTTTAATAAATTTACTATCGCCGGATCTCCCGAAGTTTCTTTGAATTTTTCAAAGAAGGTCCACGCCAAAATTTTTCATAGTTGGCATTAACCACGTATAATCGGTGGCGCAAAACACACGACTACGAATGGTAGTTTCACTGGATAAAGCACTATGCTGAACAACGAGGTGTCGGGCTTCTAATCTCGGTCGAGGCGAATGGTTATTTTTCATTTTAAATTGTTGCTATAAATATGTAGGCATATTTTCTGATTCGCTTCATTATTTTTTATGTCTTCATTGTATTATTAATGTTTTTTCCAATTTTTATAATATCCACCTCACAGATGTGTGTGGCAGGAGATATTTGGATCGTCACGCTTCCAATTAATAACAGTGAGGAGTCATGAATTCATTTCGCCAAATAATTGCATTTTGCAAATACAAATATGGACACGGTGAGCATAGCAAATACATATGTAAGTGTACGGGAGAGAAAAGACCATTGGACCCACAGTGTAGAGTATTTCTACATTTATTCATTTTCTTCTTCCCACTAAAGTAAAATTTAGTAATTTTTTATTAGTTTGTCAATGACGGTAAAATACATAGAACGACTTAATGGTGGCAAAAAGGTGACTAAGTGGGTGCATGACCGTCAAATCCTAAAGATATAATCCCATCGTTTCCCGAACCCATCCTGATGCCGCAAACCTCGCCAACTACGCCGATTATTCCGCTCACACTTAATCAAGTGCCGAGCGTCGGCATTCCCTCCTCCCTCGCCATCCGTTTTGCTCTCTAATTTCTTCCCCCCGCCTTCTCTCTCTCCCTCTCTTCGTACCGTCCCAAATTCAAAGTCCCGTTCCATCCCACTCCACGGGATCCCTAACCTCTTCCACCCTCCAAACACCCTCCCCACCCACCCACGTCCAACCAAGCCCCGATTTCGGTTTCAGCTCGGCTTGAGACATTTGTCTTCCGCTGTATCCTCAGATGCCACAGAGCATTTTGGAATCGAGTGATTTCTCACTCCAGTTGCCTACGTAAACGCATTCAAACGGCCCCTTCGCGGACGGAATCCAATCCGGAGACGGAATCGTGCTCCTCTTGTGGGAGAGACAGTGAGACTTTCCCTTTCCCCACCCCTCTCCTGACTACACTCCTTAACTATCCCCTCCCCTGTGGTCCGCTTTTTAACTTAATCCGTCGCCGAGGGAGTATCACTTTTAAAGGACACCGAGTTCTCAGTCTCCTTCTCCTTTCCCCACCCCACTTCCCGGGGAAGTTATTCACACATTTTCGGCAACCAAGGCGCAAGACGAGGGCGCAAACGATACATTATTAACGTTCACAAATTATGTGAGAATCATCAGGTTGGTACAGCAAAATATTGGATAACTGTTAAGTTTTAGCTTTAAAAATATCTAAACATGTGCTTTGTTTGTGCATGGTATTGCATTGAATTTTTACAGTTTCGCCTCTCATGCATCAACATACGTTGTTCATCATAATCTCTTTAATATGGCGTTTCAAAAGGTTTAGAACGCGTGCATGGGAAAATAACACAAATAGTAAAAGGATTTAATTTTAAGATCTTTCGGTGTTGACATATAATGGAAAACAGTTAATACATTTGCATATATTGTTATATATGTACATATATAACATTATGCTTTATATATATATATATATATATATATATATATATATATATATATATATATATATATGTGTATGTGTGTATACTTTATGCAATGGTATGATATACATATAAATATATAAACACACAGATGTGGAAAAATTTTTTACGGAAAAACAATTAAGGACACTTATGCCTGTAGCTGGCGTTTCGATGGCACGATCGTCGTCACCAGAATAGCGTTCTCAGAAAAGAGTGGTAAGGATATGAGTGGGGGAAGGGTGAGGGGAGGAGAGGTCATGGACGAATAGAAAACGGACAAGCGGGTGGGAGGGGATATGTGGGCAGCTATTGGATGCATTCAGTGGGCTTGGTTCAGCCGGGGGGTTTATACGAGGGTCATCCGGAAAGTAGTACCCGTTCGTGCCGCATGAAGTGCTGACGACGCGAGTAGCCGCTGGACGAGGTCAGATAGCTTCAGTGGCTTGTCTGCCTTCTCTGAGCCAAGTTGCGTGACGCTAGCATTGCCTGTGTTGTTTCTGTGATTGTTTACAATGTTTAAAAAAATTGAGAACGCCGCCAGTTGTGAAGTGAGGGCAGTGATTAAATTCCTCAATGCAAGAAACGTTCGCCCATGTGATATTCATCGCCAATTAAAGGAGGTGTATGGAGACAATGTAATGGACGAGTCGTCTGTTCGGCGGTGGTGTCGCAACTTCAACATGGGGAGGGGGAACACACACGACGATGAGCGTTCGGGGAGACCGTCTGTCATTACAGACCAACTGGTGAGCTCAGTTGACGAATTCGTGAGGAACGATCGGCGCGTCACAATTGATGACATCTGTGAGCATTTTCCCAATGTTTCTCGAACAATTGTTCATGAAATTGTTAAACACCATCTGCATTATGCAAAAATTTGTGCAAGATGGGTCCCTCGCATGCTTACAGATGAGCACAAAACCAAGCGTATGGCTGCAGCACTGACGTTTTTGGGACGTTATTCTGATGAAGGAGACTCTTTCTTGACTCGCATAATTACTGGTGACGAAACATGGGTTTGTTATGCATCACCTGAGAGTAAACGACAGTCAATGGAGTGGCATCATGCTCATTCACCAAACAAACCAAAAAAATTCAAGACAGTTCTGTCCACCAGGAAACTCATGGCAACCATTTTCTTGGATCGACGAGGTGTATTGCTTATTGATTTTATGGCCCGTGGAGACACTATTAATGCCAATGCGTATTGTGGAACATTAAAGAAATTACGGCGGGCAATACAAAATCGGCGGCGAGGTCTATTGTCTACTGGTGTCATTCTCGTTCATGGCAATGCCAGGCCTCATGCAGCTGGGATAACACAAAAACTTTTGCAGCAATTCAAATGGGAAACTTTCGACCATCCACCGTATAGCCCGGACTTGGCCCCTTCAGATTTTCATCTCTTTACAAAGCTTAAAGACTTTTTGGCAGGAAAAAGATTTGACAGCGATGAAGAACTTAAAGAAGGAGTGACCCTGTATCTCAATGAGCTGGCGGCGAAGGACTATGCAGCAGGAATACAGAAACTTGTCACACGTTATGACAAATGCCTTAATTTGCTTGGAGATTATGTTGAGAAGTAGTTTAAAGTATCCTCTTTCAAATAAAATTTTTTATGTTTGTTAATATTTACTTTTGTGTCTTTATTTCACGAACGGGTACTACTTTCCGGATGACCCTCGTATTTATTGGAGTACCCAGTTATGCGCCATCTCCCGGGTTCTCACCTCTATGCTAATCGGAGATTTGCGAAGAGTTTCAATCACCAAAAGCGAGAAGCCATCATCAAATGATTGGTTGTGGGAAGCAGTGCAGGTAGGGATGGGATAATTAAGGAAGGTGGGAGATTTGGTGGAACATCGGTGGTTATTCATGCGTAGGGAAAGGGCATTCGTGCATTTGCCCTCGTAGAAAGCAGGGCAGATGTTACAGTAGAGGTTAGAGAGATTATACGTGATGTTATAATGTTTTGAGATGCAGTGGGCGTTGGGTTGGGATTTGTTGGTAAGGAAGGTGGAGGATCTTAGAAAATGGTAGTATTTTCCCCGAGGGCGGTTTCATGGTGCGGATAGGGGCGGAGAAGAGACAGGACTGATTGCAGGTTGTTTTGTCTACTTGAAGGTGTCTCGCAAATTTGACGGGCGTTCAAACGAAACGGAGGAATAATGTGGGAATAAACGTGATGCATACTAATGACTGTTATTAAGAATTGGGATGAGTTCACGGATTATATGTTAAATTGTGTGGGCTCCGGGGATGAAAGCGGTGATAAGGTTAGGGCATTTTGGACGGTTTGATTAGGAAGAGGAGTATATTGGGTTGACGGTTTCAGAGTCTTACTATTCAGTTGTTTTTCAAGGCACCCACATATTCTGAGAGACTCATGTAGCTGGTTTATATATTTCTCTTTCGAGGGGCTGTTGTTGTAGAGACGGAGGCCAAGGACTGAGAGTGAGAAGGGGACGAAGAGTTTTATGTGCGATGGGCGGTAGCTATTGAAATGGAGGTATTGTTGGTTGTTGGTCGGTTTAATGTAGACTGAGTTGTTAAACTTATTGTTCTGGAGATGGATGTCGACAAATAGGAAAGTGTTATTCGAGACGGATCTAGACATATATAGTCAGATATAGACTGTCCTTATGGCACCACCTGTAATTTAAAAAAATCTAATGCAAAATCCACATATTTAAAGTCCACAAACAAAACATCTTATACATTCATGCAAGAACCCATAAATCCCACATATAGTACATGGCAACACACAAACTACCAACTAAAATACGTAGTGACAGGTAGCGGTAAACAGGTATTGATGGGGAAAAACGGTTGCAATGAAGGTGGTATGGGGCTAATGTATCGATCAGTCGAGGGGACAGATAATTCGACATCGACATAAATACCCCGCGATACAACAAAACGGCGTGTGGCAGGTGGTGGAAGCACCACGTAATAATAAGGGAAACATGGCATGGGAAAGGAAATAATTAATGAATTATAGGTCAATAGTAAGTATTAACTAATTAGCACTAATGAGGTAATAGGCAAGAGAAGCATAATTTGATATTTGATAATAATTAAATTGTATAAATAAAGCCGACTCTCCCTCACTCTCCCTCTATAAATATAGAGATTTTTTAAGTAATCTACTGGCTAAGGTAGGTTTTGGATGGATAAAACTACCAAATAAATATTTAGTGACTCCCAACAAAACACAATCCAGCAGACCACTCTACATCAAGTCCTTCTTCATCTCTGTGTACTTCCTTCCTCACTTTATCCCAACCAACACCCCATAATGTTCCTACCCTTTCCTCGTTTCCCTAACATTCTCCCCTCTATAGTATTACAGCCTCTAACATACCACTGCCGATCATTATGTTTTGCATTTATTTTTCTTAGTAATCTCCTTAGTATACAGGGTTCGTCCGGAAAATAAGTTTATGATGCTCATTGTCTTTTTTGACAAAAGGGGAGTCGTCCACTACGAATTTGTACCTGAACGACAAACTGTAAATGCTGCATTTTACGTCCAAGTGCTCGACAGGCTTCGAAAACGAATCGCCCGCGTTCGGCCAGCGATCAACCGTATGACTGACAACCTGAGCGAAAATGCGCCGTCTCATACCGCGCTTGTCGTCTCGGACTTCTTGGCCAAGCACGGCGTGGCAACGCTGCCGCACCCGCCTTACAGCCCGGACTTAGCACCACCGGACTTCTTTCTGTTCCCGAAGATAAAGAGGAGTTTGAAAGGAACGCTATACGGGACTTTGGACGCCGTCAAAGAGGCCGTGACGACGTGTTATCGAGAGGTTCCTGATGATGCCTTCGCGGGAGCGTTCCAGGAATGGGAACGCCGCTGGAACCAGTGTATCGACTCACAAGGGTCCTATTTTGAGGAATATTAGCTTAAGATATGTAAAAGTGTAATAATTTTTTTTCCTGAGCCCAGTACACTTATTTTTCGGACGAACCCTGAATCTCCCAATATATCCCTCTCCTCACCCACCATCTCCAGTACTTCCTCATTTATTTTCCTTTTGGTTCATTTCATTTTCTCCATCATTCTCTAAACCCACAACTCAAAAGAGTCCAATCTACGTCTTCAGTGTTCACCTTTCCGCGCCGAACCTGACTGAGCTCCATATCAAAGTTTATACGAGTCTTTTCTTAACATCCTTCCTCAAGTCCTGTCACCAACTCCCTCCTCCTGGTGAAGCCCTCTTTCCCAAGAGCAGTTATTCTCCTTACATCCCTATTACTTTGACCATAGTTGTCCAAACCACTTCCGAGATATGTAAACTGTTCTACCTGCTCTATTTTTTCCCCTCCTATTTTAATGTTTAGCTTAGCCTTTTTCTTTCTGGTAAATTGCATAACTTTTGTTTTATTAATATTGATCCTCATCCCATATCTATCGCACTAAATATCCAATTTACTCAGCAATGCTTGCAATCACTTGGCTGAGTGAGTAACTAGAGCTTGATCATCAGCAAACCTGATTTTACGGATTCCTCGCCGACTTTTATCCCTATCTCCAGTTCCTCCTTGCTTCTTCAATCATTTCCTCAACATTTGCGTTGAATATCACCGGTGATAATCGGCAATCCTGCCTTACACCTCTTCCTCACGCTGCCCCTTCGGATTTTCCGACCCTCACTCGCGCCTGAGCAGTCAGAGACATACGTTATGAATTAGCCTCATTTCCCTCCAACCTATTCCTATTTTCTGCGATACACTCATTTTTTCCCCAATTCACCCTATCAAATTCTTTTTTGAAATCTACGAAACAGGAAAATACGTCCTGATTGTATTATATATTCCTCTTTATCAGTAAAATCATTGCTGCAATGGCATCACGCGTATCTCTCCCCTTCCTAAACCCAAACTGATCCTCCCCTCAGTAGTTATTTGCCCTGCTCTCCATTCTTTTTTTGGTTATCCTGAAAAGAGCTTTAGCTGCGTTTAAAATAAAATATAAGGTTCCCTAGTCCTCACATAATGTAGCTTCAACTTTTTATGAGATAGGAACTAACACTGATCTACTGCTAAGTTTTCCGGCCAGAAGCCTTCCTCATAAATACTAGGAATCAGTCCATATAGAGTCTTCCTCTCACATTTTCCTAAACATTTCAGTAGTTCCGCAGGAATGTTGTTTACCCTCACGGCCTTATATGTTCTGATCTCCTCTAATGCTCTTTACATCTCATTGTAGTGTATGCTTAGACATAAGAGAATATGACATCTTAATCGATGTCATATTCTCTTTCTACAGGTATGATTAATTGTTAACAGTTAGAGATATATCGGGTAAGAAAATATTTGAAACAGAAAAGTCACAAGAAGTAATTACGTGATAAAGTATGGATAAAGACGGTTTGGTAAAGGTATAGACGGTATGCACTACTAGTCAGAGTCCCAGGGACACCTCTGGCTGCCCTCAGCTTCACCCAAAATTGATGATTTTTCTGGAGGCAGATCTTTATGGATTACTAACTTGAACTAATTTGTATAGTCTACGTTTCAGCATTTCTTAAATGACCCCCATAAAGTTAAATGGGACGTGTAGGTGTACTTTTAAGTCATATTACATGCAAGAATTGTATACAATTTTTGTACCTCACGCAGATGTTTCCCCAAAACAAAGTAAAGAGTTCACTCCATTCTCGCATTTATGAAAAGTTTCAAACGTAAGATCAGCTTGTGTCCACGTCGATGACCACATAAATCGTAAACTCGAAATCAATATTGAGGTAGTGATTTATTTTTTGACATTGACATCGACATCGCCTTAGACATTAATATTGACGTCGAAATTAATATCGACCTTGATACCAATATTTACTTTGACGTAAACATCGCCTAAAAATATTGATGACACCATGCTACACGTTTATAGATCGCCAAAGAAGTTACATTGGCATTAACTCGACATATTGAAGTGTCACACTTATTTATTGCATACCAATTCATTTCCTGATGATATTGCGAAAACTTATAAAAACAACTGCGATGATTTTTTTGTGGATAATAACCTCGTAAATAAGGATACTTTACGGGCAGAAGATACTGAAATGATTCACGGACAGTTCCCCACGAACAGTCAACCAACTTCTCCCCACTTCGAGCGGCCCATGCGCATTATTTTATCAACATAAGCGAGAGGCGGTATTTCATGGAGAGCCCTTGGACGCGCAGGGAATCCTGACTGGAACGGACGGAGATGAAGACGGTGAGACGTCGTAGTGTAAACTGCGGCCAGGAGGGAGAGAGGGGGAGAGGGAAGGAGGTGGGGGCCGAATGAGCTGGTAAGCCCATCGGCGGCGCCGGTAACGATCCCGGCGCACGCCCCCAAGTGCATTCCTAGGTCTCCCACAAAAGAGGAGCAATTTATTCTCCGCCACTCAACTCCCTTGCCTGGAAAACAGTCCCCCCAACCCCTACCTCCCCTCCACGACAAATTTCGAGCCCTTCTCCCGGTTTGAATATCCCATTCTACGGCCCCGCACACACCACCCCACATGGGCTCGCCCTCCCCGCCACCGGCGGCCGCAGGCCCCCCTGCAAACGACCCGAATTGCTCTTGTCCTTAGGAATTTCATAACTCCGGAGAGTCTCGTCCGTTTGCATGGAGGAGTTCGGAGAGGAATATCGTGAATTTATTCACACCGGACGACTGAAATGACCCTCCTCTGGACGGAGTTTTGGAAAGATGACTTGAGAAATATTAATTTCATCTTAAGATACTTCGTCGTTTTAAACCTGTTCCTCGCGAACTGTAATCATTCTGCTTCCACACATTAAATCAAACTTTATCACTTTAATCGTAACCAAATGGTATTACACAAGCGTATCATTTCAATCATTAATATACATGTATATGACACGACTAGGAATTAAATGAAAATAAATACGTAAAATAAATAAATACCTTTCCACCCCAGAATGACTAAAGGAATCGCATCGAATTAAAAAACATATTGTAGAATTTCCACATTTGCCAACATCAGCAAACTCAAAACCCCTATTGAAAATCCAAAAGATCCCATTGATCCACTCCAAAAATCAGACGCATACCAGTAAATTTTGCCCGAATGTGACCAATTGTACATCGGACAGACATTTATCTCTCGTAAGCCCTGCGTGCGCCAGTGTTGAGGCTAGCAAATACTATTTAGTATACCCAAACTAGGGAGTACGTGGTTTCGTTTATTTATTTTTTTTGATGTGATTGGCGGGCAGCTGGCTTAGGGAGAAATCTCCTGTAAGCCCTGTGCAATTGAGTGCTTGCGACGGAATAGGGTCAATGTTATCCAGTATACTTTAGCTAGATTGTGTTTTGTTATCGTATACTGGTTAAATTGTTTGTTACGTCCTAAACCATCTCTTTCTAGTTTAATTTAATTTTTTTAGGCTCAATATTCCTTCACCATATCCTGTGTCCACTATTAAGAGTACGACTGGGGTTAATGTTTCCCGTATCACGACTGCATGCGTCCTACTGTTATGCAGCCTAGAATTTAAACATAGGTTTTCAATAACATTACATTCGAAAATGCGTATCAAAGTTCATTCCAAAGTTATAAAACGAACAAATACGAGCCTTACTTACTCGTATCTTAGAGATTCAAAATAAAATCTATTGAAAATGGCAGAATACACTGCCGGAATGAGATAATGCCTCGCAAGATACACCAATTTACCTCATTTTATAAGATTTGCATACATAAATAAAACTTTAACTAGTAGTTTTGCATATTCCTACGTAAAATTTAATATAATTGGTTTATCATTTATCTAAGGAAAGAATCAGTGGAAATTTAAAGATTTATATAAAAGAATGTTTTCGGAAGAGAGAAATAACAAGTATTTTGAACGTGATGAACGAGGGTTGAAAATGTCATACTATTCGGGAATTTAAGACACTTGTGATAAAAACAAAATTTAAGTGTTTGGACGTGTACTCAGAGCATTTCATCAAAACAATTACGTGAGGTAGGTAACACCTCTTAGGTAATCTCTAATTTCGTCCTCAAATTAGCAGACCACTTTAAACACCTACTGTCTGTAAATAAAATATGATCAGTTTTGCATAAATGCCTAGGTTATATTAATCATTTAATCATTCCTGTATACGCATAATTGATATTTATCATGAACTCCATGATCGTTTTGTGCTTTTCTATACCGCTCACACAGATATTTTACATTCCCTCTAAAAGGAGTAACTCAAACCTCACCATCTAGTTTCATGTTTTAAAGGCAACGTAACCAGGTGAAACATATGGTCAATTTGATTATTGATAGGAATAGTGAATAAATAAAAAAATACGCTTATTAAACGGCAGTCTTGCAAAAAATAGATAATACTCGCTCCATCAGTTTCATTATGCAATCATATAAACAACATTGATTTCCCATCAATGTTGGATTGATAAATCAGTAGAGCTTACCTTGTACTAATTTCAAATGTGGGGCAAAAGGTAAGCATTCTCAGGTATCAGCGGTGTCAGCTACTTCTCCTGTAACAGCTTTCATTTTCAGATAGTTGTGATGTCTAAAATAAAAACAAAGCTTGATTTTAAATGGAAATATTCAGAAATATTCCAATACTATTATGCAGCTATGGTAGACTACCAAAATTTGAAATGTATGAGTATTAAATGATTAAAGCACAAATTAGTGGTGTTAAGTAAGGGAAAATCAATGGGTAAATTAGTTCCTTAACATTAATACTAGATTGTACAAATAGTTAATACACAATAGAACTTTGTCAATGCCATATTACTCAAAACTCTCTCCATCCCGTTCATGGCCACTGACCCATTTCACTTTCCTACATCCATCCGAATGGCGCATAAGGGTCCTCTGTTAGATGCTGCCCACTCTACGGCCTTGAGACACTCTTCCAATTCCACACTGCTATTCAATTGTTCAGACCGGCTCACACGCGGCTCAAACCTTCCAAACACAAATACTTGCCCAATTCCCGGGCAAAACTCCCGAACTGATTAGCGAGAGGAGTGGAAAATGGTAATGTATGGCGATGAATTGAGGGAGACGGGAATTTCTTCCCCATATTCAGACGCCCAAGAGAAGAGGCATTCATAGCGTACGGCCGTGGCCGCACTCCGCGTCCGGAGAAGGGAATTCGAAGGGTAGAAAAGGAAGGCTTACGGGGACGCCTGCATCTTTTTCATTCCGAACGCACGGATATCATCTTTGAAGAGTCCATTCGGCCCGTCTCTGTCTCCGCTCCAATGAGATGCTCACACACACACACGTCATATAGATTTAATTTTATAGAATTCTTAAATTCCTCCCGGTGCGAAGATAGTTTGGCTGGAGAGGGAGGAGGTCACAATTCGCAAAAGGACGGCGGGTGCATGGGATGGAGGGGGGAGATCGTTTCCAGAGGTATCTGGGGGGCCTGGAAGGGAGAGGGAGGAGAATGAGGTCCCCCGCAGTTATGTCCCTTTTCAGTCCGTTCGTTCTCCCGGAATGGCTCGTGGGGTTGTCGCGGTCTCGCGGGTGGGGTGGACGTGGGAAGGGTACGGGATCCTCCCACGACCCGAGGGAAAAGCTTGAGATCCCCTCGGAGGTTGGAGAAGGAGTTTGGGACCTCGGGAGTTGGGGTTACGGAATAGAAAGCGTTCCCGGACCATCCGTGCGCCTTGATGGGATAATGATTCGGGCTTGAGGAATTCTCTGCCGCCCCCAAACCTCGAGGAATGCCGTTGGGACGGTGGAGGTCGGAACGGAAGCGATGGCGAGCCGAAAAGGTGGGAGGGTGCGGTGGAGGATTGGGGAGCCGCGTCATGGTCTTTCGGCTCGAAGGGGAGGGTCCACCTAAAAAACCATCTCCTTTCTCACATCGCATACTATTTTGCCACCTTCCTCCACCTCCTCTATTTCTCTCCCGAAACTCGATTTTCCTCCTCTTGCCTTTCATTCTGGCATGAGCGTCTCTTCATCTCCCACGATTCTCTGCGCGGAAGCCTCGGCTGCGGTGAAGTCGTAAAGTAAGTGGGAAGCGGTTACAGAGCGGGAGGGCTATCTATGATTAATGACTTCCCATTCCAAAGAGCGAGATTATTGTTTCAGGATGTGAAGAGAGTTGGAGGGAGAGTGGGCCCGGGATGAAATTGTTTGTCGGTCCGCACTCACGTGCTTTCGAGAGTATTTTTTTTGCTTTGTCTTCACTCCCACTTTCCCATCCGCGTCTCTCTATCCCTCCTACCATCTCCCACTTTCATCTCCTCCACGCCCATTCTTTGGGCACTTATTTTTTCCTCTCCGCTTAGGCGGCTATAAGTTGGTCAGGGAAGGGCCTTAGTTCCTTCACGGGTGAGAAGGTTTTAAGGAGATTCCTATCGTGCTGTTTCGCTAATGGACGGCGCTGATTTTGATTGCTCTTGCTCTGCAGGCGTTGATGACGGCTAAGGTGGTTGAAAAACTCGGGAGAGTCGGGTAGTTTTACTTTCCGGGAATTCGCGTGGATCCTTGGCGGGGATCGAGCGACGGGTTCATATGAGAGAGTAATCAATCACGAGATCCTGCGTCAGAGATTTCGGATGGAAGGCGCCGCCAGTGCAATTATTTTCTCATACAGTTCAAACACTACCTCACACTTCTGACCTCGTTAGTCTGGAGGAAAATGACTCTTTAGTGATTGTGATAACGCCTGCAGATAAGACGAATTTCTCCTATAGAGACTAATTTCAACGATCACGTTGGGAACCAGAGAATGCTCCAAATACCTCCGGCGTGAAGTTTCAAGGCACACAATCTTGTTTGATAAATTCGAGAAATTCACGTCTTTACAAAATGATGCCAATTTGCGGACGTGCTTGTAATTATGAATATATATTATTGAACTAGTGCCGAGGATTCCTCATGCGCAGTGATTTCTCATTAGAAGTACTTATTAATATATTTTACCATTTCTCTTCATTAAGTTATACTCCGTTATGCTAGCATTGCAACGCATTAAAACATATTGGTTTTTAGGAGCAAATATACGGAGGAAAACCTTAAAGTTTACGGTATCCATTACATTTCAAATTTTACGCTAGAAACGATAAAATTTGTGAACGTTACATCCATAGATTAGTTCAATTTTCAGATATTTTTTGTATTACCCAAGTCTCTTCCTCAGGATATAACCTTAAGACCGCAGTATATAACCAACATAATCTGTAAACAAAATTATGAGGCATTAGGCCTAAACGCCACAAGCCAATCTTCCGCTAATGTATTATAATTATTTGATTGCGTACTTTTCATTTGAAAGTCAAGCTACAAATTGTGATTAAGTTTTCAAAGTAATATGCGTTACTCTTTATTCATACGGGCATTATCATACAATAATGTATCAAATTTAATATAATAGTAATGTTATTAATTTAAAAACATCTCCAGAATATAATAAAAATATCAATATCATACGACAATGTGAATCTATTACTTATTTATGGATTTCCTTGCAGAAAATTTTCATTTTAAAAAAATGAATTATTCGAGCTGACGTGCAATGTAACGCATACCTTGTAAGATGGTTGGTGCAATCAAGATCTTTCTTTTAGTTAAAGCATCCATTTCAATCAATATATATTACTCCTTTCCCAAAACAAGCTGCTTTCATTAAAAATTTTCTCTATTCCATTTATAATAAGTGTTGGTTCGGAAATCAGGTCAAGGAGAAGAACGGCGTAGATATGCGAGAAAAATCATTGCGGTGAGGAAGAATAACGACCAATTCACCGATATGGTAGGAGCAGAGAAAGTTACTACATTCCACCTGTGCAATGTTGGATCCCTGTATAGCGTTAGTGATTTTGGTTGTCCAGCGAAACATATTTATTCAAATTTCATTTTAGCTCACATGTCTCACACCACTTTAATTGAGAGGTTTATGGTTTATTTGAAGGGAAAGTTCATGGGAAGCAGAAGAAGATGAAAGGCAATTGACTCAGGCAATAGCACATATGTTGGCAGGAGGTACAAAGAAGGACATACACATATGTTTGCCAAGTGATTAAGCTCGAGAGACGTGTTGATGAATGCCCAGCACAAAATCATGTCTTTTGGAAGAATTCCTACGTATAATCGAGACTTCAATGGAGTTCAATGTTTCTTTATTCTACCAACCACACCTAGAATGGTAAAACCATTTTAATATCCTTGTGAAGTTTTGCATTTATAATAATTCACGTGCTAATCAGAGCTAATCATACATACATTTATTTAGCATCGATTAAACAAAATAATAATGAATCATATCAAATGAGAATTAAACGCGAATTCTAGTGCATTTTAATCATCACATAGGCGCAAAAAAAGCAGCGGTTTATCAAATTAATTCAATTCCTATTAGTTTATTTGTAGTTTTCATTCACTGTGATATGCATTAATGTTGATTAATTATGATAATGAAGTATTAATGAGCTTTGTTTTTAATTCGAAAATATAAACTCACTTGTTCAATAATACTTTTTTCTTATTCAATTATATTTTATTATTCCTCATTAGACTAATACACCTGTTTTATTGATTATACTAAAAGTCGTTACTACAGGCGTTTATTTATAGAATTTGATTAGATGAGGAAGAGCAATGTGCATTTTGAAAGGAGAAATGGAGTCGGGGAAAAAATGACTGACAGCTCTTTCCCCAAGTAATTTTCAAAACCTCATGACAGGTTAAAAAAGAGAGGCCAAAGGAACGTTAAAAACTACTATGCAAAGGTCTTAGATGTGTTTTTCCAATGAAAGGTGCCAAGCATAAATTAATATCTGCAGGAAGAGAATTTTATGGCACATAAACTTTGTGTCTGCTCCTATAATCAATACGTAAATACTCACACTGCGCTAATTTACAGAATAATTATATCTCTCATTGGTGATACAACATTTATTAGCACCCAGTGGGTGGCGAATGTTGGGTCAATAGAAAGTTAGAATCCGCTAAATTATCGCCTATGAAATGAATTCCAAAATACGCGGCAGTATAAAGCATACATTGGAGTTCATTCCCAGGTAATCGATCGTTAGAATTCTATGAAATCCAAAAATATTTTCCAAGCAAAATTTTATAGTGCGAGCGTAGACTTGCATGAATATGTTGATTATCCACGTGATTTCATTTTATTTTACGGGTAGTGACCTAACATTCCCCGCAACACGCCCTTGCGGTGGCTTGCAGGGTATTGTACAGATGTAGATGTCCCACCGAAAGTACATTAAGTAAGAGGGATAAATCTATTTATGGACCAAACAGGAAATGACGGTTCACTTCTGTAATGTGGCTGGTAAGAGAATGCAGAGATATTGATGTGAGGAACTGGCTAGGACATTACAGAATCGAGTGAAATAATAATTTAAGTATTTCTACGATACAAAAATAATAGTTTTGATGAGGGAATGTCATTTTATTTTTTTTCTTTGAGTCATTACGGTAATGATAACAAAAAAAACTCAAATATATTATAGATTTCAGGTGTGCACGACGAAGTACAGCCGAAATCAAGGAAATATATGACGGTATGGACGAAGTAATAAAAAATTTTAAGAGAAAATCATAAAAAACAACGATGAAGTTATGATAAATGTTAACAGAAAATAAAAGAAATAATGGCAATGAAAATAAAATACCTAATAAAAGTCAGAATGTATTCATAAACACGGCATATGTTTATAAATAACTTTTACAACTTTTACTAAGCATCATGTTAATTTCCACTCTAAAATGGTATTGAAAAATAATTGAACAGCTTTGATAGTGGTAGATAAATATTTAACATGCTGGAGTACCGTTAAAACAAAGACTGCTTATAAAGATTATGAGTAACATTACACATCCTCAAACATAAATTAGGCGCAGGATTAAAGAGCTTGATAGATATATTAGCAGGGATAGATGAAATACTCTCATAGCTAATAAATTTAAAAAATAAGATTGTATGAAGTATGTGACATGCCTTAAAAGAAATTTAAAGGAAATAATATGACAGCATATTGATACCGATTTTATGTCGTGATACGGTGGTATTTAGATGTTGTAAATGCAGAAAATAAGTTTAAACAAAGACATGGGGTAATTTTGCTCAATACCTTCCTTGGTGTTCAATTTATACACAATACATTCTATGTCAGGAATTAAAAACAGCCACAGTTACACAAAGAAAGGATAAGCACGCTGTGCAAAGATATGCCCCGAAAGAGGAAAAAAACCTAACACAAATGCTTGTATAACTTTATAAATGATAGAATATATTTAAAAATATCAGTAGAATACAAGTGATATAGTGAAAAGTTGACTTTGAGAATGATGAGAAAACAGAGAGAAAGGAACACCAAAAATATTGGAAGAGGTTTGCAATGCAATAAGTAATATTTCATGTGGTATAAGTAGCAAGATGGGTTCAGTTAACGGGATGGCGAAGAAGTCTTTCTAAAGGAAGAAAAATATGGGTTGGCAACTCACTAGCATATCTATTAAGAGTGAAAATATTTATATTTATGTGTAGGAAATACATGTACATATAAGTCCACGTGAGCCACAGTCAATAAGAGTTTTACGTTATAGAACAGTAGGGAGTAAATGGAACTACGGTGCTTAAAATATGGTGTAATAAGTGGAGGTCCATAGTAATTAATTCAAGACAATTCGAAGAATAGCTGCATAAAGGAATATTTAACTTACAACTATTGAAAATTGAGGAATAATAATTGATCTCATCTTGGTTCATGGTATTTTACGTAATTTCATAATCGGAAGGAACATGGAGCGAAACATTTACAGAGGAAGTAAGGTCTTGAATGAATTATGAGGAGCATGTTAAGGTTGATGTCAGTACCATAGAATGAAGATATTAGAAGGGAATTGGACTCCATTGAAAGCTGATTTAAAAAAATACTGAAGAAATGATACTCTATCATGCTGATGAATAAAAATTTTCTTTGTTTGGTTTTTACACCAAATTTATGGGACAGATTTCTGCAAGTTATTATGCACAGACTATGAAAATAATTTTCATACATGGTGGAAATTAATTGTAATTTTTTACTATTCCCACAAATAATTCATAGTTCCCATGACATTAATTACGTAACTCTATTTATTACTCGTAAATGATTAGCATCAAAATATTAACACTTAAACAATCCTGAAGCATGGAAGTCCTTCCTAACTAAAACTTAAATTATAATGCAATTCTTCGCTTTTGTATACTCAGTTCGATAAAGCAATTGGTGGAGATTGTAATATTACATAAGCCGCGTATGGATACTTTTCAAGAAAATGGGATAATACTGACGAAGATGTATTTTCAAGGAAATGTCAATAGGGCGAGGCGATTTTTACTCACTGTACGGGAGTTAACTATCCATCACGTATTAAAGATACCTGGAGGGCGCAAATTGTTTTTATATTCTATTTTACGGCAAGAAATTATGCCAATGTTCACAAACATTTATTTTTGTTTTCTTTTAAGTTAATTTTTAGCATTATATTAAAAATGAACACCTTACCCCACCCTGATTTTTGTTTAGACCAATTATACTCTCGCTATGTTTTTTCTTATTGGGAGAGGTTATAGTAATCAAAGAAAATGGTGGATTAGGAATATAAGTTTATGGTTAGCGTGAATATCAATGAAAACTGATGAAATGGTCAGGTTAGAAGATCACAGTAATTAAATTTGTGACAAAGTATTGGGATTTACATTACAATTTTAGGCCTTATATAGACCAACCAGCACATTTTTGGTGTCTCCAGGATAAAAAAACCTCTACTGTAAAAATTAATGAATAAAAGACAAAAAAGTGATCAATCCAAAGGTTGGAGTCACAGGTTAGGGGATATACACGTAGCTCACTCAATACTAAGTCCTATACGATGTCTGACATCAAAATATTAGAAAAGGAGCGTCAATTTCTTTCCCTGGGCCAAATTTAGTTTCCTATGAAGATCTGGCACACGAAAAAACAAACAGCTTGGGTGTAGTAGAGGAATCCAAAAGACGTCATTCGAAAACGAAACTGGGCCCTCCCGTCAGTATCCGAGTTCTCCTTCCAGAGGACTACCTTGTCCATCATTGACTTATAATATAAGTCCTATATCATCCCCTAAAAAATGGTCAATGAAAATTAAGGGAGGATACTCCTACACCAGAATCAAAGTGCTACAGAGATAATGTCGAGAATGAAAACGTGGACCTATGAGATTTTCTATGTGAATACCGCGCCGGGGGTTGGACGGAAGACCGACGACTGGCCTTCATTATGGAAGGAGTAGAAAAAAAATCATTTTTCCTTCGAAGCTATCGCGGAAAATGAGTCCGGAAAAAGAAGAAAGATAAAAATAACGAACGGAAAAAGTAATCAGTTAGAGAAAGAGAAAGAGAGTTCAAGGGGAGGAGGGGGAGGAGTCATGGAAATGAACAGGGGACTCTCCCGCATTAGCGAGTCCTGCTCTCTGACGATGAGTTTCGAAGGCCGCGCGCGGGAAGGAGAGGGAGAAGTGTCGCCGCCTGGCGGATAATTGAGCAACCGAAAGACCCTTGATGACAGCCAACACCACGCCCCCAATCTGGGCGGCAAACAATGAGTTTCGGGAAGATACTCATCCCATACCCACCCTTCCCCAGTCCTTACCCCCTCCCCACGTCCAGTGGCCTCCCTCCCGTCCTTCCCCCCGTCGCTGACGACCAGCCAACGACGAAATGCCCCGAGAGAGACCATCCTTTCTCCCCTTCCCTCTGCCGCAAAAATTCCTCCTCACTACCCTTCACCGTCCCTATCATCAACCCGCAGGCTGCTTGACGCCTTCGTTGGAGCCCCTGGGGGATGTTGGGGGGCATGGAAAAAATAGGGGTGGTGTGTTTGAGTAAGGCTCCGAGAGAGGAATTGAGGTGGAGGTGAGGTTACCGGGAGGGGATAGGAGTGGGAAAAGGATTAGGGAGGGCGTAGGGGAATGTCGCAAAAAGGATTTTCTGCACTCCGCTAAAAACCTCCAATGCTCCTCCTCCTGCCATTTCTGAAGGATTTATATTTTACAACCTCCCGACTGTACATCCTTTCATCGGTTCCTTTCCCCCAAGTTGCTTTCTTTCTCGATGGAGGAAACAATGGTGGATTTAATGTGCTTTTCTGGAGTGAAACCAGAGGGAGTTTTTGGAGCTTGGGGTTTTGCCATTTTTTCTCATCACCACTTTCGAATCCCTTCCTATTTGTTTTTCCTCTCGCGAGGACCTCACACTCAGTTGCCCTCGCCGAATTTATGTTGCATCAACTGTCACCTAAAAATCCATTCCTAGTACGTTTTTGGCCAACTTTAATCCAGCTTTAAATTTCTTTTTATATCTACAATAAACCCTTCTTCAATTCCGTATGTTTCATTTATCCCTTCCACTCATTGAATAAAGCCGATACTACACGTATTTTTCCGCTTTCTCACTTGCTTAACCTTATTTTCTCTATCACCGTTTTCAGCAATAGGATGTTGAAGACAGCAAGATAGGAAATAGCTTTAGGCAGGAGAGGAATGCGTAGAAATTAGATTTGGCATGCCGGATGGCTTGATAGGAGGAATGAGGTATGGGGAACTGTTTAATATGGTAGCAATGGTCATTTTGTTTTCATAGAAGAGGCAGATATTAATATATCATAGTATGTGTCTATCGAAAACCTACCTTATGCGGTAGAATAACAGAGTTGTATTAAAAATACAGAAAAAAATGAATGAATTACCATCTTTGACGATTAAAATGTTTGTGAAAAAAAATAAAAATTGCATAATATGAACGTTTATCTTTGATTCATATTTTTAGTAGATCAAACATTTAACCCTCTACCTATTAACTTCTGATAAACTTTGCCTTATAAATGTTTACTAAGTTACAGTACGTATAATAAAGTTAGCTAAAATATGTAGTGCTGTGATGTATAAGACAATAGAAAAACACTATTCCGCGAAAACCAGCAGATTTTTTTGTTTCAGTTTTATTGATTAGATTATGTGGAGCCCTCATGAGTCAACTTATAACATGATGGATAAAACTTTCAAATTTTGAATCTCCGGTTGAGTATAGATCAGTCAAAAGTTTCGTTTATGGCGTGAACTTAAACTTTGATATCGGAAAATAATTACAAAGCCTGAAAGTTATATAAATCTCAGGTACAAATGAAACAAATGAACAAAAGAATTTTTCCCGCTTAAAACATAAATAAAGCGAAGCACATTTTTCGAGTAGCAACCACAAGAATAATTCAAACATACACAATAAATGAAAATACTGTCGTGAGAATTAAGGAAAAGAGAATTGAAAAGGGAGTGAAGAGATGCAATAAAAGAACAGTTAATAAAACTCTTTGATTCAGAAAAAATCAATTGTTAATTGCAAAGAATGATTGGAAATAATAGTAATACGAGATGCTTAATAATTAAATTGCTATTTAAATAAAAAATGAAATTTAGAAACACAGAACCAGAATGCAAGTGTTTGAGGAGACGAATGAGTAAAATAATCGAAGGAACGAATGAGGAATGCGAACTGGCAGAGATTAAAGGAATTCGGAGCTATGCAAGCATAAAATACACATCAGCAGTTGCATTACACGGCATATGAAAACCACATAAGGTGAATGCGCATTTATAAAATTTCCGCTGGAATCCGGGATACAAATATTTCTACAACGAAAGGAAATATTAAGGAAATTTTGGAATCCAACAAATACGTTTGTGGCTTCTGTAATAAAATTCCCTAGACGATTATGCATTTATAATTTATTAAAAGGCACATTTAAAAATTGAGATTTACCTCTGAAATAAAAACATTGAAAATATAATGGAAGTGTGAAAGGAATCACGGTATTCTAATGGACATTAAAACAATGGAATATCTTGGCCGTAGGGGAGCGAACAAAGAAATCTGAGTAAATAACAATATAGTAATATTCAAATTCTTTTATGCAAATGAAATTATGTACACAAAAGACATACGGCTGCCATAATATGTAAGAGATATTACATTTATTTGCATAACCAAATGAAGAAGAAACAATACAACATGAAAGAGAATGCTTAAATAGTAGCTGATATAGTGTGCTGAAATGTAGGAGTAAATGGGCAATATTTTTGAAAAAAAATGCAACAAACCTTGTTCAAGAAAAGACGAAAGTTATAAGTTTCCTACGAACTCTTTCCATAAAAACTGAGGGGCAAACGTCAGGGCCATATTTGTTGGCGATGATCTAACTGAACAGAGAATGCGTGGAATCAGATGAAAGTTGTTCTTGGGGAAAATAGAAATGACGGAAACAGGGTGAATGAATTGAAGTATAATTGAAGTTATTGAGAGGGAGAAGCAACTACTCTTAGTCAAATTTCTTTCTTAATTGCACTGGAGGCTAATGCTGAGTCAAGAGAATTATGGAATGCCATTACAAGTGTTTTATTTTAAGAATTCAGGATAAACCCCAACCCTTGTACCCCTGTAGAACTGTATTTTTGATACATACAACGGTAAATAATAAATCAATCCTAACTTTCGTGAAATAAATTGAAAATAATATTGTCAAATGAAAGAAAACCAACAACCGTTAATATTCGGTAAGGGTTCCATATTTTTTTGTTACTATATTCCTTTCATAATGTGCAATGACGAATATTAGGAAAAGCATTGCTGATTCATGTACGTTATTAGCGGAAATGAATTTCACAATTTATTAAAAGAAAACTTTTGACCACAATCTGGCAAAAAATGAATGAGAAAAGTGAAATTATGAGGGAATACGTATTTTAGATATACTGATAACGGAGGGGGGGATCGCGGTGGTGCGGTGGCCAGCGTACTGGCTTTTCTTCCAGAGCCCCCGGGTTTGAATCCCAGAGGCGGCAGATATTTTTCAGTGATAGCCCGATCGCTACTTGAGGTTCTTTGTGGAGGGAGGACACTTTGAGTGAGTACGACGTCCGTCGGATGGGACGTTACGCTGCAGACCCCTTGGCGCCTTTCGACAAGTGTAGGCTAATGCCGACGCCGGGTTTCTCTCCACTCTTCATCCTTTCCTACCCATCCCTAATGGCGCAAATGACCTGAGCTCTCGGTCAACTGCCCTAAAAACTACTACTACTAAAATCAATGGCAGAAGAGACGTTCATGCACTCTCGTCAAAGAGATTAGAACACATCAAGTGGACGAGTCTTCATTGCCTACTTTTATATGAAGAATGATTTTTGCAAACTTAAGAGAAAAGTAATTCTTGGTCACATAGGCACGGTACGAATCAACTGAAATGGAATAATACTGATATACACTTTTAACCGAAAGCATATGGCAATGGCAGACTAAAAATAGAAAATAAACTAAAATAGAGAACAAATTAATGCATGGATAATGTTTTCTTTCTTTATCTTTAACTTATTTAACCTGGTTTGACAATGATGTAAATTAAATGAATTAAAACTGTTTACGAATATAGTTAGAAAAAACAAAGACATGGAGACGAAATTGCCATATGAACATTGAGTAAAATGGACGTAAATATGAACACTCTTTTCCAAATAAAATGCCTGCTATGCAGAATAATTCAAGTTCAGATTCTATCATCGAATACTTTTCTAATTACATATGGTAATCCGTTAGATACAGGGATGGACTACTGAATGAAGGTCCCAGGTTCGATTCCGGGTGACACCTTGGGGTTCCCTAATTTTACACCAACTCTGTGATTCTTCGGGCACCAGATCTTGAGAAACCATAGTCGTCACAAGGGAAATGAACCTCTTTCCTAATGCGTGAATTTTTACATGTCGTTAGTGCTAGGTAAGTTTTATATTCACTTATCAACGCAATATTCTGGTGTAAACCTGTAGTTCCCAGTAAATCACGTTAGATATATTGTAAAGTGATGTTAGTTATTAGAGTCAGTACTCGCTAATAACAATTGGAATCCCCTGGGACGAAGGATACATAGCATATAGGTATATTTTATTTTTCAAGAATCAGAATGTTGAAGGAAAGGCAAAGCATCGGTATAAAACTAGAAGGGCCAATTTAAAAAAAAAACAAAATATGCGAAAATATTACTACCATAAAGAAAAAACACTTCTAAGACAGCAACAATCTAAAAATGGCTACATAAAATAGTTCAAATTCCACTAGTCCATAAAATCTGAGTCACCACGGTGGAAAAAGTCGAACAATAGTGTCCCTGTGGCTACAGTTTAAAGAATAAAAATGATGCCATAAAAGAATAGCTAGAATAAAACGGACAGATCACGTGACAAATGGCCTGAGAGAACGGGGTGAAGAGAGCGAATTCAACGACAGGCGAGGGAAAACCGATTGGAAATATTCTGGTGGTCAAATACATCACCGAAGTCCATAATGGAAGGGTCGCGAGGAAGAGAGGGCGGGAGGAGGGAAAAACTAAGAAGCCCAAGGCGTATTACGAAAAAACACAAGATGAAATATATCAATGCAAGCAAGGAGACCTGGGGAAATGAAGAGATTTTTCCGTAAAAATATATATAATATAAGAGATTGGGCTTGCTGTCGCAAAAGCAATCCTAAGGCTACTCTCGCCTATGTTGAATAGAGAAGGTACAACAGCCCCAGTTAGGGTGTGAGGGAGGACGTTAAAATAAAAGCATAAAGAGGGTCGTAAAAAGTAAAGAAAGGGAAACGTGGAAAAGACGAACCGTCGCATTTGGCGTCGGGGAATGAAATATTTTCCCGAGGAACGAGAGCAAGGGGAACGGGTGGCGGTAATTGAGGGAGGGATGAGACCGTGTTAAGACGAGGGGTGGGGCCCCCTGGGGGGAGGGGAAGAAATAGAGCAGGGAGGAGGGGACGGGGAGGGGGGAGACAGACAGCCCGGAGGATCGTGGAAGTGCTGGTGAGTGATTCCAAGGCGGAATGAGTCGGACGAGCAAGGGCCGGCGAAATGAGGTGTGATAGGGAAGAAATAGGGATCTCCCTCCAACACCCCTTTTCACCTCCACCCCCAGGATCGTCGCTGCGATGAGAAAAGGGGAGTGGGGAGGCGAGGAAAGACTGCGGGGAAGAAGTCAAGACCTCGTGAGGATCTCCGGGTCGGGCGGGGGAGGAAGTGAGGGTGGGGAGATGAAGAAGGGTGTAAGAGCGAAACCAACCCGTTGGAAGGAGACTTTGATAAATTGGTGCGTGGTGGATGGGCGTGGGGGCGGGGACGGGGGTCGGGGGCATGAGAGGGGCCGGACCTTGGGAGCAGGGTGAGAGGAGGAGACTCGGAGGTCCAATTGAAGGGGTTGGGTTTTAGTGTGAGGATCAAGGGCAATGGGGGATGGGGCAAAAATCATCGGATTCCATGGTGCAGCGGGAGGCAGAGGGGCGTCCGGCTTGGAGGAGGGGTTTCTGAGCTAGGGACGCGTAAAGATTTCCGAAAGAAGAGTAAAGGGAGGGTACATGCGGCAACGGCAAGGAGGGGGTAGGATTTTTTCGGTGTTGCCAAACTAAATCCTTGTAACGTGGCGGGCGGGGGCGGCGAGATGGGTGACGGGCCGGGAGTGTGGGTGCGGGGGAGCGGAGGGGGATAAGAGGGTCCGCGGGTGTGAGTGTAATGCGAGGGATCGTAACGAGAGAAGGCGAAGAAAGATGAAATGTTATTAAGGAAATGATTCCGAAATTTTCGGAAGGAGGGTGAAAAAAATGGGCTGGAGGATGGAAAAATTTGTCTCTGGCGTGCGAGAGTGGGTTCGTTTTATTATTTTTTATTTTCTTCCCACCTTCTTAAAGGCAGCCAATGAGAGAGCGATGGGAGAGGTGGACTGAATAGAAAATACTGAATCCGTCTTTAATGGAAAATGGGGTAAAATTATTTAATGCCCTGTAAAATCATACTCCTTACTTTTTTATTCATCCAAATAATTTTTCTTGGCAAGATTTTTCCTTCGGATTTCAATACCAGTGGTTTTCATTTCATGTTTGCTTTTTGCCTTTAACTCCTTAATCAACAATAATGAAAATCATTAAAATTGAGATTTCTTCGTATTTCTTGACTACAGTGTATCCATGCATGCTCTAATTGTTTCAGGCCTTACTTCATGGACGTATTTAATATCCTAATGAAAAGATTTTATACATTTCCACTGACGTTATAACAAAGCGAAATAACAATAGACTAAAGTATTAGAAAAGTACAAAATCTTTTAATTTGGATAGAGAGTATCTAGGTTATACCACCTAGGTAAATTCTATAAAATGTATCTTCATGAACAGGAGAACATGGATGAGAAACTCAAAGCAAATAATGAGTTGCTGGTTTACTCATGATAACTAAGGTTAGTTCAATTATGAGTATGTACTAGACTCCCTGCAGTGATAGTATATTTGTATAATGGCCAGTAACACCTGTCCCGCTTGTAACTGAACTTTGAAAGTTAAACTTAATAGCTTGAGGGAAAAAATCCTTGAAAATGCAAATCAAAAAATAGCACAGGGAGCGATATTAAGCCATTCGATGAATTTAATAATGAGTTGCATAAAAAGAATAAGTACTCCAACTCTTAATAACTTACTTTTAGTACTTTGTGTTGCTGAAATATGTTGCTCCTGAATTTTTTTTTACATCTTAATATCAGAATGAAGCCTAGGCAACCGGAACGTGCCAATTTTTAATTCAATATTCTCATCCTAGGTAGTAGATAACTAGTCATATTTTTCATAGCAAAAAATATATCAAACCTCCAAAAACGTCCTCCCACGGCCACCGCTAAAATTTGTGACACTAAAATTTGAAATTTAATGCATCACATGTATGGCCTTTCTCATGGGACCCGTACTCAGGCCCTTACTGCCAGCGTATTTTTCACAGAAAAACTTAAAGCAATCATCCACTACCCCATTTGTCACTCATTTCAAAGATCACTGGAATGCACAAACTCTTACGCCCACCACCCTCTCTCCTTTCCCCCCGAACGTCCCCATTTCATCTTCTCCAACTCTGGAGATTTTTCAACTCCAGAAATAATAAAAAAAATAAGCGGGGCACCACTCTGGAAAATTTTGCACTTGATTAATTCATAGGGACCCCAACCGCGTTCCCCTTTCCTCAGATACACTTATCCTTTGCTCTTATTTCTATTATTCCCCTTCTGGCAACAGGAAGTCACCCCTCGAAGCTCTCTCTCTTTTTTCTCTCTGCTCTCATAGCCCCCCTTCTCCGCAAAATACTGCATCTTCCTCTTATACACCCCGATCTAATGCAGTTTTGTTTATGCGCTAAAGTAATTTGCCCACCCATACCCACTCTCAATCCACAAATGCAGAAAAAAGTTGAAGTTGGCACCACTAAGCGCTATTCAAAATTAGATCTATTTAGTCACTCTGAAATAACAACTTTTGTCATACCAACCTTAAACATCATTTCTTTTAGATCTTAACTATTTTTTGTCGTAGTAAGCACAAAATCTTTTGTGTCTAAAATTTATGCAGTTATATTTCACATGAATGATGCTCTAAGTAACAATAGAACAAAGGATTTTGGTGACTGCCACACGTTTTCCTGTCTGAGAGAATGATGGTTTTTTTAGCCAGCATTTTAAACGCCCTAACACCTTCAGTTCCAACTTCGGATTTAAACAGGCTTTAACGCAAGAAAAACCGTTGTCCAGCCAGATGGACAAACTCGTGAGTAAACTGATAATCCTGGTGTCATTTACACATCACTACGGAAACCTTCGTCACAAATAATCGAAATATGATGTTTAAAATTTTGAATTTAATATTTTTTAAACAAGTTTAAAATATACTGAGTCACTTCGTAACATTGAAAAGGTAACGGAAGCTGCGCTAAGAAAAATGTTCATATATGAATAAAACTTAAGAAGAAGCCAAGACCATAGCATTCGTGACCACTAGACCATACGTGGCTATGAGAACACACTTTTCCTTTGGCAGTTTAAGCTAACTTGTTCATTTTACTTTCAAAATTGGGATAGAAAGAGCTATTAATATAATATTTTCACCATCCATTAGAGTGAAATTATTTTTCCTTAATTTGTCAATTCAAAGCATATGAATTGAGACATGAGCCTTCGGTTATTAGTTTTACTTTTAAAAAAGAAAGAGGGAAAATACCGAAGTGTCAAGAGGAGAGAATCTTAATTACGTTCGATATCTTAATTTTTCAAAATTTTTTACGAGTATATTATTGATATTGCCACAGTTTCAATCGAGGGGCTAATTCACTATGTCCAACATTGCATAGCTGTATACAGTCCAAGCCGCGGAAATTGATGGTAGTCACCTCCAAAGAGATCTGGGGAAATTTATCGGGAATAAGGTAATCTGTTATACAGATTTTAAATTGACTGAATTCATCATTTCACCCCAAAATTTAGACATTAATTCTCTAAAAGATAATATGATGAAAAGTGCATAGTACTCATTCGTTAACAGGACTAAAATTATTAAATATCTATGATAAATATGCTTATTTTTACTTCAGAACCATTAAAAAGGAAGTAGAGCCAATCACCATAGTCATTAATTTAGGTCATTAACTATACGCTTTGATCTTTATGCGCCACTATGGGTATGGGTTTGCAATTATTTGTTGGTTTCGAATGTGGCTTTATTCCTTTCTAATGGTGGAGACCAAAAACCCCCGCCACGCACCCTTGCGGCGGTTTGCGGGGTATTATGTAGAGTTAGATATATGGTAAGGAAGTATAGATTGATCTACCGAATAACCACTTTTCTACGCCATATATTTTAATCATTGGTGCTTTTACTATAAGACGAATGAATGGGGCTGATTTTGTCTCAATACATGTGCTAAGGGAGCAAATGTAGTCAAATATTATACTTGAAAGTTCACGAAAAAGATAATACATACATTTTTCAGCCTTCAAAAATACTGTCCTGAATAAATAGCTGAATAAAATTGAAAAAATCGTGGAAATAGTTGGTATAAAAATTGATTTATATGGCTAAACATTCATCTGAGTAATACCAGATAAATGCATACGTATCTACCTTGGATTAACTCAAATATTAGAGCCGGTTTTGAATAAATGGCCACAGTGAACGTATTCGAGCTTCACACGAACTGATCGCCATTCTCTCATGGACCTGGTCACATTAAATGGACCGTTATAGATCTTTCCTATTGTGCCACTTTCCACTCCAGCACTAAAATTCTCCGCTCCATTGCTACACTCTTTATCATCCATACCCTCAAACCCTTTCACTCCTTCACATCCCAATTCCAAGGACGTCTCCATTGAACGGTCACCACCACACTAAAAACTTTCCCTCCGCCTTTCTCGAGGGCTTTCCCATCCTCTTCCTCATTACCACCCCACCACCGCACCCTTCCAACCCATCCTCGCCTCCCCTTACTAAAGTTTTTTTCAATAAAACCCCTTCCCTGCTCATCTAAGTCTATGTACGTCTTGAATCCATCTATTTCACCCATTTCCTCCTCTCCCCTCCTATGACCCACTCAAAATCCTCCCCCTCCGCCCACCCCCCATTGTGCTATTTCCACGGCAGTTTAACCGTATAAACCACCCCTCCTCCTATCTCCCCATCATACCCTCGACCCCTCCCATCTGAACCTCACCTCCCAAGCCCAACCCAGAACATTTGAACTTTCAACTTTTTGCCACCCATCTCCCGAGCTCATTATCTTTCTTCCCTCCTTCGACCACCTCCCTCCCAGTCCGTGCCTCCTGGGTTAGGTTTCGCTGCTCATTTACAGCGTGTCCCCAGGCAATGCGACTTAAAGACGCCCTACGCTTAATGCCCCAATTCCAGTAACACCATTGATCAAGCTGAAACATGGATTCATAAATTGACTCTTGTGTGTATGCATGTGTGTGTGTAATATATATATATATATATATATATATATATATATATATATGGGTGTGTATAAATTAAAACAGTGTAAAACTACGCTTCCACGAAAGCTCAAGCGGTTACAGCATCCGCTTGGCTAGTGGAAAGATCCGGTGTTCAAGTCCTAGACGAGGAAATATTTTTACACTTGTGATTGGTAAAAGGTGGGGAAGGTGATGTGATACCACCTTCCCCACCTCTTATGTGTTCGTCCTTTATATATATATATATAAAACTTTGGCAGCAACAAACAATATGAAAACATATAAAATGAATATTCAAACATTATTTCTTGATAATTTCGACGGAATTGAGCCCTGTCTTCATCAGAAGATTCGCTAGTACTGACTGTTGAACTGGGAGAGTTGAGATATGTGTGAGAAAGAAAGAAGGGGACGGAGGAAGGGGAGAACGGGTGATGAGGGATGGGTGAAAGAAAGGTTGTGGAAGGATAAAAGGAGAAGAGATACCAGAGGGGAACGGAGATAGAATATGAGTGAGAGGGAGGATGTGGAAAGTTATTCACGAACGGAAAAGTAAACCAATTAGTTTACCCACAGATACTACAACATCCACGACTCAGGTGTCAACTTGCAAAGTCGTCATCAGACTTAGCAAGGCAAAACCCAGGACAAGAATACAAAATGTATGCGGAAGAACAAATAAATTACTATCCCGTATAAAATAATTCCACACCTACCCACTTCAACCATCTATAAATAGTGAACGACGTTGAGACCAGGATGTTGATAGGCTTTGCACAGCCCTATAAATACCTTTTTCCAACTTTTTAACTTTATAGGTTTATCGGATGGGAGAAGGGAGGATGCCAGAACGGAAACACTAAAAACAATGGTTAAAGGGGGTGTTGTGGTGGGAGGCCTGTTTTGAGATGGGGAGACTCGCGGACGGGGAAGAGGGATTGCACGTTGTGAAATGATTGTTTATCCTGAGACTCAGCGGTGTGGAGCACTGGCCTATGTAAAAGCCGGGCAGAGTTTGCATTTCAGATGACGAAATTCTGAGATGTAGAAAACAATCACGCATTCCGAAATCTTCGGTGGCAAACCCACCTTCCTCTTCAGTAAGAAGGAATTAAGACAGCTCCTTTTTTCCGCAGGGGAAGCGATTTTTTTTAAATGATTTTGATTTTTCACATTTTTTTGGCGAATAACATCTCGCCCCTTCGTTTGGATTATTATTCGTATCCGCGAGACTTTCCTACAAAATACATTTATATAATATATATATATACATGAATTTTTAAATAATGTTTATGAATATATACACACGTGTATGTATTCATAAACTCGTACAGCGTCAGTGCTCCCAGAACTCCAAGCACTCGGTCGCCCATTAAGTAAGGTATGCAATTCGTTAGCTTCACTGGTGGTCGTAAGACGAAGTGCGATACCACCAGGATCACTGTCAAGAAATAATTGAAATAATCGTCAAAGGGATATTTCCCTTTACAGTTCATCGTGTAGCTTTGCAATCTCATTTCGGATAAAATTAAACGGGTCTAACTAAGGAAAATTGTGTAGTTGCTAACGTCACCTTCCATGAAACCTCTCCGGAAGCAAAATAAATGGTTGGGTTAGAATAGATCAAGTGCCCTTTATGACTATCTAATAGATGATTTTAAATTTCAACAGTTTATTGATGTTGAAAAAAAAACGGCTGAAAAATTAGAAAGGTCAGTACTTCTTATTTTCTATGGATTGCTTTGTAACTTATGGAATCACTCCCTGCCCGACTCTGTTTCATTCCAACATTCATTATCATCAGACGGAGGTTCAGCTCATTATTTCATTTAAAAAAATTCTATTAAGAAGACTTGTTTCTCCTTTATGGATTTGTTCTCCTCCGTTATTATTCACAGCATTGATGCACCTGAAATATTAAAAACGGAAATTGCGAAGCTCAATTGTGCATATATAATGAGATTTATGGCTGTGCTTGAGGTCTCTATATCACTCGGAAATGCTTGCTCTGAGATATCCGACTTTGGAGAAATCGGAAATTTCATAGCCCATTTTAGCAAGTTTCCTTTTTATAACCAACCCGAGGAACTTAAATTTCGATGGAAACTTTTTTATTACTCCCATTTCTCCTTTTCAAAGAACCCTTCGGTGTGTCTTCATCCACATAAATTACTGATTGATGGGAGGAAGAATATTTTAATTATTACATCCCCAATGGAATAATTCAGCGTTTTTTATGTATGAAATATATCAAATCTTATTGTCAGGAATCTGTCGTTACTGAAGACAATTGCCCATTCTTTGGAGCAAACATAAATGTCTGACTATCTAAATAATTTTATTTTTGCACATTTTACCGTTTGAAATTTATAATGTTATTAATTCCAAGCATGGATAATGGAGGGTGACCATCACGCATTGCATCAGCCTGAAACATCACGTAAGTATACGGCGATTTTTTATTTTGCGGTAGAAATTTGACGGGTGAGAATGGAATACATATTTCGTTCACCATTGCATACCTTAATAACCATTTAAAAAAGCAAATTTGAAACATAGGGAATAATCCTCGAGAAAAATCAGGAAAAAAGAGTTCGAGAAGACATCGGTGGGCAATGGAATGCTGAATACTGATATAGGAAGGAGGATACTGGAAAAGTGAATTAGAGGGAGGAAAGTTGAGAACCCTAGGCCAAATGAAGACAAGAAGACTAAGCTGGAGCTTACACATGTTTTATTTAGAAATAGATTAATTAAATTTAGAGTCAGGCTGGTGCTTGAAAGAGCGTAAATCTTACAACACAGTCTGCAAATTCACCAAAAATCCATTTTTAATCGCTAAAATTCGAGTACCAAAATAAAAGCACCTATAAAAGTTCACTAGATGGTGGCTTTTAGCATAAAAATATTACCCAAATAACATGTTGAAATATACAAACAGTTTTCACAACAATAAAAAAAGACGTTTCATGCGTGATATGGGGGAATATCATGATTAATTAAAATTGGCAATTTTCCACAAAATTTATTTTATTTTGTAGAAAATTGCCAATTTTAATTAAGTTTTCACAATACTGTGTACTTTGAAGAAAATAAAACTGGTGGACTACTTGAAGTCTTCTTAGAAGATAAATAATATGTATATTTTACAATACTTCCAACATCGTTCAGATTAAGGCCAATCAACTTATCAGAATTAAGACAAGCAAGATAAGGCGTTGACATTTTTCGAAATATAAAGACAATAATAGTGAGGAAATTGATTAAGTAAGAAGTATTTGCTCTTATCGTGAATAGCTCAGCATGTAGATAAATCGAATAACTGAGGAAAGTAATACCATACTACTTGGACGATAAAATAACTCCCCTGAAGAATATCACCTGATTAAAACGGATGGATAAGATATTTTATTTAGATTTAAATTAATCTCCCGCCTAGTTTGAATAAATACATCCACTAAACAAAGTAAATGAATTCAATATAGTGGCACCTAATTAGTAAAGAAGCTTCGATAATTTACATTTAGAGGAATATGTCATAGAGCTGCGATGTGGGGATATTAAAAAGATGGGCATCTACTTCAAGAAAGGCCTTCAGTTAAGTGTAATAGCGAAGTGGAAAGCGTACTTTGGTGTACCTCGACAGGGGAACCTTTAAGGAAGAAGAAAGTTGAGGGTTCATTGGTGCGTAAACTCAAAGAATACAAAAAAGTATCTGAAGAAAACTGTTTCTAAGGGCATATCTTACAATCACATAGAAGAAAGACTGCCTCAAAAATCTGGTGGAAAATTAAATACCATAATAAATCCAGCGCCTCATATTTCGTGGGAAAATGACCTCTGTTACAGCGAAATAAGAGAAACCTCTCCCATAGAGGATTAAATACACTTTTACTGTCCAAACGTTAGGCACTCGTTCCCATGAGAACTCTTTTCAACAGAACATTCAACGCGCTTCAAAATCATAAGGTTGACATGATATTTTAAGAAGAATCAAGTCAGAAGAAACTTATTCGACCGTGTCCTCAGCCCTCAAGGCTTCCTCGTCTTCTCTTCGAGACTACGATTCAGAAGATCTTAACAAAAATTCGGACTCATTCAAAAAATACATTGCTCGACCTGAAAACTCTGACCTGCCCATTTAAGCAGAACTAACCCACAGTTTCGTGAACGATTTGGTACTTTGTGGAATAGGGAGGTGAACCTTGGGGTGAGTTCAAATCTCCAAACTCAACTAACTCTCCGATGGCAAATTTGTTTCAATTCTTCCTCAATAACAAATCTTTTCTTCAATAACAGTCAACACCTCCCCCCTTCCCTGCATACATTATTACATTTCTCCTACCGGTGGCTCTTGGTCTACGTAAACAGAGTAGCTAATTTTTTGGGGCTACCTTTATTTTCATTAACAATTTGCATCTTATAATTACAATATAAAGTGTTCTCCATTTTCAGTCGCTCTTTCAGGATGTATCTTCGTAACAATTGATTCAAAATAATTTTTACGAACGGCTCTCTTCATCCTTTTTTTCTAAGTTTCCCAACTCTATGGACATACTCTCATGCTTACCCAAAAACACATACCTACCCGTCATATAAACATGTATACACGGACACATCACGTACATATGACCAAAAATACTAAGAAAACATAGAAAGGATGGCAAAGTCCACAGATATTAGGAGGGAGATTTTAACTAGATATCGAAAATTATGTATTGTAAGAAATAATCAATGGTAAGGTTGAAATTATCGATGATAGTCATTCTGCAAAAAAATACTTCTACGAAGGACGAAGTGCGTTCGGCACCGATTGGGTACCGGACATCACTTACCCGAGTTCTGGTCGTGGCTACCGGTCGCGACTCGACCCCGGGCGATGTGTGCTTTGCCGCTTCCCAGGACGCCTCGTCCGATGGATCGACGAGCGAAGACACGCCACGTCGCCGTATCCTTCCCCCCGATCTAGTCCGAAGAAGAGGAGCTGGCCGTTGTCTCCACGAAGGGTAGTTGTAGTTTGGCAGCACTCCACGGGGTCCTTCTTCGAGCGATAACCGTTTAGGGCCATCACGGGGTAGGAGGTGACCTCGGGGAGAGTCGTAATGGCGGACAGGAGGTCATATGCCGAAGGGGCGAGGTTGAGAAAAATCAGGGGGTATAGTTAGATGTGGTGCTCCTCTACAGGAGCGCTGGGAATATCGTCGACATCTTGGCTGTCCTCAAAAGACTATGACGATGGGGTTTCTGGTATATTTGACGTCGGAAGACTTGTATGCGTTTCGACTTCCGGGGTCAGTGAGGCTTTCTTTATTGACAATGATAAATATGTCGAAAGGCGAGCTGTTGGGGACGGGAAGCAGTCGCAGTCAGATGAATCCTCCTTACCTGTCACCAGAGGTTTTCGGGATGGTTGAAGCCCGTGATGGAAGGATTGCGAGGCGAGGGCGTCGATGGCCTGAGCGGGGAAAGGGGAGGCTAAAGATGATCCCTCTCCATTTGACGAGGTCACAGAGACGAGGGTTGGAGGTCGTTTGAGACTAGGCGAAGTGGTAGGTACGTGAGCAACTTGTTGATAGACATTCGAAACCAAGAGCTTGGGGTCGTCTGTTCTCTTCTTTTTAGAATAACTTTCTTCAGTCGACGGTTTTCGCTCCCGTTGATATTTCCCTCCTAGTGGAGGGGGCTACGAGGGACCGATGAGAGCTGCAGCACCCTCGACAAGTAGCAGCGACTGCGTCCTCTCCTTCATAGCCACCTCAGGCTCGTCCATCTCCATGGAGCCGTTAGGATTAGAGGCCATCGTCATTGCATCCGCATGGCTCTGCCCTCCCTGGTTCCAAGGGAAGGTCTTGCGCCCGTGGTCTTCTTGGCTGCAGCGGCGCAGACCCTGATAGGTAATGATGGCCCGGTTGCCGCCGGTGTGGAGACACAAGGGGACATTTCTCTCGACCGTCAACCGCACCACCCTGGTACCTATAAGCAAAGGTGCCATCTTGTCACCCGCCAACATGTTCTCCCACGAACGATGAATCTTTCCAAAGCGTTGGATCTCTCTTGTTATGTCTTCCAACGGGGACCACACTGGAAGACAAGTAACCCTGATATTGCAAGACCTGTCGGAAGTTTCGTCACGAGTAATTGCCTTCCTGTCACTTAAAGGGAAGCGATAGTTTCTGCGGAGTATAGTCTAAAATCCAAGTCATTTCAGCTTCGGTTGCCAACTTCAGGATTTTCACATGGCGATTGTATCCACATTGGAACGCCACTACCTTATCCGGTGTGAGGCTCAGCGACTCTAACGTGAAGTGGTGGGCCTCCAACGGGGTAGAGAGCTCCGCCTTCTCGCCAACTTATAAAGAGGAACGTGTTTAAACGGCTCACAGCCATTAAAAAATCAAATTCACAACGTTTGCGTGAAAAAGGAAAGCGTACCAAAGGAACGAGCGTTCCAAAGGGATAAAAGAACTCGAGTACACTTCCTTCCCACAATAAGCCCCCGGCGATAGCAAGCGAATATGAGCCTAAGACCTAGACTATGAGATAAGATCATTTTTGAACCAGTAAACAAAACAAAAGCAAGGTCTTCCCAGCGGAGGAAAGTCGAGAGTCATGCCTCACGCTTATAGAAAAACTAGGCGGTCAACCGCCGCTCGAAACAAAACACGATAGGAACCTCGATCTCTGAGATAGGCCGGCAGTACTGCTGCCCAAATACCAGCGGCCGATGCCTCGGTCGCCAGCGGAAACAGACACTCGGTTATTATTATTATTAGGTAATCTACCGGTTAAGGTAGGTTTTTGGATGGACACAACTATCAAATAAACATTTTGTGACTCCCCACTTAGCAAACTAATCTATATCAGGTCCCTCTTCATCTCGGTGTACTTCTTTCCTCCCTTCATCCCGTCCAACATCCCTATCCTGTTCCTACCCTTACCTCGCTTGCCCAACATTCTCCCCTCTATTACCCTCTTCAACATTCCACTACCGCTCAATACACCTTTCATCCATTTTTCCTGCCTCCATAGGATTTCTCTCAACAAACCCCTCTCCTCCCCACCATTTCTAGTACTTCCTCATTTGTTTTCCTTTCGGTCCATTTCACCTTCTCCATTCTTCTCCACACCCACATTTCAAAAGCCTCCAATCTACGTCTATCCGTGTATGTATATATATATATATATATATATATATATATATATATATATATTTTCTTACAGGTTCCCCCCTTCCCCTACCTATTTGAATAAACCCCAACCCTCTCATCCCTTACCCTTTCCTCCTGGTGCTACACCCCCTGCCACACACCTTTTTTGGAGGCTCGCAGGGTACTTATGTTGGTGTAGATGTAGCCTATCTACCTGTTCAACCTACAAAAAGTTCCTTTTGATCAAAAGAGAGGATGCAGAAAGGGTTTATTTGCATTTTCCAGATTCAATACGGTATCTTTGAGCCCTCTATCCACAGAAGAATGCTTCTTTCACGAAGAGTGCATAAGGTGGCTGGAGGATGACATATTTCGCCTTGGTAGCTAGTTCCCAGGGTGTTGCGAGAGATAGCATTCCCAAGTCTATGAGGGAGTGACAGACGACAGACAATATGCCCTAACTTATTACGGAAATGCTTGAAGTCGCTAGGATGTCCTGAACTTAAAAGTGCAGCATTTTTGATGTGGCTAGTTCGTTTCCAGTTCCGTACAGGCTTATCTCCCGGCGAGTTATCTGCAAGTTTATGACATCCGCGTAAGAAGCGCATGTTGAGAGAAAGTTTAAATGGGTCTATTACTGAAAGGACGCTAGATAAATTTCAATTACTGTATCCAACGTATTGAAATAGTATATAGTGTGAATTTCTCTCGTCTACAGAGCTCACTGTTGTAGAAGGCGAAATGCAGGGTCGACCAAGGCATTTTAAACTATAACGACCAAACTCCTCGCGCAAAATAAATGTTCAATAACGAGATCGGTCGCCCAACTGCATTTCTAGATAGTGTCTAGAGGGATACTAATGTTAGGAAAAGGGTCAATTCATGCTGTATGCCCTATGCGATATGAAACACATCACTCCGCGTTGCTTTCCGCGAGAGACTTAGCTCTACGCCATTTTAATGCGGCCTTGGATTTTATCGAGGAGGTTAGCTTTCAGGGAATGCACACTGCAGCTCGTCGCCGAATAATGGACGAAGGAGATTCATGAACCACGGCGCTCGATCCACGAGCACACATACTGCCCAAAAGAGAGACAGTTGTCCAAGGGTGCCGAACTATGAATTAACGAAAAAATCTTTTTGGTAACGATGGCGACTTGTTCCAAGATAATTGAATATATTGAAAGGTGAAAATCTAATTAAGTTGGGATCAACAAATAATAACTTGCAAATGAATGCTTGAATTTGGATGCAAATTTTTGCATGAATCATCAAAAAGCTCAAAACGGGTGAATTTTAAATTCAATTCCTCCAATCTTTTTATTATTAAATTTCAATTTTACCAAAGTGCAAGTGGCGGTGGAGGAAGAGCGATAGTTGTTTGGATAAAGGTAAAGAGATACGGAATATGGATGCAAAATGTTTTGATTGGCAATGAATGCCGAAGACTATGAACGGCATGTTGTACGAAATGAAGGAAGGAAATATGTGGGATAGAAGAAGAATTTATCGAAGTATTGTATATGACTTTGTACTGTGTTAAGTGGGACACAGAAATTTAGCAAAGGTGGTTGGTATATTCAACTAATACGTACTATAGATTAAATTAGTAATAATAAGGTACAATTGGTTGGCATTTAAAATATGCTGATTAATTAAAAGAGAGATTTGATGAATTTCCTAGAATGACTTGCCAAATACTTCCGAGTCTGTTTTTTTATTTTTGCATGTTCCGTCAGTTGTTGCGTTTCAATCAAACGGCAGTGGTTTTTCCAGATCGTACTGATATGGCTTACCACGGCTTAACGGAGAACTCTCCCCTTAGATAGGAATAGCATGGGGGTTTGTCATCTGAAGGGGATTAAGGAAGACGTTGATGGATTTTTAGGGTAGGAGTGGTCCCTTTGAATGGACGACCCGGAAAGGAGCGATCCCATTCGTCATCGCATTGACGCTCCCAATACCCCTTAAACAACGGTACGTATGTAGTAATGCCTCTCCTCTGGCACTATTTGGAATGAGATCAATACGCTGGTCGATGAGATGCTCGTTCGAGATTGGAGGGATTGGGCCTCCGAAGGATTTCTGGCCACCACCGGTCGTGTTATTTCTCCAGAAAGATCGACAAAGTAGAAGCGTGGAAGATATTCGAAAGGTTAATTGCCTAGTTCAAAAATATGATGAAATATTAACATTTTGAAGATTTATTTCGGCTGATGTTGACGTAAATCGGTGGGATAGCACAGATGACATTGTGAAAGATAACTGACCGGACCAAATGGATAAGTTTGTGTCACAGCTCTGCCTTCCCCATTATCCCACCAAGAAAGCAAGGGTAGCGAAGGGAAAACCTTGAAGAACAGATGCATAACATCAGGAGAGAATGAAAGGTTTATCCATTATAGTACATGCTTGTCGAGCTAAAATACTCTGGAAATGCTAAAGGTGGCATGGATGGCTTGAATAGGGAATATGTATGTAAATAAATCAGGTTTTGAATACATTAAATATAAATCTATATTTTGATTTTTCACGTTTTCGCCATAGGCTATTTATTAAAATCGTCTTTTTAATATTGCTAATGATTAAATAATAGTGCCATAATAAAGAACAATTTTCCACTAGATATCTATATTTAACTATTCCACTAGAAAGTTATCCAAGGAAGAAGTGTTATAGTTTAGTTCATTTTCAATATTGAATTCCACCATATCACGCCTGAATTACCGCAGTTAGTCCAGACCATAAGATTTGCAGAGATTTTCATATCATCTGCGCAATAAACATTGGGGATTTTCAGGGGTCATTATACCGAGAAAATATCCGGCGAAATTATTTCTAAAATTAACATATGAAAGAAATTCAAATATCAAAATCCAAAAATCCGACACCAAAAATTTACGATGACTTTTTAGAAAAACGTCCTTACAGTATTCCTTATCTGACCTCTAAAAAAAAATTAACATTTCCGCAGTTTTTCCGGAAACGACTGAATATCTTCTATAAACACAAGCAAAGTGGCGACGACGTGGAAAATTTAACAGCCATTCGCGGAAACAGTACTGTGAAATATTTTTCATCAAATGTTCATGGTATTAAATCTGTAATAAAGGATCAAAGAATAAAAGCTATAAAAAATTAATAATCAGCGGATTATCTTCTCAAATTTCAACTTAAGAAATAATTTTACCTCCAGAACACAGTGATCATAAAATTTAATTGTCAGGTAAGTATTCTCTTATGATTAAGTGAGAGTTTATTTTTTTAGAATTACCTAAAAGTAAATAATCAGGTTTGCAATATATTAAATATATAACATTAAAAACTTAGGTACTTGAGATAAGCAGCAAAAATTTTGCATTGCCTCTACCATTTCTTTGAGGTAGATTGGACTATTGGCAGGAGAGTTCGGCTACAAATGGATAGTTTCGATTCCAATATCTAAGAAATACCTCAGGAACTTCCCCTGTGCAATCTAAGTATTTTTATTCTTGATAGCCTGAATATGGGCAGTCAAGCATCTAGAAAGCAGATAAAAAGTACTTTTATTTCATACTATGAGCTGAGAATTTTTACAGCTGGAGCTTAGTTTTAATTCAAATCTACCCATAGCTATCATACAAACATTTAAACTGATTACCCTTTATTGTTACTTAAACATTTTTTTCCAATCAGCATAGAATTATATCATGGATATTTTTTTCTCCTGAAAACCATCTATGAATCTGTGTGTTTAGAATATGTGCGTGCAAATATACATTAATTTGTTCGGAGCGTTATTAGCAGAAAAAAATGTATTTTGCCGGTTCAATAATACACCTGACAGGGCAGAGAAAATATTAGACATTAAAATGAAACAAAAAAAACGAGAAAAGCAAATAAAGACTGTCGAAACTGTCTAAGGACCTAATATATGATATAAAATGTTGAAGATTCCTTGGGCAGACGCTCAATTATTTTTGAAGGCTGTTGCCCCAGCGTCCCCTCCACATAGTCTAACAACTATGAATGCCCTGAATGAACTATTCTACACAGCCCATTTCAAAAGTAATGCAATAATTGTATTATTGGTAATCGCGTAACGTTTCCCGATCGTCGATTAAATTTTTTTCGTGACACGGTCGGCGCGCAGAGGTTTACAATAACTTATGTACTGCCACTTTTACAGCTTAAAGAGCACAGAGACAGGTTTTGCAGCATATGTTAGTGTCCCCTTCATATATTTAATGTAGGTTGATCCCACTTTGACCAATAAGAGCGGCTTTAATTTAGGGAAATTTAATTGTATTACTTTTGGAACAGACTCTGTACATATAGATGGTAAAATGCAAGTCACTTCAAAGGTGAATAGTAGGAGGTGAGTAATATTTTAGGCATTTTTATTGAACATTAAAAGTATTTAAAAGTTAATAGCTAATCAAAACTTAAAACGATTTTAACTAACATTTTACAACGTTGCGCATGATCTACGGAATCAAAGTTCAAGAAATCTCTCCAAACATTAATGGTAGAGACTGCTATTTACGAGAAAAATAAAATACTAATAATTTAAATAACATGTTGACCACATGCTATGTTAATTATTATAAAAAATGTTCACTTTTTGCGATGTCGTTTGCAGTTATTCTGATTCATTATTATTCGTAGGAAAATTTCTTGTTAAATCTGTCAGTTCTACATCTGAAATCACGCATAATATATTCATAATATATCATCGTTGTACCAAGCGCTTAATAGAAAATTTTTTATAAGGTAAAAAAATATATCTGCTACAAGTATAGGCAAAACTCAATCTGTAGTACAACCATCGGTCGGTGAAGAGTCAATATCCTAATTCTGTAAAAAAACAAGGTAAGCTACCAGGATTACAGTGATATTATAATATTTTATTTCTAAATTTTATTTCTAAACCTCGCTCAATTTCATTGCATAAGATCTTATTCGGCATAAAACCGAGTCAATGGATATCTGATGTACTATCCACTAATTCTGAATTTGGATCATCTAGTGAAACATAGCAACATTCGTTTGACCTTTCGTCATGTTTCACCAAAACTCTTCTGATAAATATTATTTTCAGCTAACTTCTCCTCATATTTCCCATTAATGCCTCCCCGTGAGGTCGTGATAAAAACTGACTCCTGAGTATTTTTTGGATTCTAGCATGCTTTTTTTTGATTATTTTATGCTTAAGAAAGTGAACTACTCCTCATCCAAAGATTCACACCCTGTACACACATCCTTGAGTTTGATCCCTCTTTTAACATAGCTATTGTATTTTTAATGGCCTCTTTAACGATCAAAAGAAATAACTTCAACCCATAAGTGAATATGGTAATTAAAAAATGTATGCATAGTCAAATCATCGAAACGACCATCTGTTTTCCCATAATCGTATTCTTTGCCAAACACTTACTTGAGAAAAAAATAATAAAACAGTTTCTGAAGTCGCATAATTTCTTTCAGAATGACATTTTTTACACACACAGAAAACTAAACCCTAACGCGATGAGCTACCTGAAAATTTGGAATAAGTTCAACAAACTTTCATGAATCCTCACTTCGGAACATTTTATCATAAATGTTGGTGAATGTTTAATTACATAAAAACGTTGACAGTGGTCGTAATATATTACACTAGGGAATAGTTCAACATCATCCACGAAAGTAAAATATCCTAGCTATGTCGTTTATGAATAGTACCATAGATCGAGAATTACAAATAAAATGAGAGCGATTAGATAAACTCTTTTTATAATTTTATAACCAGAAATAACTTATTTTTAGAAATGTCATTTGAATTTTTAAAATGAGAGTGAGTAGATAAATATCTTTTTAGAATTTAAAAACCAGAAATAACTAATGTTTAGAAATGGCATATATATATTTGCGTATATTTCGGGTTTGCTTCTCAAGTCGACATGCTTAACGCAATCTAAAAATGGTGTGTCCTTCTATGTAGGCATTACATTCCTCTCAAAGTGCGTTAGCTCATTTTCCTGTTTGGAAAGAAAACGAATCAACAGAAGAAATAACGTTTTTAGAGTATCTGAGGTGGCGTGAAGTGCTAACGTTAGTTGCAGACGAAAGAGATAGAGAGAGAGAGAGTTAGAGGGGGAGTTGACCTTAAGGTTGCGGGACAGAGGCACTATCCCCGGCGGACGGGGAAGAGTAAAAGACGGGTGTGCAGCCCGTGGAATTTGTGAGGGACAGTATGTGAAGTAGTGAGTGAAATGGGAAAGAGTCGGTCGAAGAAAAAATCCTACCGGACGAGGGAACCTCGGGGAAAAAACAGCACGACCAGCTACGATCACTGCTCCCTTCTTTCCTAATGCGGATCCTCTGCTGCAAACATAGTGCAATGCGGTGCCACTCTTTTATCTCCACTGGTGAGAGGAAGCCATATTCCTAGTGTGGCGAAGTGTGCAAAGGCATGTGACAAAACGCCCGCGCCCCCCCCTCACCCCACCCCCGGTGATAAATTTCCTCTCGAATATCATGTAGTTTGATATTTTGCACAAGGACTCGAGGAAAGATTCATTGCCTCAAAAAATTCTTTGCCCCACCCCCCTCCTTCATAAATCTGCAACTAGAGAAGATATCGTCCAGAAAAATTTATTCGTTTTTGAACAGCATGGGGTAATGTTTTGGAGGAGAGAATAGACCGGGATTTCCCCCTTAAATCATGCAACCATGGTGGAAACGAAATGCATATGAAATGCGATTCTTTTCACTGTGATATTAATATTGGCCTCGAATAAATTCTCAATAAAGATGCTATATCATGATGTACGCTTGATGTAGTACAATAATATGAATTGGGATTAAATAAATGAAAAAAAAAACATCATCTTCTAAGGAGGCCACGGAACTCAGTCTTGCATGAAGAAAAAAATAAAAAAATTCCAATCCTGGAGACATGGCAAATTTACAAGTAAAATGTTTTAAAGAACAGCTTTGGTATTTTGGTGACATATTTATAAAAAAAAGGATAACTTGAATGCTTTGTAGTAATCGGTGCGTGGTATTAGCATTTAGGGCAAGTGAAAAGATTTGCCTTATTATATTAAGTAAAAATATCTTTTTATCCGATTCCAATAATATATTTTCTTCACAAAATTTGGTTTGATAAAAAATTTTCATATTTTTAGTGATATTCGATGATGTTTCGTTGGCAAAGACTTGCGTTATGAAAATATATATTCTTGGAAATGGATAAAAATCATTGAAATCCATTAATCCTAATGATCACTAAGTGACAGCCAATCCTTCCGATCTCATGATTTATCTCATTAATACTAACGTACCTGTTGATAATATTTATAGGGATCGGGATGGTGATGTGGCTAATGTACTGGCTTCTCAACGAGAGGACCTGGGTTCAAATCCTGGAGACCACATATTTTTCAGTAGTATCCCGATCCCTACTTGAGGTGCTTAGTAGAGAACACTTTCAGTGAGTACGACGCCCGTCGGATGGGACGTTAAACTGCGGCCACTTGGCTTCTTCCAACAAGAGTAGGCTAATGCCGACGCCAGGTTTCTTTCAACCCTCCCTAAACCCATCCATCCCTAATGGGGCCAATGAACTCAGCTGTAGGTCGCCTCCCATAAAAACTACTACTACAATATTTGTACCCCTTAAAATGTTTTACAAAAATTTAGTAAGTGCATTAGCTCTATACAAATACTCAGCCAAGGAAAGAGAAGGCATTCCTGTTATTTCTCTTTACTCACAAGGTAAATTTCTGGCATTGTGATTTCCCGCTCATTGGATTTATTTGAGAGAATAAAGGTGAAACCAAAAAACCGAAAGAATGACCAGAATGCATGATTTACTTGGTCCGTGTATAGCGGGGAAAACTGTCCCAGTTAATTGGAGCTTGAAGGAGGTAATACCCTAGCATACAGATGCAGGATAATTTTTTCAATGGAATGCTATTTACTAATTTTATTATCACTGGCCATCATTCCTTGCTTTCACATCTGCTATTACTCGTACAGACATATACTTCCTTTATTGCATTTACTGGGCACATACTTATTATTATTAGGTAATCTACCGGTTAAGGTAGGTTTTTGGATGGACACAACTATCAAATAAACATTTTGTGACTCCCTACCTAGCAAACTAATCTATATCAGGTCCCTCTTCATCTCGGTGTACTTCTTTCCTCCCTTCATCCCGTCCAACATCCCTATCCTGTTCCTACCCTTACCTCGCTTGCCCAACATTCTCCCCTCTATTACCCTCTTCAACATTCCACTACCGCTCAATACGCCTTTCATCCATTTTTCCTGCCTCCATAGGATTTCTCTCAACAAACCCCTCTCCTCCCCCACCATTTCTAGTACTTCCTCATTTGTTTTCCTTTCGGTCCATTTCACCTTCTCCATTCTTCTCCACACAAACATTTCAAAAGCCTCCAATCTACGTCTATCCTCCTGCTTCAGCGACCACGTTTCCGCGCCGTACATAGCTACGCTCCATATCAGAGTTTTTACGAGTCTTGTCTTAACGTCCCTACTCAACGTCCCCGTCATCAACTCCCTCCTCCTTGAGAAAGCCTCCTTGCCTAGCGCAATTCTTCTCCTTACGTCCCTACCACTTTGACTGCGTTGGTCCAAAACACTTCCGAGATATGTAAACTGTTCTACCTGCTCTATTTTTTCCCCGCCTATTTCAATATTTAGCTTAGCCTTTTTCTTTCTGGAAAATCGCATAACCTTACATACTTATATAAAAGGATATTATGTATGTCCTTAAAGTATCTCATCTTGATCCATTCTTATATCATTGCTCTACCTTTCTTTCTTCCTCAGCTATCTATTGCGAATTTTCTTTTATTTAACATGCATCCATCTAAGGTTCTCTATTATCATTTAATTACTTTCCTTATATATTTACTTTATTTTTCATAATACGACAGGGGTGTTGAAAAATATTCAGGAACTATGTTGCCTTTCCAAGACACATAGTGTTAAATTTTGATAATATTTTAAACTATCAGAAAAAATTATATGGATAAACTCCAACCAAAAATTGCCATTTAGGTTTTCATTTCTACTCCCTAGCTGAAATTACATAAAGCACACTAAAAACACACATTTTTGTTTAAATAACTCATTCTTAAGTTAAATTACCACATATCTCCCTTTCTAATTATTAATTATTTTTTCCCTATTTTAATTATGAAGAAATAAATTTATCGTCGCGATTTGGTTTTTAAATGTCAATCGCAGCAGGTAATTTTGTCCATTCCTATTTCTTTATTTGTGTGTTCCCCCACGTAATTCACTTGTATTGCATTTTTTCATCCGTCCGAGAGGTTACAAAGGTCCATAATTACAAAAAAATCACATGGCCAAAAAATATGAACAGGTGAAAAAAAACGTCAAAAATACAGTACAATTTGCAAAAATAGGAACTCATTGCCTGAAATTCATTTGCATAAAGTAATCTCAATAATTCAATGAATTGCAGATACCTTAAGTATTCTTAAATGAATTATTCTAAACGAGATGTTATGAATGATTATGGCATACTGCTTCAATTTCCAGGTTGGAAGTCGATTGGGTTTGGAAAAAAATTAAGTAAGTTTTCACTGGGAAGTTTCACGGGCATGAGTTAAATTTATTCTTCGTAAAAATGATTTTCGTCGAGAAAGGCCTCGCGAATTGTTACCAGTTACTGGAGCTGAGCGCCTACACAACTAATTCCGCAACAGGGAGAGACCCCGAGACGAGGGCAAATTATCGATAAACATCCAGGAAATTCTACCCTCCGAAGTTCTCCATTCAAGCGGAATCCGCACAAAGAAGAGCCGCTCCAGGTGGAGAGAGGAGCGAGGTGACTCAAGCACGCACTCCCGCTCACTCCTCCCCGCCTCCTCCTTTCCTCTTCGCCCTCAAATTCACAGCTCAAGCCCCTTTACTCACACCCCAAGCCGCCGACAGAATCCACGAGGAACCTTTCCCCCTCGAAAACCCCTCTAAGACTCCCCCCGCCGAACTCCTCACCCTTCCCCAACAAATCTACTCCCTTAGGTACAAGCGAAGTCCATCAGATGGCTCTGACAGGAGTGCCGCTGTGATTGGCGGGGACGTGAGTAAGGTATAAGTAAGAGGGTGAAAAGGGGGTGAGGTGAGGGGTGATGAGGGGTCTGGAGAAAGGGACTCACTGCCCGCCTATTACCTACCATCCCCCACTCTAGCCCCCACCCTTTCATCCACCTCTCACGCCCGCCTGTTCGTCCCTATTCCCGCCACCCCCACCCCCTATTCCACTCTTGTCTCTTCCATCCTCCCAAACAACCCCACACACACACACACACCATGCAAACTCTCTCTACTCCCTCCAACTCTCCCTCCCGCCAATTCTCTCTCTTTTAAGAGTCCATGATTCCTTCTAAATCCATCCGAATACATCTCCGCCTCCCCTTCTTCTCCACAGTTATAAAACTTCCTCTGTTATGCTACTCATCTCCAGCAGCGGTTAACCGTCCAAATTTCAGACAGTTACCCGATGAGCTCTCTCTACTTATATTTGGAGAACAATAATCTACATACGATATTAAAAGAAAAAAAACGGAAAATCCTGGTTACATGGAAACGGCGTGCTGTCTATGCGTGAGCTGCCTTTCGTGTACCGTGACCGACGGATCGATTTCCAAATGATGTGTTACGTCCCTAAAAGAATATTACATTCTTTTGCTCAATTTAATCGGTTTGCTGAACTGAAACTAAACATAAAAAATTGAAATTCTGACTACTTTACGAATTTTGATTTATAATTTCAGTTTTTTAGGGTAGGAATATAGAAAACTCAAAATTCTAACAAGAGGATATGAGAGTTCGTATTCTCTCTCAAGATACGTAATTATAAAAAAATAGTTCAAGAATTCGAAAATATATTTTTTTAACTTAAGGCAAATACAAAGGGTTAATAGGCCTATGTGTAAATATATTTGCCCATATGAAATATAGTATATTTATTCAATCGTCTCGGTCCGAAAACAGCACTTTTTGGCCTTTACATCGGACAACAATCACAACACAACAGTAACAGCAGTACAAACACGCCAACCAAAGTTGGAAAATCTCCCACACAGGCGGGAAGTGAACCCACGATGTCGTTACCCCACCGCCACCGGGGCCGGCCAAAACTTTTATGAAAACGTTCTTGCTTGTAAATCTCGCCCGAACAAGGCATATTAAGCGTGTTTGCGGAGAATTGTTTGGCGGGGTATAGATACAGAGGCCATTGGTTTAATTCCGGCATAGGCAAAATATGTTAAGGTCGTGAGGGTGGACAACTTTCCTGTAGAACTGCTGAAATGTTTACGAAAATTTGGGCAGAAGGCCATATATGAACTGATTCGTAGCATCTATGAGGAAGGAATCTGGCTGGAAGATTTAGTGAGATCAGTGTTAGTTCCTATTCCAAAAAAGGCAAAGGCTTCGTCATGTGAGGATTACAGAACAATAAGTTTGATATCCCACGCACCTAAAGTTATTCTCAGGATCATTAACAAGAGGATAGAGAGTAAGGCAAATTATTACTTAGGGGATGATCAGTTTGGATTTAGGAAAGGAAGAGGTACGCGTGATGCCATCGAAGTAATGAGATCACTAATCAAGAGGAATATAGAATACAATCAGGACGGTTTTGCCTGTTTTGTAGATTTCGAAAAAGCGTTTGGTAGATTGAATTGGGAAAAATTAATGCGTGTATTGCAGAAAATAGGAATGGATTGGAGGGACAGGAGACTGATCCGCAACCTGTACATGTCTCAGACTACTCATTTGCGAGTGGGGAACGGAGAGTCCGGAAGGGCAGTGTTAGAAAGAGATGTAAGGCAGGGTTGCCCATTGTCACCCGTGCTCTTCAACGTATATGTGGAGGAAACGATTAAAGAGGCATGGGAAGAACTGGCAGTAGGAATGTAAGTTGGAGGGGAATTCGTAAAATCGGTTGGGCTTGCTGATGACCAAGCATTATTTGCTCAGTCAGCCAAGGGGTTGCAAGCATTGTTGAGTGAATTGGAGGTTCAGTGCGATAAATATGGGATGAGAATCAATATTAATAAAACAAAGGTTATGCGATTTTGGAGAAAGAAAAAGGCTAAGCTAAATATTAAAATAGGCGGGGTAGAGCAGATAGAGCAGGTAGAGCAATTTACATATCTCGGAAGTGTTTTGGACCAATACGGTCAAAGTATTAGGGATATAAGGAATAGAATTGCGCTAGGCTAGGAGGCTTTCTCAAGGGGGAGGGAGTTGATGACGGAGACGTTGGGTAGGGATGTTAAGACAAGACTCGTAAAAACTCTGATATGGAGCGTAGCTATGTGCGGCGCGGAAACATGGTCACTGAAGCAGGAGGATAGACGTAGATTGGAGGCTTTTGAAATGTATTTGTGGAGAAGAATGGAGAAGGTGAAATGGACCGAAAGGAAAACAAATGAGGAAGTGCTGGAGATGGTGGGTGAGAAGAGGGGCTTGTTGAGAGAAATCCTATGGAGGCAGGAAAGATGGTTGGAAGGCGTATTGAGCGGTAGTGGAATGTTGAAGAAGGTAATAGTGGGGAGAATGTTGGGTAAGCGAGTTAAGGGCAGGAACAGGATAGGGATGTTGGATGGAATGAAGGGAGGAAAGTAGTACACAGGGATGAAGAGGGACCTGATGTAGATTAGGTTGCAGGATTGGGTTTTGTTTGGAGTTACAAAATGTTTATTTGATAGTTGTGTCCATTCAAAAATCTATCTTTACCGGTAGATTACCTAATAATATAAACTCACCTACACACACGAATTTCACACGCCCACCCAACCCTGATGTGTGAATTTCACGCGCCGTCGGGGCGTACTGATCACCCACTATTCCATCAAATATCCCACCTTACTTAATTATCCCATCCCTACTCATACTGCTTCCCACAACCAATCATTGATGACTGTTTCTCTGTTTCGGTGTTTGAAACCCTTTCCAAATCTGGTAGTAGCATAGAGGTGAGAACCCGTTAGATGACGCATATCTGGGTGCTCCAGTCATTTAAACCCCCCGGGTAGAACCAAATCCACTGTATGCGTCCAATAACTGCCTACATTTCCCCTCCCTCTCTTTTCCGTTTCCTATTAGTGTCTTACATCTCCTGCCCTCACCTTTCCCCCGCAAATGTCCTCTCCGCTCTTCCACGAGAACGCCAATCTGATGACGACGGTCGTGCCGTCGAAACGTCAACTATATATTAGTGAGTGTCCATTGTTGGGGTCTCTATATTTTAAATATTCTTTATCTGTGTGTTATATATATATATATATATATATATATATATATATATATATATATATATATATATATATATATAAGGCGTAGGTATACATGCGTAGGTATAAAGGCGTAGGTATACATGGAAAATGCCAGGTGACTCAGAAGGTATCAGTTAGATTATATTATGGTTAGGCACAGGTTTAGGAACAGTGTGATAAATTCGCACAGTTTCCCAGGAGCGGATGCGGACTCTGACCACAATTTAGTTGTTATGAAATGTAATGTTCGTTTCAAGAAGATAAGGCAAGGGCGGCGGGCTAAAAAATGGAATTTAGAAGCAGTAAATGAATTAACGAGGAAGGAGTATCAGGAGGCTGTAGAGAAAATGATGGATGACGGTAAAGAACTGAGTACTATCGAAGAAAAATGGGAATGTATCAAGAAATTGATATTGGAAGCCGCTAAAGACACTATAGGAACCGTTAACGGGAAAAGGATAAGGAAACCATGGGTAACGGATGAGATGATTGCAAAGATGGATGAGAGAAGAAGATGGAAAAATGTAAACACAGAGTTAGGCAAAATGAAGTACAAAGAGTTAAACAATAAATTGAGAAGGGCCACAAATAAAGCAAAAGAAGAATGGTGGAAAACGCAATGCGAGGATATGGAAAGTTTACAGAAGAAGGGTGAAATTGGTGCTCTATACAGCAAGGTTAAGTTATTATCGGGAAGTAAGAAGGCAAGATGTGTGCTACCAGTTAAAGATAAATGGGGTAAGATAATAGTTGAACCAGGAAAAATCCAAGAGAGATGGAAGGAATATATAGAAACACTGTATGGTAAAGAACTTAGGCCGACAAGGTTAGACATAGAAAAGGAACATGACGTAGAAGAAGATAGCTTAGGTCCAGGCATACTCGACGATGAAATAGAAAGGGTATTAAAGGAGATGAAAGCAAATAAGGCTGTGGGGGTGGACAATATTCCTGTAGAAATGTTGAAATGGTTAGGGAAAGGTGGGAAGAAGGCCATATATGGACTGATTCGTAGTATCTATGAGGAAGGAATCTGGCCGGAAGATTTTGTGAGATCGGTGTTAGTTCCTATTCCAAAAAAGGCAAAGGCTTCGTCATGTGAGGATTACAGAACAATAAGTTTGATATCCCACGCAGCTAAAGTTATTCTCAGGATCATCAACAAAAGGATAGAGAGTAAGGCAAATGATTACTTAGGGGATGATCAGTTTGGGTTCAGGAAAGGAAGAGGTACGCGTGATGCCATTGCAGTAATGAGATCACTAGTCGAGAGGAATATAGAATACAATCAGGACGTTTTTGCCTGTTTTGTAGATTTCGAAAAAGCGTTTGATAGAGTGAATTGGGAAAAATTAATGCCTGTATTGCAGAAAATAGGAATGGATTGGAGGGACAGGAGACTGATCAGCAACCTGTACATGTCTCAGACTGCTCAGGTGCGAGTGGGGAACGGAGAGTCCGGATGGGCAGTGTTAGGAAGAGATGTAAGGCAGGGTTGCCCATTGTCACCGGTACTGTTCAACGTATATGTAGAGGAAATGATTAAAGAGGCATGGGAAGAACTGGAGGTAGGAATGAAAGTCGGAGGGGAATTCGTAAAATCGGTTAGGTTTGCTGATGACCAAGCATTAGTTGCTCAGTCAGCCAAGGGGTTGCAAGCATTGTTGAGTGAATTGGAGGTTCAGTGCGATAAATATGGGATGAGAATCAATATTAATAAAACAAAGGTTATGCGATTTTCCAGAAAGAAAAAGGCTAAGCTAAATATTAAAATAGGCGGGGAAAGAATAGAGCAGGTAGAGCAGTTTACATATCTCGGAAGTGTTTTGGACCAACACGGTCAAAGTGGTAGGGACGTAAGGAGAAGAATTGCGCTAGGCAAGGAGGCTTTCACAAGGAGGAGGGAGTTGATGACGGGGACGTTGAGTAGGGATGTTAAGACAAGACTCGTAAAAACTCTGATATGGAGCGTAGCTATGTACGGCGCGGAAACGTGGTCGCTGATGCAGGAGGATAGACGTAGATTGGAGGCTTTTGAAATGTGGGTGTGGAGAAGAATGGAAAAGGTGAAATGGACCGAAAGGAAAACAAATGAGGAAGTACTAGAAATGGTGGGGGAGGAGAGGGGTTTGTTGAGAGAAATCCTATGGAGGCAGGAAAAATGGATGAAGGGCGTATTGAGCGGTAGTGGAATGTTGAAGAGGGTAATAGAGGGAAGAATGTTGGGCAAGCGAGGTAAGGGTAGGAACAGGATAGGGATGTTGGACGAGATGAAGGGAGGAAAGAAGTACACCGAGATGAAGAGGGACCTGATATAGATTAGTTTGCTAGGTGGGGAGTCACAAAATGTTTGTTTGATAGTTGGGTCCATCCAAAAACCTACCTTAACCGGTAGATTACCTTTAAAAAAAAATATATATATATATATATATATATAATCTTGAAAATGACGCTCTCCGGCGACGCACAAACACGCAAACACTAAGATAATAAATATTAAACACACAGAAACATAAAAGAAGGACACTTACAGTAGATATTTACGTTTCGACGCCACGGCCGTCGTCATCAGATGTTGACTTCTGATGGCGTCATTCTGATGACGTCATTATGATGGCGTCATTCTGATGACGACGGCCGTGCCGTCGAAACGTAAATATCTACTGTAAGTGTCCTCCTTTTATGTTTCTGTGTGTGTAATACACATACACATATTATACACAATTATACATAATTATTTGGGATTCTACCGGTTAATGTTGATTTTAGGTGAATGCACATTTAGTATGTTGGACAAAGCCTATAGTAATTTACAAAAATATGTTTGCATGACTTGATCGATATTTTAGCTAAACCCAACAAAGGGGAAACGGTGTTATAAGTGATGCATATTAGACTCACGATCGTATTTTAACTCGCACCATTAACGGAATAATGGAAAGTCGTAGGCAAACATAATTTTACATGAAGAAATTTTAGATGTGGGCATGATACCAGAGCAGTAGCGAGATTATTAGTAGAAGGGAACACTGTGTGAATTCAGAATATATTTATAGGCTTTGATTATTTTGAGAAGTTCCTCCACAGACTATATTTGACAAAATCATTAATTGTTTTGCAAAATATAGGATTTAAAAGGAATAATTGACGACTTATCCGAAACGTATAGTTATTTAAAAATTTAAAATTGGGTCGATGCGAATAGAGACTGGAATGTCACGATAGTCAGTGATTTGAATTAATGGCAAGTCTTGCTGAAATTGCATAGAATAATTAATCGGGAGTGATGCTCTTTTTGCCCGAAAACACAAATGCATCACGGACTCCTGGGGTTACTAGGCGTTGTAGGTTTTATCGAACCATTTTCAACATATCTTATAGAAAAGAAAAGCGAAATCAATGCGATAGCTTTGTGAAAAAGAAATTAAAATGTCACAACTCTTAAAATAAAAAGAGAATTATAAAATAGAGAAAGGGATAATCAATGCTATAATAGGGAACAAATCTCAAAATAACAATAGTGAAAATAATAAAGCTCATTTCACTACCATCTAGTGATAATGGTGTAATATAATCAGGAGAAACTAAAAATTAACTTTTTATATTAGTACGTTTAACGAATATTAACATGTTCACTTTTGGGAAACAGAAATGGTAACCGAGCGATAAGAGACTTCATCCTTGCTGCAATGGACTTTGTAATTCATCATGTCAGTCCCCTCAGACATTCGGACAAGTTACTGTCATATAATATGTGAATGTATATGTCACCTCCATGACCCTACCTACTACACCAGTATTTGGTAATCCCGTTCCCTATTCGCTTAAATTCATTCATTGCGGCTCAACGGATTCAAATAAATACCCACCTTCCTTCCTCTTTTTACACTGTTGAGCCCACTCGCCACTGAAAGTGAGTCGTAATTGCTTTTCACGCATCACCGAGCGGAGGATTTACCGAAGTGGGCGTCACGAGTTAATCATCTTTGCGTTCAACTTTTGATCCTATTGAGCACGCGTGATAAGGAAATGAGGACAGAACATTGAACGATCCATATTTGAAATTTTCTCAGAAATAAGCATTAGTAATTTTATTCATTTTTATATCATATGGTTAAGAAAATATATCCCTTGGTTACATTAATAAAACCCTTCTTCTAATACCAAACCTATAAGGCGATAAATGTGTTTTGGCAAATTTTAATACATTTCCTTTCGTGCAAAGGAATAATAAGGAAACATGAATAGAGATTTATTATTTTTAAATCGAAATTTGAAAAATTCGTTTTCACTTTTTTGATTGATTCAATGCAATACGTACACCCTATAAGAACATTGAAAGTGTCATTGGACCTAATTGACTTTTATTTGAAAAATTCAATTCATTTACATTATTGAAAATAATTTATCTCTTGCACTACATACCTCAAATTCGATTAGGAAAAGGGTTCATAATTAAAACAGAGAAGAAAGGATTAAATTCACGACGAATTTAGCCCGTAATTCCACTTTTATATCCGGAGTATTGCAAATAAATTTCGATTGTCTACCATGAAGTGAGGTGATGCGGGAATTAAATAATGAAAACTCTTACAAACTTGTAAGATATTCATTTTCACGCTCCGCCTCCTATGACTGATAAAAGCATCTGAATAAATAGGCTAGAGCTACTTTTAAATTTCTAAATAAATAGGATGAAGTCCTTCCATGGAATACAACCTTGACGTGATGAAAAGGATTGCGCGAACAGAGGACCCCCTGAGCTGTGCTGGCGGGAGCAATGATAATTGTTCCTAGTAGGATCACCCATGCCAGATAGGTCAAAGTTTAGGAGCCAGAGGAAAGGTAGTCCTCGCAGCTTCTAGTCCTTAATGATGCTGAAAAGGTACCCGACACTAGTACGGTGATCATTAAGTTATATTGTCACCTTAAAAATACTATTGAGGAAGGAAACATGAAAATTTCCTAATTATTATTCCCAAGAATATAATGATAGACAATATAAGGAATATGAGTTCTAGCAACTACAGGACTCGGCCCCCTAGGCCGTGCGTCGTGTCCGGCAGCGGGAGAGGAAAGGCTTCCGCGGTCGTCATATGGCTAACCCCTTGCATAAAAATCCGTCAGCGTCAGTACAGCAGACGCGGAGTTAAAAGAACAATTTAGTTAGAATAGGAACTTGAAATGTTACTATAATATTGAGGACAGGAAAATAAGAGAATATAAACCTAGAAATGGGAAAAGGCAGTATAGATATTTAAGGTTAATGCGAGGTAAGATAGAAGGGCAGCAGAGGTCACTGGAGTGAAAGTTATAGAGTAATATGCATCGGAGGGGACAATAGCCAACGAGGATTTACCATAACAATGAACAAAGAGATAGGTAGAAATCTAGTCAACATGGAACAAGAAATGGATAGAATATTACTAGTGGAGATGAAAGCAGAACTGATGACATTGGCCATTGTTCAGATACACATGTCACCGAGCAATAATAAGGAGGAAGAAAGATAGGCAATGAGGTATAGGACATAATCTCGTGTGTTTCTGCAAGGACATATTTGATAGTGATGGGGTATTGGAACGCGTCGGTAGGTGAAGGAAGAGATAGTTATGAGGTGTGGGACGAATGAGATGATTAGAAAGATGATAAGAGAAGAAAATGGAAGTATTTAATACAGAGGCAGAAGGAAGTACAAAGAGTAAAATAATAATTTGAAACGGGAAATAAATAAAGCAAAAGAAGAATGGTGGAAGACGCAGTACGAGGATACGGAAATTATATAGAAGGGCCAAATTGGTGCGCTATACAGTAAGGTTAAATCACTATCGGGAAGTAAGAAGGGAAGATCTGTACTAATAGTTAGACAAAAGTTGGGTAAGATAATAATTGTAAAAGAAAAGGTACATGAAAGATTCAGAATAAATATATAGAAGAACTGCATGGTAAAGAACTTAGGACAAGGTAAGACATAGAATGGGAACATGACGTAGAGGAAGATAAGAGGGTAGGATGAGAACTAATGCACACATGCACAAACACACCTTTAGTCCACAAACAAAATGACCTTTAGAAATCCTTCTGGTGGCATGTGGAAGTAACATTCCCCCTCAACACGCATGCGCAGGTTTGAGGTCGTTATATTCAACCAATGAATTTTGAAAAGCAGAAGGATTGAGATGTGTTCTAGTGCTATGACAACGCGAGGGTGTATGTGTGTAGGTGTATGTTTTTCACAAGTTATTACCTTTATGTTATAGAGCTTCATGTAGATGAAGATAGCTTAGGTCCAGGCTTACTTGACGATGAGATAGAAAGAGCATTTCGGTTGATGAAGTCAATTAAGGCCGTTGGGGTAGGTAACATTCCTGCAGAACTACTAAAAGGTTTAGAAAAATGTCGGAGGAGGAGATTATAAGGGCATGGTCTATAATTCGTAACATCTTAGAGGAAGGAATCTGACCGGAGGACTTTGTGAGATAAGTGTTAGTTCCTATCTTGAAAATGCTTATAGCTACATCGTGTGAGGACTATGAAACAAAAAGTTTGATATTTGACTGGTCTAAAGTTGTTCTCAGGAAAATTAACAAAAGAATAGAGAGCAGGAAAAAGATTACGTTGGAGATGATCACTTTGAGTTTAGGGAAGGGAGAGGCATACGGGATGCCATTGCAGTAATGAAGTCACTGATAGAGAGGGACATAGAATATAGAGTAAAATCAGATTTTATTTACCTGTTTCGTAGACTTCAATATGGCGTTTGATATTGTGGAAAATGAATGAGTGCACAGCGGAAAATAGAATTAGACTGGGGGGGACAGGAGATTTATCTGCAATATGTACGGTTCTCAGATTGCTCAAGTGTGAGTAGGGGACGGAGGGTCTGAATAGGGAGTGCTAGGAAAACGAGTGAGGCAGTATCCATAATTACTGGTGCTGTTGAACGTGTATGTGGAGGACATGATTAAATAGGCATGAAAACCATTGGTGTTAAGGGTGAAAGTCGGTGGGTAATTCACTAAATCAGTTAGGTTAGCTAATGACCAGGCTGTAATTCAAGGGTGACTGGTCTCTTAGGCGATTTAGGCTTGGAGCCACTTGAAATACGAAGCGAACAAGCGAGACATAGACTTTTAGAATGATTCAAAACCAACGAGTTTAACGATGGCTAAAGGAATTATAATGACCTCACGCTGCTAAGGTAAATCGGACCACAAAGATAAAATAAAAGGGGATAGATTCCAGTATAGATTGATACAAATGCTTATTCTATTCCAGAACACTCATAAATCATAACAGTAAAAAACCGGAGTCACTTTAGAAATATTAAAAACATTTACTTTACAAGTCGGAACAAAATTAGGCATTGCAAAGGTGTAAGGTGCATCTGTAGATACATGTGTATGTCAGTTGGTAGTTTGTTTGTTTGCCTGTGTGTGGGGTGTGATGGTTCTTGCATGAATGTATAAAATGTTTTGTATGTGGCATGTATAATTTGTGGCTTTTGCATGCTTTTTTTCTTAATTACGGGTGGGACCCTAACACCCCTCGGTACACGTCCTTGCGGCGGCTTGCGGGGTATTAGGTAGATGTAGATGTAATTTGTCAATCAGCCAAGGGGTTACCAACCCTACATATTTCATTGGAGAGTTAGTCCGATATATACTGGATGAGAACTAATGTAAAAAAATGAAAATGTGTTTTTCGAAAAGGAAAAAGGCTGAGTCAATAAAAAGGACTGTAAAATCAAGAGCGGGTGGAAAAATTTACCTATCCCATAGGTGTCTTGTACTAAAATTGCCAAAGAAGTAGAAAGTGTTTGGCAAAGAATGTTTTTCAAAGGAAGAAGTTAATGACAGATATGTTGGGTATGGTATTACGTATGTTAATAAAAGGCTGGTTAAAACTCTGATTTGTTTGTTAATGTTGTTTATGAACGTGGTTTTGTTCGACGTGGAAACATAGTCATTGAGCAGGATGACAAGCTTAGATTGGATTTGGAAATCTACTTGTGGAGAAGGATGGAGAAGATGAGGTTGCCACTGGGGGAAGACGGCTTTTCAACCGCTTATGATGTTGCTCCTCTCCTTCGACCTATGGGTGACCTTACGATGAGCAATTATCATTTCTCCTGCCAGAAAAGGTCTAGTGATCATAAGAATACATAAGCTCTTTCACTGAATTGAGATTGATAACCATGGGTACGATTGATACACAGTGCGATTTTGAAAAATATACCGATAAAACTCAATAGGATATGACTGTAAAGTACCTATGTGAACACTTTTTCCGTATTGAACTTTCTTTCTCATCGTATTAGTGGGGAAATGGTAGACATGTTGTTTTTCCTTTGACCTATTTTCTTTTATCCTAAATATCGCTTTTGTTTACTATGTTTTTCGGGAGAAATTAAAGTGGTCCATTCATTGGTGGTGAATTAGACAAAACAACTTACAGACCAGTTTATGATGACGCATGCATTGGACTGTCGATACCACCAACGGAACACAGCGTTCTTATCAATGATGTCGTAACAATTTAATACGTCGGCCGGGAAATCAGTTTTCTTCTAACTGTCGAAAAATACTTATTTGATTAATATTTAATCTGTTTGTTCCATTCTTCAAAGGAGTTTAATGAATAAGGCAAATGAGATTGGGGGTGGGGGAAATTGACATATATGTCCCCCCTGATATTCCACTGCTAACATGTAATCAAGTAAATGCATTATTTTCAATTCCGAATCACGGTGAAACGTTATATTATTCATGAATTAAGAGTTATTGTCGCGTGAGGGAGTGATTAAGCGGGGTTCAACATTCGGGCGTAGGAAAAACTCACGGGAAAATTAAAAAGGACTAATCATCATGAAGTTCAATAAGGAACTAATTTTTTTGACAGCTTAGGTCAAGTCATAAAACGCAGCAGTGGAAAAATCTGAGTTGAATATACACAAAAGCATTAAAGGTTTTGAAGTTTTTTTTTATTTTCGTGCCAACTATGACTAAATTGCCTTTGTTCAAAGGAAATCGAAATGCTTTGGTAAATATTCATGGCCCAACCTGAATCACGTATCTTTCATGGCGTTCAAACAAATTCCAGAGTTGAACATTGTTTATTTATTTGAATGTTAAAAATGTAAGTAATTGTAGGACATCTATATACAAAAATAGTATCCAAATAATTACAAAAGGGAATATTCCTACCCAAGCACTGCATATACATTTCAAGTTTACGTAGAGCGTAGACACATTTTTCTTTCAAACAGAATAATTGCCAGGAAATTTACGAGGGTACACATGAATGTTTATTTTCCGCCCCCTAACATAGTAAAAAGTTTGAGAAAGATAAAAAACTATGCGTATTTTAACGACCACAGAGTAATTTTCAGAGGTCGAGCAAAGAATATTTTACCTCAAAAAATCGTTTTTTTTCGTCGTACTCCTAAATACGTCCTTAAGGTTTATCCTAAACGTTCTCTGACATCTATTTAAATATTTCCGACTTACTGAGAAATTCAATTATTTTTCCAAGTGGCTACGGTTACCCTTAATTTTTCCTGATTTTTCCAGGATTGTCGGTCTCTTGACTACCCTACAGAAGTTGATATTTGCCGTTTTATAGCTGCATACACTCACGTGAATGCGGAATTCCTTAACTTACTCATAGGCAGACCTCTCTCTGCTAAGACTCCTTGGAGGAGAAATTTATAATCTGGACCGTTCCTGACGATATAAATGCAAATATCTTTCAACTCCTGGCATTTGTTGATTCCGAGCAATTCTCGAGATAGCGTCGCCAAAATAAACGAAGTCTGCGCACGAAATCCTTCATCTGTCATTGTTCCCTGTGAATTGGATCACGGGACTGTGACGGCCCTCTAACCATTTAGTTGGGAGAGAGTTGGGGCGAAAACTGTGAACTGTGGCGCCCATTGTCCTGCCCTCTTGTAATCCGGCGGCGTGAGATGCAATCTCTTGAACCATCTCAAGGCGCATTGCCGCGGGATATATCCCGAAAACGAAACGAAGGGAAACACATTTATCCAATCTCAGACCTAATTCACGCCCATGCGTTGAAAGTCGAAAAGAAATAGCGAGACCTCCCGCCTAGGAGGTCCTAGTTATTCCCTTAAAACATTCACAGGATTGTGAGCCCTACTCTCCTTAACCTTACCCCATCGAAACACGTAAGGCTGCTCAACCTTCGATTTCGAGCATCGCATTTCGACACAAATCGAAAACGTTAAGTAAGGCTTTTAAATCCCCCGAGAGCAACATCAAATTTCGGCAGATGTACCGCATTCACATCGAGGCTCGGCGAATCGTAAATACTTTCGAAAAAAGATATTTGTAATCAACGCGAGGGTCGGTTTGTTGTATGAGGGGAGAGGTCAACGTATAATACTTAAAAAAAGGTCAATGGCGTGTAAATATCACAGTTCATGGTATGAAATCCAGTTTCTTTGCCTTATGAGGTATCCGAAACATTGCCCAGCACAACCAGAAAGATTACACAGCACTAGTGAAGCGGAGAGCGTCAATAATTACCCGGAATCGAACCAGGACCCTCTATTCGACTCCCCTCCCCTTTTCACAGAACTATAAATCCACCAAATGGGCAGTGCCATGCGATACTCGGATTTCTGAAAGGATCGGTATCGAAATAACATCGCATTTAGATCGGCATTGAACTCGCCCTCCACCTGTGAAACACCAGCTTGTTTAAAATCTGGGCTGGAAACACATTTCCAAACCGAGGCGTTTTCCACCATTGCCCCATCCTAAAGGGACAACGAGTGGAAGAGGGGGAAAGGTTACAGCACCCCTACCATTCTCAGAATGGCACAAGCTCACCCACGTGCACTGCAAGAATGCCCAGCTTTATGGCAGGCCGACAGCTCTTGTGTGTGGCAGTTCCTGACCCCTTCAGTTTGATTATTCTCACTGAAAAAAAAAGAAGTTTCAAAATATCTCTCATTTTATCCCGTCGTCTTGGACAAAATCCACGACTAACGCGACCTTCTTTCTCCCTGCCCACTGCTTTCAATGCCTATACCTTTTGTCCCCTCTTATCTCTCTTCTAACTTGCTCCGATAACTATACCGTATATATTCCTTGCGCGTCGAAGAAAGCGGGGAGACTCACAAAGAACTTCTTTCCTCATCATAGGAAAAACATCAGAGCTGGAGTTATTCCAGCAGAAAGCGATGGTGTACATGACGCCGCCGCTATTATCGCCGGTTAGCTGGGGGCCTGCGATCACGTGGGGAGCTTAGAATAAATAGGTTTAGGATGTTTTGAGGAGTATGCAAGAATGGAAGGAGGGCGCATGAAAACCAGAGTAGTGAGCCCGCATACTGATTGCATTTTTAATACGAGGGGGCTATAAAATTTCCAGGACAATACGAATGAACACTCAACGTGCTTTTTGTGGGTCCTGGGTTAATCTTTGGACCAAATATTCCTGAATTTCTTAACTTGACGGCTTAAAAGTTGGCATCTTCTAAATCTTCAATTTAACCAGCGAGCTACCGCTATGATATATGGCAGGGCATGTTAACTCACAATGCTTAATCTATCTACATAATAAAACCTACGATGCTAAAATGCACTACAGTACGGGGTAAGTAATAATGCAAACCTATAATATTTTGGATCTGATCTCGTCTTTACTTACATTTAATGTATGTAGGGTATTCAATCGTATAATTTCCTCCACTTTCTTTTCAATTCTGCATGACCTATCTTCTTATGGTGGAGGTTTGTTGCATAAATGGTTGTTTAATTTGTATTCCCTTTTTTACGCATAACAAATAGATAATTTACTAGTTGAATGAATTCTAGTTTTGAACTGTCTTCCTCTAGCATGTAAACAAACTTACACCTTATTTGATACATTTTTACTGAATATTTTTCCATTTTCCCTTCCTCTCCCATCTCCCCCCTTATCACTTAACCTTCAGGCCTGGTGATCGCACTCCCTGCCACGTACCTGCTTGATGGATCGAGGAGTATTTATGCCGATGTGCCAATGTAAGTTTGAACTCAAACTACTTGACTTTGCTCACCTATTCACTCGCCATGATGGGCTTAGTTTTATCTAAACCGAATAGGGCGCATGTAACTAGAAATATTCGTGATATAAGCACTGAGTCTGTAAATTTTCACTGCACAAATTTCAATGTATTTTTCTTGTAATCAACGACAGGTATCAAGGAAGAATGGTCTTCATGTATGGCACATTAGGGTAAGCCCGGATTGGGTGCAGTGGTAATATCGTCACCTAAAGAGAGCAACGCCCTCTGATGCAACTTGGTCGGCCATCAAGTGATATTTTACATCATCAGTTTCCTCATCATGGCTCTATTCGGGCGTAAAAAAAGATTCAAGCTTGAGGCATTAAAACCTTATCTCGAGTACCATGAAGACATATGTGATCAGTTTTGACATGATTTCGTTAATTTCCTTCCATAGCGTCGGTGAGGATCGTCCTCCCTTTATGGCCGAGATAGCGCATTCTGTTGAATAGCCTATAACCCAAGGCAGTAAAAAAAATCCAATTCTATCAAAGCTCTATCTATACATATATGGTGGCTTTTCGAATCCCCCTCGATTCTCTTTCCTTCGCCTGTAACGACCGGGGACGAAGGGAATGGAGTTTCGAAAAGAGAAATATTACAATGAATTTAATGCACAACCTTTATTATAGTCGAGAAATAATTTTAAAGAGCAAAAAATCGGAATAAATAATGATTTTCTAGGGACATGCTGAGCAAAATTACATCCATATATAACTATAATTCACCATAAAGAAGAATATGCTGTTGACGCTATTCAGATCTTTATCTGTTTATGAGCAAATATAATATTTATCATGCTGGTGGGACGTTGTTTCTAAGGTTTTAAGTGATCTCCTCCTAATGCAATTTATGTTTCAGATGAACGATAGTTTTTTTGGCATGGATTGCAAAAAATATAAACTTTAAAACGTTTATTTTGGTTCTGTCCCATTAAAATCATAAAATTTGGGAACAATAATGTGAATTTCACATCCAAATGAAAACTGTAGTGTTTGATTGGAAGAAATCGTACGAAACACGGTTTGAAAGATTAGTGAACTGACTCGGAATAATCACTAACGACAGTGACAACCGACCTTTGCATATCGCTCAGAGTTCTCAGGGCAAACTTGAACCACAGAAAGCGAGAGTAATTTTCTTGTAGAGGTAAAATAATATAATGACATATTAAATGTGAAGCAAATAGAAGTAATCTATTATCTACTAGTCTTTCAGCACTTGCTAATCAATTGGCATTGAAAGGATATTTCCTAAGTGACCTCCAGTAAGGGAAAGTACTCGTTGGTTCAGGAATGTTCAGGAATCCACGTTCAAAAGTTCTGGATTCCAAAATAAATACGTTTCCAAAGAAATAATATGTGTTTTACTTTTAAATGCGAATGATTTTTTAGGATACTTTATCTGAGCATTAGAGAAAAGACAACCCGCCCACAAAGCTAATTGATAAAATTAACCTGTTTCTCAACTTTAGTCAAAAATTTTCATGCATGTATTTGTCGCTAAGCTGAGCAATCCATTTATAAATGTGATAACATATTTTAAATCATAAAAATTATGAAACCTTCCCAAATATGCAATTAAAGATTTTGCAGCCACCAATATACAATTTCAGGCAATGTATTTGAAAATTTCTCAGTTATTTTTCACACTTCCTCTTCACAACACTCTATAGAAATGAAATATTGGTAACCAGTTGACCAATAAATACTCACTCTAACTTGATATTCCGCTTATGTTAACTGAACCCTGTAAGCCGAAGATTTGCTCAAGTTCTAGAGAGTATTACTGAGAATATTCTAGTCTTAACCATTAAATAATGTAAGATATTTTAAAAAAATATTAATTTCCATGTTCGAACAATTTTTTCCGAATTTACCTCAATGCATGTAAATCATTTTTGCAATTTAATGACATGAAACACTTCAGGCTGGGATGGTGAAATTAAAAGTACATTAGAATAGGTAAAAAATGATCTTATTCAGTAGAAAATCTATTGCATTGAATTATGCAATAATTTAATCCATAATCTGTGATTGATTTATGAATACCGTATACTCATGCACACCTTAATACACACTTATCCAAACGATGAATTATGTTAGATAAAGACTATTAAATAAGGAGGAGGAAATCGTAACGAATGATGTTCGGCAAGGAGATTAAAAAAAAGGAAATTTCTGCTATGGAGTGGTGCGGGTACATATTCTTTAAGACAAGTTGATGTACGTAGAATTGTGGGTTTTGAAATTTAGATGTGAAGAAGTATGGACATAGTAAAATAAATGGGAAGAAAAGTAAACGAGGAAGTGAAGGCATAATTGGGCAGCAGAGAGGATTTTTGAGAGAAATCCAAAGGAAGTACTAGGTGGCGTAGATTTAAAATATTTTATCTAGCGAAAAGAATATTGAGATAGAGAAAATAACTGATGTCCTGTGAGACTGACGAGGAAGGGATAGGGATAAAATAGTCATGAAAATAGCAATGAAAGATGGTAGAAAGTAGAAGAACATGTAAAAGAGTTTATTGTAGTTAAGGATATCGGGTTTTCTCACCGGGCAATACCGTAATACTACCAAATAATTAATGGTAATTAATGGCAAAATTAATGTCCCGGATAATAATATATTATCCGGGACATTTGGCAGGACGAAAATTAAGCTCTTTTATATTCAAATAGTATTTAGGCCCCAGCTTTAGTAACCCAGGCCCCAGCTAAAGTAACGCAATTAATGCTAAACGTAAATGACAAAAATAATAGATCATAAATGAAAAAGAGATGTTAAGGTAATTATTATTTCATTGCAACATAAGACTTTTTGGCTTTTTAAAAATGTGAATATAAGTCCGAATTGATGAAAATTTTAATTAGTCGAGTCACGTTAAATTCAAGGACGGAGTGGCTCAATCTCACGGAAAATTACAACTTAATACTCGAAGGAAGATTAGCGAAAAAATTCCAAAATAAAATCGGCGTTGAGTCGTCGATTCCATAATCGTCCGGCTGCTCAACAAAAAAAGATTGCACGTAAGGAGTTGGGATACATAAGAAAGGAGAATGATTGAAGAATAAGGTAATCAAATGTTTAGAACGTAGGACCGAAACCATTCTGGATTTGATCGAAAAAAACAAGATTGGCAGATGAAATATGGATGATATCGAATTAAATACTCGGTGAAGAATTGGCTACTTAAAATGGTTCACGTTGAACAATTGAAAGTTTTCTGTGTATTACAATAAACTGGTCGACTCAAATACCCCACAAATAATTGATAGATATGCACTTCTTATCCCATGTTTTCAATTATTTAAAATGAACCTTAAAGTGCCCTTAGAGTACTTTGGGAAATCAGGCTCTTAAAGGGTAAAATCTATTGCTAAATTCTGGGGTATATTTCTGTACGTATGAAATAGTTTTCAGCTTCTCCTTTTCACAAACCGCACTTCTACTTCAGCCATGTTTCTTTATTTCCAATAACACGTGTTTCTTAAGTAAAATGGCTGGTAAAGTTGTGATTTCACTCACTGGGACGGTACATACTTGCCCGTTCGGGGATTCAATTAACATTTTGGAGGATTATGAAGGATTTGCGAATTCAAGTCATAAATATTTGCAATAAATATAAATAAGTACACGTATTTAAAAATAAGCGTCGTAATGACGTTCAAGATTAATTTTAAAATTTACATACTTAATACCGGCAATAGCTATCAAGCTTGATACGATTATTCAGAACACAAAATATTCCATTAGCCAATGGATTCTTAGATTCATTGGTGATTTATCTCAGTGTAACAATTATAAAGAAGCGGATTATGACTGTGATATATATTAATCTTTCGAATATATTGGTATTTTCATAATATTTGAAAAATATAACGTGTTATGGTTCGAATATTTTTCAAATAAATTTATTGTCCTATCGCTTGATAAAATGGTCCCATTGTCGGCACGCAGTATGGGGGGAGGCAAAAGGCAAAGCAGAAAGAAGTATGTTTCGGGGAGTGAAATGGAGAATTAGCAGAGAAGACAGACAAGTATCAACGGGTCAGGCAAATACGAGAGAGGGACGAGGAATGTGAGTACCACAAACCACCCCCACTTTTTTTAAATTCTCTCTCCAACCAATGGTTGTCAACGGAGACTTTCGAAGCGGAGAGGGAGAGAGAATGGAAGGTTAGAAGTGAAAGAATAGGTGAATCATAGGGACGCCTATGAAAAATAAAAATCTTCGAAAGAATTAATGCCGTAATAACGTGTTGATGTAGGTTAACGACTGCGAGTGGTGAAATGGGGGGAGGAAGAGAGAGGTTTGATATTATTATTATTTTCTGCCGGAATTTTCCATTTTCAAAGCCTGGGCATGGGGTAATAAGTGCGTAGGTCGTAACTGGTGAAAGAGGAAGCATTATCGCCTGGTTTTAGTGTGTTCGGTGGACTGCCCTCCCCCGACCTACCCTCATCCCTCCCCGCCACTTGCAGAGAATGGCGTATGGTGAGGAGGGATGGTGGGGTGGGGCGGCCAAAAAGTGAGGAGAAAGTGGACCCTGGGAGAAATAGGAAAATATTTCACGAGCGATAGAAAGTGTTAAGGATGTAACCTCCTCCTCCTTCGACTCGCACATAATGGCCACTTCATCTCTAGCTCACGAAAAAATCCCCAGCGAAACGCATCTCTTTAACGCGGCGACATTGTGAAGGGCGAGGGCGAGACGAACATTCACGTTCAGATTTGCTGTCGAGATTTGTGCTCTTAAAGATGCACTCCCGTGGGGCGAATTTGATACGTGTAACGCCTTTCTCTCTCCTATCTTGAAATGATCCTCAGGTTTTACATTTTTATGTAAAAATTTATGAGCTCAAGCTACACCGATACGAACATTTCTATCTTCGTACAATATCGACTAATCATTAGTGTCGAGGGCATGACTTTACCCTAATGATGACTGTATTGCATTATGAGTGACACCCAATTACAAGAGAAAACTTAAAGAGCATAAAATATCAATAATATGAGTAAAATTACAAAGTAACCACAAGAATAAACAAAAAGTTTTATTTGAAAAATTTGCGTACCTTGCGCTAAATATTACCGTACGTAACTTTGCACATAAGATCAAGGGTGCCAGTTCACACCATCTTTCATTCCCAAAAAGATGTTGCGCCCTGAGAAAGCACGGCTTGGTTGCTAGATTTGAACTGGAACATCTAGGTCGTGTATTCATTGCTCAGGAATAACAAGTCCCTAGTAAGCCAATTGTATACATTGAAATACGAGGATTGTGAATCTTACAAAAAAGGAATTTTAGGAAAATAATCTTGCGAAATGGCGAATTTATGATGAATATTCATTATTTAAATTTCAGATATACCTAAGATTCAGAAAATTGAGAATAAGATATCGTTAAGGAATTGAAATCCAATATTTAATGATTTATTTGTATACGCAAAACAATGATAAAGAGCAAAGATTGGTTTTAAATGAATGATTAAATAAGAAGATTTCGATTCCATTTTTAAATAACATAACATTTTCATTTATTTATGTTCTTTTACCGTCTTTGATGGTACCATGTCGATTTAGACTTTCATTAGATGGATTGTATCTTGCTATAAACATGATCTATTTCAAACTAGTGATGAGTAATAGCATCATTTTAGACCATTTTCTTTGAATAGGGAAATGGAGTATTAGAAAGTTTATCATAAACGTCCCAATACTCAAAAATCATCTGAGGTCAACAATATTGCGAAACAAGAAAAATACTGAATAAGCGTAAACGCCTAGAAGAAAGTGACAAAAGACAAGATCGCTGGCAATTGGTATCCACGGAGGGATTAAATATAATTCCACAGTACATCGATGTGGAGACTAGCACCAGGACCAATTTTCAAATTGCTGGGTGGAAATCTGGAAAATTGGTCTGAGGACGGCAGTAACTGTTTTTAACGGGAATGCACGACTAAGCACAGGCATGACAAATATGTATGAGGGTAAGTGATAGCTTGGTTAAAACTTCAAGGCTAGATAATTTGAGGGATTGAATTGCACTCAACCGGGGTGGATATATTCAGTCTTCGGAACGAAGGAAACCAATGAACTATCGGGAGAATGGCTTGAAAAGATAATCTCACCTCGTCGTGACTGCGGTGTTCTTCTCGTAACTACTGACCAGCGGGTAGCCAGAGGACTCTTCATGATGATATGTTGGCCGCCTATGCATACATGTGTTTGCGTGTGTGTGTGTGTGTATTTCATGGGCAGATTCGTCCCAACATCTGAATCCTTCTGATTGGTCGCACCGACTGCAAAGGCCACTCTGCAGACTCGTTTGGACCTCGTGAACTCAGGCGAGGGATAACGGTTAGCCCAAAGTTTAAGGCCTTTGAGTCGGGATGCTGGAGACGACCGCTGATAAGCAGCGGGTAATAAATAAAATAGAATAACAGGACAAGTGTAAAATAGGAAATAGCGTCATAGAAAGGTAAATATTAAAAAAAAACGTTTGGGTTTAAAAATCATGGAATATCTTAAATTACCGAGGATCGCCAATGATTAAAAGATACGCAAATCAAGGAAAATAGACTAATAAATGGATTTTTTTGATAAACAATGACTATTGCCAAAACTGAGGAGCCTGTCTCGAAAGAAAGATAAATGTATTGCAAATTGCAAATGCTTCCAAACAACATATTTTGAACCGAAATAAAACAACTTATTTAAAACGACTACTTTAAAAAATAAGTAAAAATATCTCCTACAGTATTTTTATATATATTTTACCAATATCTTCAAAGACCAGTAGAGTAACCATCTCTGCCCTGAATACATGTATGAGTATATATATATATATATATATATATATATATATATATATATATATATATATATATATATATATATCCCTCCCATGGACTACAACCTTGTCGTGGTGGAAGGGCTTGTGTGTTCCGGTGACCCCTAGAGCTGTGCTGGCGGGAGTAAATATAATTGCTCCTGGTAGGGTCACGCATACCAGATAGGTCGAAGGTTAGGAGCCAGGCGAAAGGTAGTCCACGCAGCATCTGTCCCTCAGTGAGGCGGCTGCAAAGGCGTCCGACACCAGTGGGGCGGCCATTAATTGATGGTGTCACGTTAAAAACACTATTGAGGAAGGCAACGGGAAAAACGACCTCAATTATCATTCCCAAGAAAATATGATGGACGCAAAACAGAAATTGAGTCCTGGAAACTGCGGGACTCGGCCCAAGGGGCCGTGTGTCGTGCCCGGCAGCGGGGGAGGCAAGGCTTCCGCGGTCGTCTTCCCACGAAATCCTTGCAGGGAAGAAATAACTGCAGCAGGACAGAAGACTCGGAAGAAGGCGAAAGTAGTTAGAATAGGAACATGGAACGTCAGGACAATGCTGAGGACAGGAAAATTAGAAAATATTAAGCGAGAATGGAAAGAGGTAATATAGATGTTTTAGGTATCTGCGAGGTGAGATGGAAGGATAGCGGGGATTACTGGAGTGACAATTATAGAGTAATATACAGCGGCGGGGACGAGAGCCAACGAGGAGTTGCAGTAATATTAAATAAAGGGGAAGGGAGAAGCGTAGTCAACATAAAGAAAGCAACAGATAAAATTTTACTCGTAGAGATTAAAGCAGAGCCGACGAGCTTGGCCATTGTTCAGGTATACATGCCACCGAGGAGCCACAAGGAGGTAGAAGTCGATAGGATGTACGATGAGTTAGAGGATATCATCGCGTGTGTTCCTGCAGGGAAACATTTGATAGTGATGGGGGATAAGAATGCGACGGTAGGCGAAGGAAGAGAGGGTGGTGAGGTGGGGGACTATGGGTTAGGCACGAGGAATGAACGCGGGAAGAAAGCGATTGAATTCTGCAAGAAACAGGGGTTAGTCATCACCAACACATGCTTTAGACATTACAAAAGGCGTATGTATACATGGAAAATGCCAGGTGACTCAGAAAGGTATCAGTTAGATTATATTATGGTTAGGCACCGGTTTAAGAACAGTGTCATAAATTCGTGCTGTTTCCCAGGAGCGGATGCGGACTCTGACCACAATTTAGTTGTTATGAAATGCAAAGTTCGTTTCAAGAAGATAAGGCAAGGGCGGCGGGTTAGGAAATGGAACATAGAAGCATTAAATGGATTAACGAGGAAGGAGTATCAGCAGGCTGTAGAGAAAATAATGGATGACGATAAAGAACTGAGTACAATCGAAGAAAAATGGGAATGTATCAAGCAAGGGATATCGGAAGCAGCAAAAGACACTATAGGAACCATTAACGGGAAAAGAATAAGGAAACCATGGGTCACGGATGAGATGACCGCAAAGATGGATGAGAGAAGAAGATGGAAGAATGTAAACACATTGTTAGGCAAAATGAAGTACAAAGAGTTAAAAATAAATTGAGAAGGGCCACAAATAAAGCAAAAGAAGAATGGTGAAAAACGCAATGCGAGGATATGGAAAGTTTACAGAAGAAGGGTGAAATTGGTGCTCTATACAGCAAGGTCATGTTATTATCGGAAAGTAAGAAGGCAAGATCTGTGCTAACAGTTAAAGATAAGTGGGGTAAGATAATTGTTGAACCAGAAAAAATCCAAGACAGATGGAAGGAAAATATGTAGAAACACTGTATGGCAAAGAACTTAGGCCGACAAGGTTAGACATAGAAAAGGAACATGACGTAGAAGAAGATAGCTTAGGTCCAGGCATACTCGAGGATAAAATAGAATGGGCATTAAAGGAGATGAAAGTAAATAAGGCCGTTGGGGTGGACAACATACCAGTAGAACTAGGTTCTACAGGTATGGTTGTAGGTTACTTAATAATATTATAATTCGGTAATCTAACGGTTAAGGTAGGTTTTGGAAGGAAAAACTATCAAATAAATAAATAAATATATATATATAGAAAGGATATTAAGGGGGATGAAAAGCAAATAAAGCCGTGGGTGTAGACACCATTGCTGTTGAACTGTTGAAATGTTTAGGAAAATGTCGGAAGAATATATGGACTGATTCGTAGTATCTATGAGGAAGGAATCTGGCCGGATGATTTTGTGAAATCAGTGTTAGTTCCTATTGCGAAATTGGTAAATGCTACGTAATGTGAGGATTATAGAACAATAAGCTTGATATTCCACGCAGCTTAAGTTATTCTCACGATCATCAACAAAAGGATAGAGAGTAACGCAAATGATTACTTAGGGGATGATCAGTTTGGGTTCAGGAAAGGAAGAGGTACGCGTGATGCCATTGCAGTAATGAGATCACTAGTCGAGAGGAATATAGAATATAATCAGGACGTTTTTGCCTGTTTTGTAGATTTCGAAAAAGCGTTTGATAGAGTGAATTGGGAAAAATTAATGCGTGTATTGCAGAAAATAGGAATGGATTGGAGGGACAGGAGGATAATCTGCAACGTGTACATGTCTCAGACTTTTCAGGTGCGAGTGGGGAACGGAGAGTCCGGATGGGCAGTGTTAGAAAGAGGTTTAAGGCAGGTTTGCTCATTATCACCGGTGCTGTTCAACGTATATGTGGAGGAAATGATTAAAGAGGCATGGGAAGAATTGGAGGTGGGATTGAAAGTCGGAGGGGAATTCGTAAAATCGGTTATGTTCGCTGATGACCAAGCATTAGTTGTTCAGTCAGCCAAGGGGTTTTCAAGCATTGCTGAGTTAAATGGACGTTCAGTGCGATAGAAATGGGATGAAAATTAATATTAATTAAAAAAAGGTTTTGCGAAAGGTAGAACAGTTTACATATCTCGGAAGTGTTTTGGACCAATACGGTCAAAGTGGTAGGGACGTAAGGAGAAAAGTCGCGCTCGGCGAGGAGGCTTTCTCAAGGAGGAGGGGGATGATGACGGGGACGTTGAGTAGGGAGGTTAAGACTAGTAAAAACTCTGATATGGAGCGTAGCTATGTACGGCTCGGAAACGTAGTGGCTGAAGCAGGAGGATAGACGTATATTGGAGGCTTTTGAAATGTGGGTTTGGAGAAGAATGGAGAAGGTGAAATGGACCGAAAGGAAAACAGATGAGGAAGTACTGGAGATGGTGGGTGAGGAGAGGGGTTTGTTGAGAGAAATCCTATGGAGGTAGGAAAAATGGATAGATAATCGTTGAATTATTTTGTAAAGTTAAAAGTTTGTGTTTCACCGGCACAAAAACCATAAAATTACGGTTTTATATTAAATTATGGGTGAATAAAATGTTTTAAAAAAGTATTTTCATGTGCTATTAAATTAATAATACAAACGCCTACAAATAGTTTATAGAAACAGATGCAAAAGTTATAAATAAGAAAAACGGTTAAGACTGAAAATGATTAGACTTAATTCTATTTTACTCTAATTCAACAGTCCAAACTCCTGGATATTCGGCCACTTGTGAACATTTTTTCAGTCATTCAATTCTTGAAGATGACTCATGGCTGATTCCTTGCATTGATACAAAAATAATCACAATTATCGGGCTTGATGAAATGTTCCTCCGTTATTATTATTATTAAATTTAGGCATTATATTTAACATTAATCCCTTATGCTGACATAAGGAAATGCGCTAGACAATGACCACGCATAAGACAGGGAACCGGGCCCTGCATTCCTTACCATTGATTTTTGCTTTTTATACGCCATCTCCATTAAATAAAAATTTGTTATCAGATATTCTGCTGAAAAATAATCCCTGGCAGAATTATGTTTACAATAATCAAGACTTTTTTCCTAAATTGGATAAGAAATTTATCATTTAATAAAATGAAGCGTTCCTACTATACGGAAAAAGTTAAACGGAAGATAACGCCAGCATACAAGCTTCAAATAATGATCTTGCTCAAAATATCAAGATGATGGGGACGAAAACATTTATCAGTTAGAAATTTTGAAAACAAGGGAAGCACGGCATCACTGAATCTCAGGTGTGTCTTTTTAAAATTACACTAAGAGCAAAAAAAATCCGGGATAAGATTCCTTTACTTACAGCATCCGAGTCCCTTGGATCAAGTCTCATCTAGCATTAATCCTTCTTCCGCGGGAAACAATGCAACAAGAGCTTGGAGGTGTAATCACCCGCAGGAGCTCTCACAAATCTTGAGAGGCAAATGTACTCACGGGATTTCCTCTGCAAAGTTTAACCCACGTAATAATCGCTGTTACGGTGCCGTCATCAAATACAGCCTGAATTGATTTGCTAATCAATTCAGATGCGTTATTTCAGAATATGAGTCTCGTCTGTCTATGTATCACACTTAACATACGATTATATATAAATATACACACACATATACGAATATAAAAATATATAACATATACGTATATATATATATATATATTATATATATGTTATATATATGTATATAGTATATATATGTTATATATATATACACACATACATATATACATATATAATATGATTGGGCGTCGGAAGTACTATTTTTTTAAATTTTAATTTCTTCCCCACCTTCCCATGGATATATTATTTACTGACCTGGTTTAAACCTAATTGATTCTCTTAAGAATGACAATTTAAGTTTCCAGTTTTCTTTTCGGACCCACTAACACTCTTAGCAAATATATCTGAGTAACAATAGCCAACATTTTCGCCGGTGAAATTTCAAAGAAAAACTAGAGCAGATCGGTATGGAGAAAATTAGAAAACTGAAAATGATGAGTTATGACCTATATAGGGTAAAATCTATTATCATCGAAAATCAAAAATATTTATTCAGAAAACTCTTCGCCAGGATCGATTGTTTAGACAAGAATCGATTGATAGTCTATAAAGTTATAAAGTCAGGAATCGCTCAATGCACCAAAAGAGGGAAATTTTTCAATCAGGATAAAGACGGGTGAGATCGAGTCTAAATAAATTTTTGCAAGTCTCATAACCGTGCAAATGCATCATAGTCTTTTTTCAAATTACATAGAGAAAATGAAGAGGCAAACATACTCAAGAATGTATGTCAATATAAAGTTAAATGGTTCTCAGGATCATCAAAAAACGGTTGTAGAGAAAGACAAATGGTCACTTAAGAGGATAATAAGTTGGAGTTTAGGAAGAGGAGACGCACGAGTAATGCCATAGCAGTAATGATTTTACTAATCCAGATAAATATATAATAACACACTCAGGACGTATTAAACTGTTTCGCAGATGTCTAAAAGGCGTTTTATAGTGTGAATTGGGAAAAACTAACGGGTATATTGGAGAAAATAGGAAAAGATTGAAGGGGCAGGAGGCTAATCCGCAATCAGTACATGTCTCAAGCGAAGGGAACAGAGAATCCGAATAGGCAGCGTTAGAAAAAGGTGTAAGGCAGGGTTGCCCATTATCACCGGAGCGGTTCAACGTACATCTGGAGGAAATGATGAATGAAGATGCTTGGGAAGAACTGGAGGTAGGAATGAATTTCGGCGGGGAATTTGTAAAACCAGTTAGCTTTTTAGTTTGTCAGTAAGCCAAGGGGTTTAAAGCATGATCGAGTGAATTATAAAGTCAGTGCGATAGATATGAGATGATAAACAAAATTAATAAACCAAAGGTTATGCGGCTTTCCAGAAAGAAAAAGGCTAAGCAGAAAAAAAGACCTAGATTGGAGGCTTTGGAAATTTGGGTGTGAAGAAGAATGGAGAAAGCGAAATGAACTAAAAGGATAACAAATGAGGAAGTACGAGGTATGTTAGGCGCGGAGAGGGGTTTGTTGGGAGAAATCCTAGGGAGGCAGGAGAAATGGATGTTGAAGATGGTATCAGGGGGTAATAGAGGGGATAATATTAGGTAAGGAAAGGGCAGAAAGAGGATAGGAATGTTGGACGGGATGAAGGGAGGAAGTGCACAGAGTTGAAGTGAGACCTGACGTAGGGTAGGTTTCAGAATTGTGTTTTGTTAAGAGGCACAAAATATTTATTTAATAATCGTATCCAACTGAATACCTACCTTAACCGGTAGATTACCTAATAATCAATTAATATATTGAGTATGTACTTACATATATTATGTGTATTCATATATTATATGTATTTATAAATAAATATATATATATAACGTGTATCTAATTTGTATTCTTGGAATATGATTTCAGAAAATAATAAGTAATTTTTAAAAATAAAAATATAAACAAAGCCTTCACCTCATTGAATTGAGGCCATGAATGAACTGTGATGAACTGTGTTGTTTAAACTTTGAATTCTTTTGGTACTTTGTTCGAACTACCATCAATTTCATTGCGCTGTACATTCTTCGACAGACCACAAATGATGCACGGTCGAGGAGCAATTTGCATTTTATTTCACGAGTGTTAAGAAACAGATGCATCTTAAGTCCTATTCAATCTTTTCATTCCGCACTTCATGTGCGACAAATTCTTCTTTAAATAGCCATATTAGAATATTCATCATGGACCCTTTAATCCTTTATTATTTAATCATTCCTTTGGGACGAAACAGTTCAACCGGATGCTTTGTCTATTGCATTATTACCTGGGATCCTTATTCTACGTCGACGGTTGCGTAATTTTTAATTTCTGAATCTGTTGCACTCGTGCAAAATGCCGACGTATCCTGTTTGATGCGCCCACTCGTTGGTTCTCCTGCCTATTTCAAAATCGTTCTTGGTCCAATGATCATTACGTGAAAAAAGTAGTTTCGAGCATTATATTCCAACTGAGTGTACATAGAATTGTCGTCATCGATAGGATATAAATCCTCTAAATTCATTATATTATGCTGATGATGTTCATGTTGCCCAAAAATTACGACAAATCAAAATATCTTAAATACGATCATGCATCCTATTATCGCAAAAAAAACTATGAATCATCTATCTCCTTGAGAGGAGTATTTTAAAACTATCAAATTGTAAAACATTGCTCATATCTAAGGGAAAGAGAATTGAAATATATTATTAGGCTCATAACTTACTTGAATTAATCTAAATATTGATCCAGATAGCGCGGTGGCTATCGTATTGGTATCCCATCCAGAGGGCCCGGGTTCTCTAGAATCCCGGCGGCGTCAAATATTTGTCAGTGGTAGCTTGAGATGCTTTATGAAGAGCACTTAAGTGAGTACGCCATACGTCGGATGGCTCCCTAATGGCGCGAATGACCTTATTTCTCGGTCGCCTCCCCTAAATACTACTACTAATAAAAATCTAACAGTATGTCCTATATGATAAGAAATTCTTATTGTTTACAAAAACATGACATCAAGAAAAATCATTATATAATATGCTTTGAGTGTAATTAGCTAGGTTAGTTTCCAACAAAGGGTCCAGGGTGCACACATTTTCCAAAGGGATATTCACTAGGATATCATTGACGGACGGCCAATCCGACCCTGGATGCATGATCGAGTGATGAAAATTGCGTTCTCGATAATCGAGTAATCAGCCCAGAGACCTAAGGACGATGAGTCATAAAATTTTCGACGTCGCTTCGTTTGCAATTCACGGACGAATTTCCCCGCGTTGAATTGCCTCTTCAGAGCGCTTCGAGTGACCGAATGAACGAAAGAACCGCTCATCCATTTGCCCTCACTTATAGCTCCCTACCCTTGGAGCTCACCGTCGATGCTACTGGTCGCCATTCGCCTCTTCTCCCTCCCACCCTCGCCCACTCCAAGCCGTGTTACCCGTAAGAGCCCTTCTTCAGCGGCAAGCCACCGAGACGAGCAGATAATTATATTTCATGATATTTTCTAATCCTGTGTATACACACACACATATTATTAAAATATGTGTGGGCATATATATATTTTATATATATATATTATATATATATATATATATATATATATATATATATATATATATATATTATATGTGAGACATTTGGACGGCACAACAGAACACAGAATTAAAATAGATAACACGTAAAAGGACACTCCATTGTAGATTTTTTAAGTTTTCGGCCTACTCCGAGACTGGTTCAGGTCAGACTAAAACTGCTTGGGGCTGACCCCAAGACTTTTCATTCTGACCTGAAGAAGACCTCGGGAAAGCACATGCTAGGCCTCATGAAGCACATCTAAGGACAATATGCGGATCCGCTTTAAAGAAACTGGGCTTCGTTTAGCGAGTGGTGGGGAAATGTAATGAGAAAGTGAAAGAAAGGTGTTATTTTACTCTAGTCAGTCATCATTTTTAATATGCCGCAAGTATTTGGGACCCTGGGGAGAAAATTTGGCAAATAGAATTAGATAAAGTCCACAGAAAATCCACCAGATTCGTTAAAAAATGTTATTATAAGAATACAAGTGTGACAGGTCTCTTAAGGGATTTAAACTGGAAGCCACTTGAAATACGAAGAAATCAAGTGAGACTTAGACTTTTAGAAAGATTCAGAACCAGCGAGTTTAACGATGACACTAAAGGAATTCTAATAGCCGAACACTACTTAGGTAGATCAGACCAAAAAGATAAAATAATGTAGATAGGTTCCAATGCAGATAGATTAAAGTACTCATTCTTTCCCAGAAAAATCAGAAATCTTAATAGTAAGAAACCAAATTGATTTAGAAATATTGAAAACATTTAATATATAAGTCGGAAAAAAAATTAAACATTGCAATGTAATTAGGTTTATCTGTAAGTGCATGTGTACGTTATTTTGTAATTTGTGTGTTTGTCTGTGTGTGGGGTGTGATGGTTCTTGCATGGATGCATACCATGTGTTGTTTGTGAACTGTATTACTTTCTGTCTTTTGCATCCTTTTTTCTAAATTACGGGTGTACCCTAGCACCCCCTGTCACGCGCCCTTACCGGAGCTTTCGGCGTATAGGTAGATATACCACTTTCCTATGAAAACCCCTGGGTAAGTGTAATAAAATATTTCATTAAAAATATGTCTGAATCACACTTCTATGTCCTAGGAGGCCATCAGGATTAACAGCAGTCCAACGTATTAGAAAGGAAGCAGTGAAGATGAAATTGTACAGGGGAATGAAAAAGTCAAGTAAAACGGTGGAATGAGTAAGAAAGAGAATCCACGAACTTACAAGAATAAGGAAGTATTCAATAATTGTGGATGGTATAAATTAAGCTCTTAACAAGAAACTTAATAATATAACCGTAAGCTTTATTTTTCCTTTAAGAAATTGCGGGTAACATATCATTCTGCCTTCCCTTTTCTCAGGTATTTTGTTTCATTTATGGTATTAAATACCTTTTTTAATTAATAAAACTTTTTTTTACTTCGTTCTAAAAGTTATGTTTCCAGTTACATATCAATGGTAGCAGGTTAAACCTATATGTAATAGATTTACAAGTAAACAAGTAAGTGTCCTTCAAGAACGCCGTTTTATATTCTCAATTTTTGACTTTGTAAGTCGTTAATAAATTAAGCATAAGGAATTGTATAGTTACTTTTTATATGAGGCATGCATTCTGCAATTTTATGATATGAAATACATGAAACGGAGCTCCAAGTTGAGAGACGCACATGCTTGGGATGTAAACACAACATATTAGATGAGACATACTTTATATCTCTACCGGATAATAATTTGATGATCGAACTAACGTAAAAGGAACTTTAACTTATCTCAGAGGCGTTATAACAAACGAAATTCTAGCCACTGCAAGCAGCCAGATTCTTTTGATAAAGTAATGACTTTTATAGTGATTCACTTATCTCCTTGTACAATACGTAGCAGAATTTCTGGAATTTCCTCGGAAATGACGGAGACTCGTGGGGATACAGAAATGGTTATCGAATTCAAACGACCGTTATTTTGGGAATTAAGTCGGACGCCTAGGGAAATTGGTCGCGCAGGTGGGATTACGGAGGCTGGCGAAATTAGAGAGTACGTGCGTAAATCAGGCATCAGCGGTCGATGTCGCCTGCATTGTGCGAGAATTTTAGAGCATCGGCGATATCGGAAAGTGCGAGGTGGAATGTGGGGCAAAACTGCAATTTGCCATGTCACCTTACATTAAGGGAGTATTTAAGAAGGAAATACCCAGCGACTATTGCACAAAAGTACTATTCCGTTTAATCAACCCTGGGGTTTTTTTTTCAAATGCTTTTGTCAGGGTATCCCTTAATATTTTTGCTCATCCACGTACTTATGTGATAGGGTAATGTTTTCCTTAAACGTAATAACACTGGAGTGGAGATATAAAAAAACTAGAGAGGGTGAAATCTAGAGATTATGATCAAGGAATCTGAATAGAATTCTTTCTATAGAGTACTCATACGAGTGTACTACAATATTTTTGATACATTTTAGCTAACTCTAAGCGTTGAGGGTATTTCATTGTTGAATATCAAACTAATAATAAATGCATAATGTAGCTTCGTTTTAATAATTTTTCATAATGTTAAAGATATAGCCAAATGAAAAATTGTACATATCACCTTAAAATTAATATTTGCTAATCAAACCAGTTAAGATAGGTTGCGACCATTCTGAAACTCACTTAACCGGTTTGAATACCCAATAATAATTATAAGGTAGTTTATAGACACAGCCTTTTTCATAGACACAGCCTATTCCAGTGAACACAACACTTACCTCTTCTAACGAAAAGCACAACATGAAATCGGCGACTATAGTAAGTCCCTTTTCAATTCAACATAATTCTTACTCCATTCATTCTATCCAGTATGCCTAGCCTAAACCTTTCCAGCATTCACCTCTATCGCAGTCTTCAACATCCTATTTCCAATCAATATGCTCCGCATCCATTTTTCCTACCTCCTTATGATTTTGCCCAGCAATATTCTATCATCCTCCACCATACCTTGCACTTTCTCATTTGTTTTCATTTCTGTCCATTTCACCTTCTCCATTCTTCTCCACACCTACATTTCAAAACCCACAAATCTCCGTATATCCTCCTGCTTCAATGATCATATTTTCTTACCGTAAAAAACTACGCTCCACATTCAAGTTTCACCTTTATTATTATAATGTTATATTTATAAATGCATGGGTCACTGCAAATTTAGTAGCTACGTATGAAACACAATTTCCATGCGCATTCTAGATTCCTGATATCATATCAGAATAAGAGCTTTTCTACTATCATATGCTTGAGCTTTTCAATAAAATCCATTTAGCTGTGAATAATTAATGTTAATGGAAACAATAGAGTAACTTTTGCTATTTTATGAGGATTTGGTTCCATTTCCTTCAGCAGTATCATATAAACCACTGAAGAGACGGAAACCATGAAATAAATAAGGTACCTATTTCTTTAAGGAATAGTTTCAAATGTAGACAGAAGAAAAACTATTCACTCCCCTTACCTTTCCTTTTTTTAGAATCCTAGTGAATTAGTCACGTGCGTAACATTTCAACTTCTAAGTGAAGGAAAGAGCAGGCGAGCAGGTGAAAAATCCTTATTCCCTTTGAAGTAAGGAAAAGGAGAGATGAAGAATGCGAATAAATGGTGAAAACCTTTTTAGTAACATCTTAAATGTCTGCTTAACTCACCTCCTTCCCTCCATTTTCACCTCTCCTAATTAAAACAAATCTCTTTTTCCGTCTCCTTCCCGGCAACAACTCCCTCATTCCGTCTCCCTCTCCAACCCTCTGATGCTCAAGAGCTCATTTTAATTAACGAATCCGCCACTGAAGTCAGAAGGCGTCTCTGTTTTGCATTCCAACTCTTCTGGAATACCTACATTCTCCCCCTCTCATCCCCCCTCCTTTCACCTACTTCCACCTACTTCCACCTCCCCCCTATCCCCTACAAAACTCTCCCTCCCACTCCCCTCCTCAAATCCCCTAGACCATTCTACCCTTTTAAGACCTTTTAAAAAGTTTCAGTCACGCAATATGTTTTTCTTTTATTTTACTCCTCCCTCAACCTCCGCTATTTCATTCGGTCGAGTCGACATCGCCGAGAGCAAAAAAGGAAAAGGGAAAAATTGAGAAAAAGGAATGAAAGGACGGACGGGGGATGTACGTGCGCTGTCCGTTCTGCGAGCGGGGAGAGGAGAGGGGAGGCATGGGGGACTGGGATCGGCAGGGAGAAAGGAGGCTTTGGGTCGGTAGGGGGTCAGGGTAAAGGAGGAGGAAGTGTAGGGGTTGGTAGGGGTGGCACATGAAAAAGGCAACGGTTAAAGGAGAGACGGGAAGAGAAAGATGGATAGAAAAAAACCGTAATGTAAGGCGCACGAAAAGAAAGAAGAGACTTATTTCCCGAAGAAATCCGTCCAGAGGCTCCGCCGACAAACGCGAGCCGCAGATGCGCCCAGGTGCACTCCCTGCAGTCGTACCCCATCTCTCTCTCCATGGGCGATTCAACTCGTGCCCTCCCCCCTCTGTTATCCGGCCGAGTTTCTTACCCACAAGGACCAAGAATCACACGAGAGCTCACGCAGACAGTCGCAATGGCACACACACGCCCCGGTCTCCTTCTCTCACTCCGTCGTTCCTTCTCGCTCCCCGTCTCTCTTGTCCTACCCCTTCCTCGTACCCTCTCCCTCCCTCCACCCACCCCCAACCACCACTCTTCCCTCCCGCCTTCTTCTACTTCACCCCAGGCGAGAACCAACGACCCCAGTTCATGAAATCCCCGCAGCGTACGTGATATCCCGGCAGTAAACTTCGTTCCTCCTGAAAATATGCACGTCTCGACCTTCTCCCACTCCAACATCTCCCGAGCCGGCACTTGTATTTATCTGCTAAATGTAAACTTGGCCAAATCAACGCACATTGCCGCCTTCGTGGATCCATTCGCCCCCCCTCCCTTCATCATTCCTTCCTTCCCATCCTCATTTCCACATCCAGATGACTCCTGCTAATTGGATTTGCTCCTTTGCATCGGCCTTTCTTCATGACTTACGTTTTTTCTCAAAGAAAAATAAATGTTACGTTATAATCTCCAACGTGGAGGTAACGCTGAAATTTGTAGCTCAAGAGTAGAGCGAGGAACCCTGCTGGGACCACTTTTCCCGTACCTTCTCCCCTCCCCATCCTTGCAGCTGGATTCGAATGCAAACTTGGCGAAAGAATCGGTAAGAAGTGCACCAATTTACCGGTGAACGCATCGAACTAATCTGATCCGGTTTCGAGCAGGTCGCCATTTAACAAAACACCTGCCGCTGTAAAAAAAATCCTGCGGTGTTGGAAACATTATGAAGCCGGGTCAAAGAATGAAAAGAATTTCATGGGAAAGCATGAAAGATTTTTATAGTTTTCTCCCCAAAATACCAGTTTGAAGTTTCTTGAGGAAATGTCGCATAAATCTGCCTCTGGCCTACCCAATAGATGTCTGCTCCCTCTTTATAATATTTATGATCTGAAACCGTAGGCATAACATTAGGTAATAAATTTATCAGTATTTGAAAAAAATGGGGGCGTGTGCATTAGTCCCTTTCTCAATGGAAGGCAGCTCCCAATATAGGAACATATGTATCTTTCCAGGTATGGTCACTTGAGAGAGGATTTGCGCTCATATATCCATCATTTTGATTCTACTTCATTACTTTTATTGCAATTTCTTAAGTTTATATATCACGACAACAGACATATACGCTACTTACTGCAGTATTACCTTACCTCGTAAACATAAGGAATATTCGTAGGTGTTGTTTATGTCAGTTGATAGTATATGTATTTGCGTGCATGTAAGTGAAAAAGGTTTATGCATGAATATGTACTCCTCTGTGGGTGTAAATTGGCAAGAATTTGTAGGTTTTGCATCTGGTTTTATTCTCTTTGACGGGTGGTGACCTAACACTTCCCTCCACACGGACCCGCGGAGGCTTGCAGGGTATCATGTAGAAATGCATTTACCCACAACCCCGAAATTCACCGGAAGGGCATGTGGGGGTGGTGTTCGGTCACTAACCATCCATGCTCGATTCCAAACATATAACATCGGCACAAATACTAGGTTGATCGTACTCGAAAAATATTAATCAGATGAAAGAAAGTACTTTCATGCAACAATACTGAAATACAGGATAAATATATTCAAATCTTACTGCAGAACTGTTGAAAAATGTATCTGTTAAATAAAAAATATACAGGGTATGAGAAAACTACGTAAGCTTCCAGTTTTAATTATGTTCTACGCTATTGCAGTCATATCTTTTTTTTTATCTCCATTGGGCGAGGAAAATATGGCATTTTAAATCTATCCGTTGTACTATTTCTCCCAAATTTTACGTTGGCGATCTGATACATCATAACAAGATGGGGCCCGTAATACGTATTTAATAACATCCTCAGATTAGTAACCTGCCTCAAATATACGCAGTAAATTTAACCAGTTTTTAAAGGCACAGTCAACTAGAGATACCCATCCTAATCCTTCTAATATTACCGTAACTCTGCTGCCTTATTCATAACATTTTTTCATAAACCTAGCTACTCTACAATTCACTCATAAGCACATTTAGATGTAAATGTCCTGCTGACAACATTTTCCTATAAACTGTAGTTCATAGGGAAACTATAAGTGTTATTCTTTCTCATTCATTGCTGAAACACAACGCATTTCAAAAGATAAGCATTTTTCTTGAGAACGTGTTGCCGAGGAGTGGAGAAATTGGATTTAAATTCGCAAAATGTTCAATATTTAGTGTACGGGCTATGACAAAAAATGGCAGGTGATTGAAGAGAAATTCTTACGCTTAGTATTTCTTTCCATCTTTGATTTGGCTTGGCACATAAATGAAAAGGTATTATTCATTCCCCTAAATGAGATAAACCAGGCGAAGAACCATTCAGTTATACAACGTAGCTATGCAAGTAGCTGCCAAGTGAAAGTGAAAAGTGTAATAAATAAATGCAAATATTTTTGGTGAATATTATTTCAAAATTGAAAAATTTATGTGAATTCGCAGATTTAAAAAAAGCTGCTTACATGAGATGAAAGCTTCGGAAGTTTTCCCAAGCATAAAGAGTAAATGAAAAGTTATTGCATGAGAAGCCCCTTTATGAAATATGCACGAAAATGGGACAGAGAACATTATGGCCAATGGATCTTAGAGTGTCTATATTGAATTTGTGCTATTAACCGAGGATGCCTAATTTCGCAATGGCTTTAAATGTTTAAAGGATTATGTTAGACAAAACTTTAAGAAACAGATAGGTGGAAGGACAGGTGATGTTAAGGTTTGTATTTTTCTATCCTCATACAGTACGCTATTTCTACGAATCAATAAAATCTACATGGTATCGTGGATGATATGAGTGACTTTATGGAGAGAATAAAAATTAATGGAAGAAAATACCAAAAATAAAATAGATATGTTAATAAGGAGAATTGACTAATAGACATGACGGATGCATAAGAATAGTGGTGATGGGAAGGAGGAGACCGATTAAATCATGAGTGAATGTGGATGAAGATGCTCTCCGGATTAGGAGTCACAGTAACAAAAGTAATTGTACGGAACAATTAACGAATGTGAAAGAGATGAAACAATTTTGCAAGGTCAGGGAAATTTGGAGGAAATTACTGAGGGAATTAATGAAATGAAATAACTTATTTAAGATTTATTTGAGAATTAAATAGCAAAATGGAGCTTCTTAAGTGAGGATTACGAACTTGTTTCCAATTTTCCATTTATTCTTCCATATGATTATTCGTTAGGTGTTAAATATTAGAACATGCATTTCCTTAAGCCCTTGCATTCCATTTCATATGTTTTCTAGCGATTCACATAAATTCTACAGATTTTTTAAGGTATTAGAATGCAGAGGTTAAACCCATTTACCTTAAATAATTTTCTGCACACGACTAAAATTATATAATCTGAGTGCAGCATAAAATATATTTACTGTGCATATACTTAGACTGATTCGCTTTGGAGGTGAAATCTGGATATTGTGACTTAGTTGAAAAAATCTTATTTTAGAATTATCTTGGAAATTTTAAGTACGCACATTTCGATAAATGAAAATTAGCAAAACGGGCTTACGGGAAAGTCTAAGGTTATTGAACGCAGGATTCCAGGTCACCGGGTTACCTCGACAGCTCGGGTATTCTCAATTGTACACCTCCAAATCAAATCCAAGGAGTGTATTTTCTGTTTTCAAGGAGTTCATGATTGATGGCGTGAACAAAGCAGATGACTGTCAAACAAGAATTTGTGAATTTTACAGGCATTATTTGGATGACTTTTTCTTCCCTCACTTCTCAAAAAAAACTTTCAGTTGATAAGTGTGGATTTATTTACATAGCCTGCATAATACATCTTCATCATACGCCGCAAGCTTCTGCAAGGGCGTGTGGCGGGGGATGTTACGTCATCACCCGTAAAAGGGAACAATACCACATCCAAAATCAACATATCTATGTAAACCTATTCTCACAGTGGTGTATAAACTATCAACTAACAAATAATTTCACCTAAGAATGTATTAAAATTTTATCCAATGACGTGCAAACTAGAATTTGAAAAGTAAGAAGGAAAAATGGTAAAAGATTACGCAGAGTCATGGTAAATACGCATTGTCATGTGAGTGCACGTGTTATAGTAATATACATGTAGTAATCCGGTAAGAACAGTTTTCCCCCATAAATCAATTCACACCCAACGCCTGTGTGCAAATTCTCGAATTTTAACGAAGCAAAAAAAGTAATTAACCAAAATGTCCATACTTTCTCATAAAAGTTTAATGGAAAATTAAACTAAGTCTGTGTTGAGACATGAATTCTCTGCTAAAATTTTATCCATTTCGGTTGGCGTATTAATAAATCTAAGGTACATTGAATACGCCGTAACTGAAACTCATCTGGAAGTAATCATATTTAAATGCCAACGAACAACTTCATTTGGCACAAAAGTACGCGAGGACCGAGATGGTGCAGTGGTTTGTGTACTGGCATTCCATACCGATGGTCTGTGTCCGAATCTTGACGGTACAAGAGTTTTTCAGTTTCATCCCTATTCATATTTGGGTTGTCAGATGGGGAGTACTTCAAGTGGATTAACCATCTGCAGGACATTCTTTGAGCTCTTGCCTTTTTTTAGGAGTTGGCCATTGTCGAAGCCGGGTTTCCTTCCATATCCTGAAAACTCTACCCCAACAAAATCCCCCAATTGAAATTATTGGAGAAAACAGCCTCGACTGTCTTTCACCTCTTCTCCAAGCAGGTGGCTACAGCTACATGTTATGCTCGATTAGTTATTGGTATTAAAGCACTCGCAAAATAACTTAATCTAATTAAAAGAGCGCAGATTAATCCAGTATCGACGAGTCTGGTTTTCTGTCATAAAAAAGAAAATTATGTTTTTGTCATGAGAGCATGGGAAAGTAGAGAGTTGTGGAACTCACAACCTAGGTATTGTCGCCCGACACAATAGCGTTTTGCAGCGTCACTGAGCTGTGCAGCTTAACCAACTCCTCTCTTACTAATTCTAATAGCTCCCTTGCACATTTGTTAAAGTTGGGAAGTTCGGAGGTTGTTCACGAGAATGATATTTCACAATGGAGTGCGAATTTCGTGGATTTCCAGAAGCGTTATTAAATAGTGTTGGAAATATTAAGGTATTGCTCTTTTATTAGTCTTCATTAATTTAGTGTGCAACTTTGGTGAGTGTATTCTACTTTGCGATTCTCTTTCTGAGCATAAAATTCCACTAGAAATAAATTCCATTTCTATCGCATTCACGGAAAACGGGAAACGCACACAATCAAGGCAGAAGCTTCGGCGCAGGATATAATTCGTCGCGTAATGAAAACTTTTCCGTTTACTCCATTGGTTCGTTTCGAAAAATTATCTGAACACGAAATTATCCAATATTTTATGCATCGGATTTACGATGCGACATGAAATGTTATTTGGCGATCTACTCAAGCCCTAATTTCCAAGGAATTTAATTATCCTTTCTTATCTGAAATAATCAAATGAAAAATATAGTATAGTAAGGATAGCCGAACATCAGAGTGGATTAATATCAGTGGTTTATAAAAGTGATCCAAAATACTCTAAAATACTTATAAAAATAAATTAATAACATAAAATACTCGAATTTAATAAAAAAATAGCTTTAATACTCTTGACCTATATACTTTCAGCAGACTATTACTTTTTCCCGGTATGAGATGTGTAACACGAAGTTATCGCACGCTTAAACGCCTATTTTGTGGATAAATAAGTAAAACTAAAAAATCCAACTGTCATTTGGGAGGGTTAAAATAAGTAAGGGTATCGCTGGGAAAAGTGCATTGACTTTATAGGAGAATTATTCTGAAAAATAAAAAATATTTAAATTAAAAGTATCTCGTTTAGTCGTTAGGTCGTCTCGGATTATTCTCTTGGTGTCATCGAATGAGTTTCATTTGATCATTACTCGCGAAAACAAATTTTAAAGTCAATGGTATACTATTTCAATTCCATAATAGTTAGAGATATGAAAAACTTTCTTGGTTCCTCTATCAAATTTTGGAATAACACCTACAATTAATGCGTGCCCAATCCGCGCAGTGATTTTCTTATATGATAAAAAAGCTTTTAATTCCAAAATAAAACATTTATTCTAAATATGCTGCATTGTTCGAGTTGGATTTTTTTCAGTGTTACCCATTTTCTTCCTGTCAGGTTTTTTATTTCCGCTTTCTCACGAAATGTGTGATAATTAATTTGACATAGACATGAAAATTTTAGAGAATGACTTTTTCCTTAAAATAATTCACGAAGAGCATTTACGTCTATATGAATCTTTTATCAACATTGAAAAAATGCAGGATTTGTCACAAATACAATTAATATTTTTTAACTAAAAAGGTGTTAATATTCACAGAGTTTCTGCCTCATAGACAGAGAGTGTACCGTAAGTTTGATGTAGAGGTACTGGAAATGCTGCGACAAGGAGTGTAACAACGTATCAGGAAGGAATATTTCTCTGCCAACTGAAGGCTGCACTACGACGAAGCGCCGTGACACACCGCCTTCCTCGTTCGTTACCTTACCAAGCACAATATGGCAACATTTTCTCAGCCACCATATTACCTCGATGTGGTACCGCAAGATTTATTTTTCTTCTCAAGAATAAAAAGGAGCTTGAAAGGAAACCATTTCGGAACGCAGGATGACGCCAAAGAGCCTGCCTGAACGAGGTTCCTGTTGACGAATACCAGGAAGCGAACCGAATACGGCTGTGGTGATGCAAAAGAATTGATACTTTAAAGAATATTTGTATTTTATACTTTAATTTGGAGTTCATGCTTTTCCAGATTTTATTCTACTTTTTTTGGGGCAGAGCATTTAACCGTGGATTTTTCAAAATTATAAATTTTGTGTTCAAGTCCTTACATACCAACCAAAATTACTAGATCATTACGCTTTGGTTTTGCGTCTTTCAACTTCTCATAATAGGTAATGAGAGGTATCCGGATCTTTTGGGGAAAACATATACGTACGATTTTTGGGGCGGCGCTAAAAAAGCTGGCATTCGTCAAACGTATAGTCGCGAGATGTTATGAGAAAAGTGTGATGGAAACGTGCTATTTATCTTAAGCAAGGCCTTACATTTGAGTACGTGGCGAGCGTTTAGGATCCTTTCAAAAAACGTTAATTACAGAGTTAAATATATTGCAGAGAAAAGCCGGTAGGTTCGTGAAAAACTCGCACCAAAGGACACAAAGCGTTACACATTTAATGCAGAAGCTGGGGTGGGAACCTTTAGATATTCAAAGACTCAGCGCTAGGTTAAATTTATTACAAAGACATAAATCATATGGTATTGCAACCGGCATTGGAGATATAATCAGGCTCCTGTTTACATAGGCAAGGTCAATAGTTGTCACAAAATTAGAGTGTTAGACTGTCGAACTGATAGATTCAAGTATTTGTTTTTCCCGCGCACTGTTTGCGAAAACAATAAAAAGGGGAACAGGAAATAACACAAAAAAACAAGGGTATTATGAAAACAATTGGTACACGCTGCCGAAAATAAAGGTTTACAATCCACCCTCAATTTCTGGGGAATAAATAGTACTACTATTGTATGAGCTGCCACTAACTTCATGTATTTTGTTTCCAAAACCCTACCCGATTAACCGCATTAGAATGTCCTTAAATAATGCTGTGCTCTTTAGTGTATTGTTTACTCTACTTTGTCTGTTTATAAGTTTCCCCTACTATTCCGTGTTTCTCTCTGTTTAGAGACCGTCCCGCTGCCTGCAGCGTTGGGTCACATTACCTACCAGTGCCCTTGGGGAAGGAGATTATTGTATGCTGCATGTCCATATGGTAGTGAAATTTCGCCTTCTTACTTTTCTAATTATAGCTAGCATGTTCTTGAGTAAATTTTTAGTACATCCTAAAGTGTAATTTTTTGTTAGTTGATAGTTTATGCTTGTGATAGTTGGTAGTATAGTGTACGCGTAATTTGAAGGGTTTTTTTGTAAGAATGTATACGCCACTGTGGGTATAGGTTTACATGGATGTTCTGATTTTGCAAGTGATTTTATCCTCTTTACGCATGACGACCAAACACCCCCCGCCACAAGCCTTTGCAGCAAATTGTGGGGTGTAATGCAGATTTGGATGTATATAAAAAGCCAAGCCCCTATTTTCAGCGTAAAATTTACGATAAACACGTGTAATAAATTGAGCACCATCAGATAGGAAATAAATTTGTAAACTGGGTAAATTTAAAAAGATAAATTTTAAGGTCACACATTTGCAATTTCTATTGAAACACAGCAGAGAAGACATAACCACTGTGAACACGGCGACATTTATTTAAGACATATATTAACATTAATTCAACCAATTTCATCCATGAAATCCGAATTTCCTCCCTGCAAGTGGATCAAAATATCAAGGAAATCTTTAATATGAAACAGCTTGAAACTTAGAGAGAAGGGGCTCTTGTTCTTCATTCTGAGGTTTAGAATCTCGAGTACGGGAGGATAAACTCTGAAAATGAGCTTGCGGCGATGATATTTCTCTCCAACAAATGCAATATTCAGCGGTCGCACCCACCTCTCGGGAGTTATCGTAAAATTTCCCTAGAATTTCCTTCTTCATCTTGGATTCGCAGTCCATCAGAAAGTACTTCACCACCCTCCCGCTTATAAGACTTTACACGCGCTGGATACGTAAAGAAAATAATAAGTAAGAAGTGAAAAAAAGAATAATGTGTTTTTTTTCTGTCGCCTTGCTTTAAAAAATCGGGCATAATATTTCTCTCACTTTTCTCGATTGAAACTTTTGGAGAATGGGAACGGGGTGGAGGAGAGTAGGAACGTGGAGAGGACAGAAATGAGTGACAGAGCGAGTGAAGGGAAGAGTCCTAGAATATAATTCCCAGGAAACTCAAGGGATTTATTGTATTTTATTTTTAAAATATTTTTTCTCTTATCCCATGCCACTCTTCAATTGGATATATCCCTTACTATGGTAGTTCCATAGGCCAGGATAGGGAATGAGAGAATGAAATGGATATATATATATATATATATATATATATATATATATATATATATATATATATATATATATATTCACTTTCTTGGAAAGCCACGAAGGTGCACAATAAAATTCAGTAAATATTCATAGCAAACACAGAAACTAAAACATATTAAAGAGGGACTCACTAATTCTCGAATTTTCGGTGGTGCAAATCCTCTTGTGAAAGGTGGTTGCACCACCGAAAATTCGAGAACTAGTGAGTCCCTCTTTAATATGTTTTAGTTGCTGTGTTTGCTATGACTATTTAGTGAATTATATATATATATATATATATTCAATCTTGAAAATCCCGCCATACGGCGCACAAATATTCATTCAAACAGAAATAGGTATTATATATATATATATATATATATATATATATATATATATGCATACATATACATATATACATACATGTAAATGTATTTCCAATTCACTCAGCAATGCTTACAACCCCTTCGCCGACTGACAAACCAAAGCCTGGTCATCAGCAAACCAAACCGATTTTACGAATTCCCCTCCGACTTTGACTCCCACCTCCAGCTCTTCCCAAGCTTCTTTAATTATTTGCTCCACATATTACGTTGAACAGCACTGGTGACAATGGGCAACCCTGCCTTACACCTCTTCCTAACACTTCCCATCTGGACTCTCTGGTCCCCACTTGCACCTGACCAGTCTGAGACATGTAAAGGTTGCCGATCCTGTCACTCCAAACCATTCCTATTTTCTGCTATATACGTATTAGTTTTTCCCTGTTCCCTGTTCTGGAGCAATGTTGGACGGGATGAAGGGAGGAAGGAAGTACACAGAGATGAAGAGGGACCTGATGTAGAGTAGGTTGCTGGATTGGGTTTTGTTTGGAGTTACAAAATATTTATTTCATAGATGTATTCATCCAAAAACCTACTTTAACCGGTAGATTACCTAATAAAAAAACAAATTAAGATGAACGGAGTCAATATAATATATATATATATATATATATATATATATATATATATATATATATATAACTTTTGGACGGCACAATGGAACACAGAATAAAACAGATAACACGTAAAAGGACACTCACACTGTAGATGATTTAAGCTTTCGGCCTACTCCGAGGCCTTCTTCAGGTCAGACTCTGACCTGAAGATTATATATATATATATATATATATATATATATATATATATATATATATATATATATATATATATATATAATCTTGAAAATTACGCACTCCGGCGACGCATAAACACACAAACACTAGGTTAATAAATATTAAACACTTACTAAACTTAAATACAACATATTTTTTCTTCAGGTCAGACTCTGACCTGAAGAAAAAAAAAGTCTGTCCAAAAGTTAAATTGCTCTCGTGAGTACTTCCGCATCATCGATATGTATATATATATATAATATCCTGAATAAGGAAATATTTTTGCATTTGTGATCTTGATCTGCTCAAATCCGCCTTTCCCACCTTTCCTGTGTTTGTCTTTTATGTGTTTTTCTATCCCCTTTCCTTATATCTATTTCTATGTGTGAAGTAACATTTGTTCGCCGCATTGCGGGATTTCGTGTTTGCATCAAGTACTACATTGCTGGAAGTACGTACATGATGAGTAGGGAATTGATGGTAAAGAGTTAAAAAGTGAGTGAGAGAGGGATGTCGTTTGGGTTTTAAAAATAGGATACGTTTTACATCTAGATTTGTTGCAGGGCATGGTACTCACTTTGGGAAGAGTGGGGTTTAAGGAGTGAATTGCTTTTTTTAGGAGATCTGATGATTCGGCGAAGCGTTTGAAAGTAACGTAGGGGCATTTGGAAAAAAGGGTGGTGATGGAATTATGGTTTTTGAGAACAGAATAGATGGTTTTTGGGATTGTTTTAAGAGATTCTTGGCCAGGGAATTATGTGGTATAAATTGACAGAGGATGAGTTTCTGCAGTGGAGGAACGTTTGGGAGTGTGAGCATGCCTTTGTTTTTTTTAAGAGGGATTCAGGAAAACCTCGTTGGAGGAGGAAATGGTGTAGATTTGAGAGGAATTTATCAAGTAACACGGGGTGATTACCGATGCTATGTGCTCTAATGGGTATAAGAAATGGACCGATGGATGTGATATAGTTGGCACTGTTATATTCATAATTTATTGTTGTTTGTTGGTCGGTTTTATATGTACAGAAGTGTGGAATATTTTACCTATTATTGATATGTTTACATCTAGGAAGGTGATTTCGGAGGAGAAAGAGTTCGAATTGAAGGAAATAGATGATGAAGCATTGAGGTCGTAAATAAGCGTTTTCAGGCAATCAGTACCATGTTGCCAGAAAACGAAAAGATCATCTCTTTCTTTCTTTTTCTTGGATGCATAAACAAGTTAATATGTGTTCGCCGTTTGGTTGGTTTTCCTGTATGAATTTGTGTTTGGCCAATATGGCTCATTTCCTCCTTAGGCTATGTTTGCCTTAAAACGCACTGTACCTAGTCATTTAGACGTTGCATCACCACTTTAGATGCAATCCTTTTCTTCATCCGTGATTCACCAAACAGGAGTGTGACAAGTGGTGCCAACACCATATGAGAAGGTTTAGTGACACGGGAGGATATGGGATAGGAAGAGAAAAGAGAAAAATATTCAGTAGAAAGCTATCAAATATGGCGTAAAATTGTATACATGAAGGAGGGAGATAATTCAAAACAAGGGTCAATTCACTTAATAAACTAGTTATTTGTTTTCCTAAGAAATTGGAATAAAAATGAACCACAGCCATTTATACAACAGAACTTCCCCACAACAAGACAGGTAAGATGGAACTCAGAAGTAAGATGAGGAAATTCCAGCAGTAGATGAAAATGCAGGTCGTGGTCTCCGCCATTTAAGCCACAGGTAGGGAATGACACACTGCTTTTGACAGAGGATGTTGTTAGGCATCCCCCCCACCCAGAGATAGACTAGGGACTCTAGTATGTAAAGGATGAGTGTGCCATCAAAAATGTAATCTTTACGTTATTTTATTCTTGGCGTACTCTGTTGTTTTATTTCCTTTTTTGTCAGGCCTCTTTTCCTAATATATGCAGAAATAGAGAGAGAGATGGAGGGAGAGGATAGAATGGAAAGGGAGGCAGGTTATGAGAAGGGCTCAATCTTCTCTCCTGAACGGGTATTACGAATATTATCCGCTTAAGACTATTCTCCCCCCCTCCGCGCATTCTTCCCGCCCATCGTCAGCCACACTCGACGTGGCGCCTCAACTGTTGCCCCGACCCACCGCGATATTATGCACCTTAAAAGATTAACTGCCTCCTCCACCTGTTTGCAGTAAAAACACGATCTATTTCCGAAAGGCATTCCCTGGACGTGGGCTGAAGCCAATCATACGATATGAAGTAAGCCGGGATCGACGCTGAAGCTCGCCACCTTTCTTTGCCGTTAACCATACCTCTTTGATCGGTGCCCAGCTAGTCTCAATTTGCTCCCACTTGTAGGAAGACATCCATCACCGGCATTTTTAATAATGATTTCTGGAGCACGGCTACCATCTGCAGAGTTATACACCGTTGCTTTATTTAACTCTTTTTGAAGAATATGAGTTCGGAAGCGAGTATGGAACACGCATATTTGAAGTTCTACCGATCATATTGAGGGATTCAAAGAGCAATTGGCTGTAAAAGCACGATTTTTATAGTTTTCTAACATCTAAAACAAATCAATGGTAGTGTATTTCTATTTCTAAAAGCATTTGAGCACTCATTTCATTATGATACCCACGGCTTTTATTAAAAGATGCATATCCGAATAATGAGCTGTTGTAATACCTATTTAGGATGCATTTTGGTCTATTAGTAAGGGCTTCAGTCTACATAGTTTGTAGTCCAGTTGTAGTCATCTTTAACAATCTGGATTGCAGGACCAACGAATTGGAAGAATAAACTCTAAAGGAAGGGAATATTAAAACTAAAATTGCATAGTAATTTCGTACGTTTTAGTTCCACCAAAAATACGTAGGTTACATAATTTATAGATAGGCACGAAATATACGCGAACACGAAATATATTAATGTATAGTATATATATTTATATATATACTATATATATAATAGAATTTCTCATCATTCCATCTCTAAGGCGTAAAAGGTGTAGTCATACAGACCCATTGTTTTGTTAATTTTTTCATAAAATAATATATTTAGTACTCTGCAAGCTACTGCTAAGGTGTGTTGTAGCAGGTGAATACACATCAGACTAAATTTGACCTGAATATGAACCCACTGTGGTCGGTCGCGGACAAAATGACATCTTGAATCTATCTGCTACACACCTAATCTCTCTCATTTTTTATACAATCTCGCCTACCGGAGTACGAATGGTAATAATACATTTTCAATTTATTTTGTTTGTATCAAAGAGTGTCTTTTACACTGTCATCACCTAAATATTAAATGGTATGGCACTTACCGTATTTTCTAATCCGATATGTTTCTCGTATACCTAACCTAGTGATCAAAATCTATACGCGTTTATTGAAAAAAAAAATGAAATATAAAAGTTAAAACTCATTCCTAGGGATAGAACACTAGTGGACACAGATTTGAGGGATTAAAAAATGGGGGAGAGCATAAGAGATTTTCTTTATTCATAAGAACTACATTTTCCACAGTTTCTGAGAATGTGCATGCTTTTGCACCGATTTCACACTCTGATGAGTTCTAACGGATAAAACAAAAAAGTTCTACTTTACAGTTCTTTGAATAACAATCGACAATAACTATGTAATATAATCATCAATATAAGAGCATTATGAAATCAAATTACATTATAGTCCTAAATGTCAATCTATCTGAAACTAAAATAAGTTTTTATCAATATAGATTAAGAGAAAAAAATGTTATCATTATCTATATTCTGTATTGAAGTAACTTCAAAACAGTAAAGACTTGGATTTAAACTTCATATCTCGTAATTTTAAAATGACGGGAAACTTTTACAAAACCATAGGTACAAGAAGAGTCTTACGACCCAGGTTTCACTCGTTAGCATTATCATGAGGTTAGGTTGATAGAGGTCTTTATTTGGACGAAATTGAGACAAAATGGTCCCTTCTTTCTTTCAGAGATGACAACTCTATCCTGTACCCAACAAGGAAGAAGGTAGTAAGTTTTACTTAAAAAAACTGGTCACCATTCGATAAGGAATATTTCTTTCTCCTTATATTACATGAAAGAATCCATTGACTTTTGTAGTTGAGCTCCTTCCAATAACCATTTAAACTTTGGTCTACCATCCGTGACTTCCTTAATATAATATTTCTTGTATATCCGCGGTAATTTAACAACAGAAACACGAAAAAGGAAATAATCACTAATTACCTAGTTCGTTGGACCATTAATCTGATTCCAGAAAAGAGGAGTAAGAGTTAATTTTCAGGCGGAGCTAACATTCACAACTTACATATCAGGTAAGTTTTTATTGACTTTAAGAGCATTTACAAGCCTGAGCACTGGAAAAAACTTCCCGTTCACAGCGAGACTAATTGAACCCCGGTTTTCTGTTCGTGCTTCTTAGATATCTCTTAAAAATGTCCTTATTTGGTAGCTTATTCTGATTGGTAGCAAGTTATTTTAAAATCCCATCAATGGTTGATTACTGTAAAAAAAACTGTTTCCTTTCAATTCCACTGGAAAGAAGTCGCCAAATCTCTCGTCTAGCGGCTGGTAGCAAGTTTTACGGAGGACTTAAAGGACATCCGTCTTCAGAGGTAGGATGAAAACGAAATATTTCGGATCAATGTTGCCGGTCTTTAGAGATTCTTGGCGCAGGTCTACGAGTCCGTGGAGGAGAGGAGGGAATGAGGGCAAGGTGGGTAGAGGCGTGAACGTGTGTGGCTTGATCACTTAAGCGAGTTTCACGCCTTGGAGGGGAGTCGGTGGGTGGCCAACGAGGAAAGGAGCGCTAAGCTCTTGTAGGAAGCCAGACGGGAGCAGGGGATAAGCGTAATCCATTTGGCGGGGCGGAGAGCTGTGGGGAAAGAAGAGGAGATACGAGATTGATGAGTCCCAAACGCCGTACTTCAAATCGCCAATGGGAGAGGAGCGTTACCCGGGGAAGAGGAGCGGTACCCCGACTCCTATGCCCCTCTACCCCCCTCTCGGTACCAAGACGCCACTCCCAACGCTTTCGCTCGCGTGTAGATGTCACCTCTACCACCCCTCTCCCCTTCCTTCTTCTTTCGGAGTAGGAATCGAGGGAGAGAAAGAGAGGTAAAGAAAAAGCCGACGGAATGGAAACTAAACCGTTTTCTTGGGCGGTATCCCGTAGTGAAAGAGAAGGAAGAGGAGCTAAACCGCACTTATATATGCAAGACATTTACATAAAATCCAAAACCGTATCCATTTTTCTCCCCCATCGTATCCAACCCCTTGAAAAAAAATCCCACCCCCTTTTTTCTCTCCTGTCTTGTCTCCTCCATCACCCTCCGTTCCTTGGGATTCTCTCTCTTGAGGCCGGCCTCTCTTTCAGGCGGTGAGTGGGAGGACGGTTAGGAGCGGAAGAAGAATATTCTCTTCGTAAGGGGGAGGGGTTTAAGAGAAAAGGGGAAAATTCTTGAAATTGGCTCAACGCCTCCCGTCGTAAGGATTTGGCCCTTCTCAACTCCCCGCACCCCCCCCCCCCCATATCGCACCCTCTCGGAGAGTTCGTCCTTTTATTTTTATACCCCCCCATAATAAATTATTTCACTCTGCTCCCCCCCTCCCCTATAGGCTCTTGCCCCCAGCCCATTGGACGGATGGAAATTTGCGCCCACCGCTCAAAACTGCGATAATTCTTAACCCCTCCTCTGTCTCCTCAGCTCTCCCTTCGCAATCAAAGTCCCTCGATTCCGTCAGACTCCCCACTAGTTTTTTTCTTTTTATGCTCCACTCAAATCCCGTTCCATCGTTTGAGCGCGGGGTTATCTTTACTCTTCTAGGGTATTCGCCTGAGTAATAAATGGGTTCCCTCATATTATTTCTCCCAGCGGTTGAAACGGAAGTGATGACTTCCGTTTTCCTTGGGTTTTATTTTTCCAAGAGATATTTTCGATCCGCGATTCAACTTGGCGTTAACAGGCCATGAAAAGGTGGCAAAATGGCTTCTCTTGCCGTCGAACGATGCCATCTTACGCCATGCATATATCTTCGTAATGCCCTGTTGAGGGTCTCACGATCTCGTCTTTATAGCATAATTTACTTTCAAGAGTTCTTGTCATTCTAAAAAAAAACCAAACGTCAACCCACACTCTTCAATTATTTCAAATTCATACAATTAATTTATACGGCGACATAAAATTATTTCCAGTTTTACTAATTCTCAGGCAAGTACTTTTCAAAATTTACTTATAACTTTCGAACTATTAAGATTAAGCCATGAGCGCTACCTTATATATGTTTAAGTCACCCCAAATTCTTTCCCTAATGGATGAAATAAGAAATTTAATCAATTTTCAATACTAAACAAGTTATGATAATTACTCAAAATACAATTGTAAGAGTTTCATGCGCAATTTATTGCTCCTCTATAAAATTTAAAATTGCACACTATAATTCTGATTCGGATATGCTATGCCATATTCCCTTATCATATACTGATAAGCAGGACATAAACTATTCGATAGAAGGTTCAGTGTTGACTACGATGGATCAGATTTAATGATTTGGGGTAGTAAAAAAATCACGCCTCTAATGAGATGCACGTATCAGGAGATTAACCTTATCCGCCTTAAGGAATCTCGGTGTCATTAATATGATGTTTGGAAAATGTAATTCTATAGGGGAAAAAAAGCCACTTCAATTTATTTAGACCACATTTGAAATATGCCGCAAGTATCTGGGATTCTTGGGAGAAAGTGCTGATAATATTGTAAAATTAATTTCTGAGAAGATCCTACAGATTCGCCGAAAAGTCTTACGATTAGAAGACGAGTGTGACAGGTCTTTTAGAGGAATCAGGTTTGGAACCGCTTGAGATTCGAAGGGAACAAGCGAGACTGACTTTTATCAAGGTTAAAAAAAGACGAGTTTGACAATGACACAAAAGGAATTATGCTGGCCACACGCTATTTAGGTAGATTAAACCACAAAGATACGATAATGGAGATATACTCCAGTGTAGACAGATATAAATAGTCGTTTCTTAATCTGAAAATCAGATATTAAATTAGCAAGATATCAAAGTCATAAAAGAAATAGGAAATGACATTGGAATTACAAGTGAGGACAAGGTTAAACGCTGTGTAAACAGCTATTACGCTCTGGTAGCGGACAGGTGCTTGTGTTAGTTAGTTGTTAGTGTATGTATGTGAATGTGCGTGTTTTAAAATAGTTTTTCCTGAACATATTTCCCTGCGTGGGTGTTAATTGGCTTATTTTTTGGTTATGCATGTAGTTGAATTTTAATTTCTGGGTGCTATAAATGCCCCCGCCACACGCCCTCGCGGTGGTTAGCTTGGAATTGTATACATGTAGATGTAGATGAACATACTTAAAGGTTTGATGTCATGAGTCTAATAAAAAACGCCATACATGGTCATACGTAGAGTTACTATTTATCAGTAGAGATAATAAAAAACTTATCTCAATAGAAGTGATTGCATAGTTCTTCAATCGTAGTGTTCATTCAAAGGTCAGTTTTGAAGAAGCACGCTCACAAGAATAAAAGTTTAGTCACACAGGCACAACAATTATTTTTATCACAATAGAACTAAACCTGATATCCGACACTACAACAAGACCGTCCGCAATTCCTTACACTTCCTTCCTCCCTTAATTCCGTCCAACATGCATATTCTATTTCTTACCCCTTCATTGATTGCGTAAAATTCTCACCTCTATCGCAGTCTTCGATATCCCATTCCCAATCAACATGCTCTGCAATCATTTTTCCTGCCTCCTTCGAATGTCTCCCACCAAATCACTCTCCCCCCGACCATGCCTAGTATTTCTCGTTTTTCTTTCTATAATTTAACATTTTCCATCCTCCTCTACACCGAAGTTTCAAAAGTCACAAATCCAATCATATTTTCATGATTAATTAAAAATAGCTAGTTTCCATAAAAATAACATTTTATTCGGACATTTTCAATGTTACCACCTCAAAATCAGGTCGCATTAAATTTTACTTTTTGGAAAATTGCTTTTTTAAATTAATTATAATATTCCACCATATCACGCCTGAAACGTCTCTTTTTTCATATTTTCATAGTTCAAAGGCCATGCTTTTGGACCGTAAAAACCTTATCTCATATCTAACTTTAAACGAATTCTTTTTTAACATCCGCACCCAACACTTCTGTCATGAAGATCCTCCAGCTTGTGAAAGTTTATTTACCTGACTAATGCATTCTCCTAGTACGTATATCCATACTGCTTTGACTATTTAGGTGTGCATAGAGCTCGTCTAGTACTAAGTCCTACATCCTACATCTACCTAAGTCCCAAGCTGTGTGAATAAAATAAAAGTAGGGAGTGTTTCTTTCCCAGTAGAGTCCCAGATATATCTGGTGCATGTAAAATCACCTCGCCTCGGTGAATTGGAGGTTGAACAGGGCCATTTCTCAGAATCGAACCGGGGGCCTCTGATATTAGAATATAATGGATTTCTGCACACTTTTGTTTTGCAAATCCTTCCGTAAAACCTTGAATTTTTTTCGTTTATACGGAAATTTCCTCCCAACCAGCATTCTAGGGGAAAAATTGCTTACAGTCTCTAAGAGCAACTTTTCTGTTGCAGTCACTGTATTTTACGTAAGGTTTTTATTTTAATCACGTCGTTAAATGTTTACCATGAATGTGGTAAACATTTAGACATTTCTGTGGATAAAAGAAACAGCCAGAAGGTTAAATTCTAGAATTATAATTTCGGTATTTTGCCTTGATGTTTTTAACCCTAAGGTTACAAAGGAAATCTCCATACAGTAAAGATAGCCAGCAAGTTTTAATTTATCTTCAAGGGCGGAGAATGGGGAGAGAATGGAATCATGAAAAAATGCAAGAAAAATATAATTTGTTGTAATGACCATTTATTTTTTTCGACAAGTTCATAATTGGGGAGATTTAAGGCCAACTCGCCACTTCTTAGCAATTAGCTCCAGACTTCACATTCTTGTCGCTACAATAATTAAGCAAACATTCTACCTCCAATTAACATTGTATGCCAATAATGCCCAACAAGTGATATGCCATTGTAACTCGAATGTATTTATATTCAAATACAGGGTACAGGCTTCTCACCGCGAAGGCCCGGGTTCAAATCCTGGAGACAAATATTTTCCAGTGGTATCCCGATCCCTACTTGAGGTACTTTGTGGGGAGCACTTTGAGTGAGTCGACGTCCGTCGGATGGGACGTTAAACTGCGAACCCCTTGGCGCCTTTCGACCAGAGTAGGCTAATGCTGACGCTGGGTTTCTCTCCTCCCTTCCTTTCCCACCCATCTCTAATTGAGTCAATGATCTTAGCTGTCGGTCGCTCCCCAACAAAACTAACGAATCAAATACAGGTAAATATGCCACGCCCTTTATGGTGTTCACTACACGAGGGAAAATTTTTTCAATGCACTTCATAGTGAAGATGACTTTATACGTACACGATTAGTTTGGAGCACAATATACCTCAAGTATTTCAGGAAATCTACAGCAGTTGTGTAGGCAATATATGCTTTGACCGTGAATTCAGGAATATCTATGCCAGGAGTATGTTAATATTCATGCATATTACTTATTTCAATATACATAACGTAATCTGATTGGGTTGTTTGACTGAAGAACCATATAAAACAATCAATTTTTACAAAAGTCGTTCCTCTATGAAAATTAATTTTCTTGTTTAAAAAAGGGAAATGTAAACCTTAATGTTGTGTATAGATTTTCAATTCCAAAAAATCTTGACTTGAGTCATATGTAAACATTGAAAATGATGATTCACATACGTGTATTCTATACTTTATGTAACAGGAACTAAATTTATTTCAGCATACAAATTCATGGATGCCTGATTACAGTGGAAGTTTTAATGTCATGAACTTGCCTATATTTTTTCAGGAGATATATTAGGGAAACAGTAAATCCAACTAAAGACTTTTGTTCAAACTCTTAGTCTTGCGGAGATTGCTAGCGCTATAAAATGAACTGCAGAGCTAATGCTTTTCCATTTCGGAGGAATGGCAAGTGGGGCTTCAAATTGGATTTCGTGAAGTACCCAAGGAAAAGAGTTCACCCAACTTATGGTGTGCACACGAAGTCATCCATACTATGCAGCGTGTTGAACAAATTAGAAGAAGTTGCGGCAAATTCACCCACCACCTCATTTACTTAAACACAGGTGCTCTAGAGTAGTTGCAGAGACCAGTGGAAACGTTCTCTAATTCTATTTTTCTTACTTCACATACATGTATATGGTAAGATTGGAGCATTTGAAATTGAGCAGCGAATAATTGATTTTATATCACATGTTCATCTACCCACAGCATTCTCTGAATTACTTAAATAAAGCATTAATCTTTGTTTCTATTAAGACCATTCTAGATCTCAATATAAATGTAATTAAATTTGTAAAACCACAATTTTCAGATTAAAGGGAGTGTCATTAGTCAATCCGTAACAATTTAAAGTAGTTATTATGTATTTCTTGTCATGATATGGCCACCTTAAGTTAAAGTCTACTTATTAATGACAGTTTATGTCATCAGCTTTTTTCTAACAGTCGAAGTTCATAAATCCTATTCAGGTCTGTCAGGTCAGGCCCATGAATATGCTACGGTAAGTGGTAGACTACCCACTATTAATCATCGGAAATTAAATGAACAAAAAGCATCGTTATAACTGATAAGGTCTCAATGCTAGCAAAATATAATAATACGTATATTTTATATTATTTATATTTGATTATGGAATTATCATTTTGCTGAAAATGAGGAGTTCAACATTATCACAAAATGTCCCCTCTACGAGTTGAATATGAAGCACGCCAGTGTAATTAGGCTAATAAAACGTTAAATTATGGAACGTTTTAGTTATATATATATTATAATTCAAATGCTTCAACCAGGGAACCGATTTGCTGATTCTTCTTATGAGTGAAACGATACCTAATGGTCTAGCGTATGAGACACAGGAATCGCTTCGGTGATGCCATATGCAGAATTATGTGCAAGTATTGCGCCGTCGAGCTCCATCGTTGGGCTACCGAATCAAACGCACCTGAATGCCACCACTTAATAAGAACGCATTTCTACTATAACTGAAGGTGTTTCATTATTTATATTATATTTATGCTAAATCATGGAAATAATGATGTTTCGTCATGAAGATATTAATCAATTTTATGCGAGAAAAATTAAACTCACTCTACTCTCCGCACTTCCTCAGTACCTCATACCTTCAACAACCCATTAGGCCATCCCAAAATGTCTAAGTGTAAATAGTCCTACTTAAATGCATGCACTCTCACTAACCCCGTGGGTTTTGTTGTCAAAACCCTTCCCGAATGACCGCGTGTGGATAAAATTAAATAATGTAGTGCTCATTACAGTATTGATTCTGCTGCTTAGCTTTGTTTTTAAGTTTCCCCTTCCATCCTTCGTTTCTCTTTGTGGGAGGGAGGAACCCCCCGCTGTCTGCAGCCTTGTATCGCATTCTATTCCTGTGTCCTTAGAGCGTGGATCATTGTATGTTGCATATCAATGTGTTAGTTGAATTCCGCGTCCTTACTTTTCTGATCCTAGTTTGCGCGTTATTAGATACATTTTTACTATATTCAAAGGTGCATACATTTGTTAATTGGTAGTATATATATTTTTATACGTCTAAGTTAAAAAAGGTTTTTCATGAATATATGCGCCACTATGGATATAGGTTAGAATAAATATGTTGATTTTGCAAGGGGTTTTATTCTCTTTTACAGGTGGTGACCTAACACCCTCCGCCACACGCCCTTGTGATGGCTTGCCGGTAATTATGCAGATGTAGATGTCCATATAAATAAACTTTGGTATTTAAAGGTTAAAAAGAAACACAGGAACTACATGATGATGCATGAAAAAACTACTGCCTAGGGCAGATTTTCAAAGGTACGTATTATGATTTGGTTATATTTAATTTTCCTTACAATTTGACATTACCTCCAGGACCCCCAATATAGTTGTAAGGTCGACAGTGCGCATGTTGTATTATTTTTTGTGGAAATCTGCCTTAAAAAAATAATAGTTTTTTAAAACTAAATCGCAGTAGGCTGGATGTCGTGTTGATATCTAGACAAGGAATTAATTAGCTTCATATTATTGAAGATGCATTCATACTGAATCTCTTGCTCATTACACACATTTCTGAATTCACAAAGTCAAAAAGTTCAAACTAATGAATTAAATTCAGGTCAACCAAAGAAGATGTTACGATTTAAGAGAGTGTTTACAATTTATTAAAGATAAAACAGTAAAATATTCCGTAATCAAGCAATATTCCGCAATCGCAGATATCTGTTGGTATTAGCAGTGATGCAGAGAAAACATTTGGCGACACCATCATCTCATTTACTTTATTTAATTAATATAGGTCAATAGGTCTAGGTCAATAGGTCTAATCGGTCAAACTAGGTTTTGGGTCGGCAAAACAACCAAATAATTATCTTGTCTCCCAATGCAACAATTTCAGGGTGTAAAAATTATTCGCCTTTTACACTATGAAATTGTTGCATTGAAATACGTATTAGCGGATTAATGGTTAAAGGTCACTGTTGCGGGATTTCCCTCTATTTCTTGAAGTTTCTCTCGTCTCACTTAAAAAAACAATACAACATCCTCCTACATAAAAGTCTCTTTTCGTCTCCTTAAACTTTCTTCCTCCCTTTATTCCGTCCAAAATCCTATCTTCTTCTGCCCTTTCCTCACTTGCCTAACATTTTCCCCTCAATCACAGTCTTCAACATCCCTCATCCGATTCATATCCTTTGTATCCATTTCCCTGCCTCCTTAGGATTTCTCCCAACAATCCCCTCTCCTCATCCATCATCGCTAGCACATCTACATCTACTCAACACCCCGCAAGCCGCCGCAAGGACGTGTGGCAGAAGGTGTTAGGACACCACCCGTAATTTAGAAAAAAAAAACGCATACAGAAACCACAAATGAAACATGGTATACATTCATGCAAGAACCCTTTCGCCCCAACCCTTTCACACACATGCAAACCCACAAACTACCAACAAACATACACAAGCACCTACATTTTAACCTAATACCTTTGGAATTTTTAATTTTGCTCCGACTGGTAAATTAAATCTTTTTAATATTTTCTAAGTGACTTCGGATTCTTACTATTACGATTTCTGTTTTCTTTAAACAAGAATGAGCATGTGAATCTATTTGAATGGAATCTACCTCCCTTATCTCTTATTTGTGGTCTTATCTACCTAATTATTATTCCATTATAATTCCTTTAGTGTCATCGTTACACTCATTGGTTTTGAATCTTTCTAAAGGTCTAAGTCTCGCTTGTTCTCTTCGTCCAGCCTTAATCCTCTTAGAGATCTGTCGCACTTGTTTTCTTATTATAACATTTTTTTACGAATATGGCGGATTTTCTTTGTAATTTATCTAATTCTTTTCCAATTTTTTTTCCCAAGGATTCCAAATACTTGCGGCATATTTAAATTGAGGTCTAACTAGAGAAACATAGCCTTACTCAACTTTCTTATTACATTTACCCACTGCCCGTTTTACGAAGCCGAGTTTCTTTTAAGCGGATCCTCATATTGACCGGATATGTGCTCCCCATGAAAGGCGTGGTGTTAGAACTACCCCCACAAATTTACCTTTTTTCTCAAGTGTTTCCCGGGTGGCGGTGGAGGATCGTTTGATGCGTTTGTGTCTTTATTGTAGACGCTCTGGAAAAACGTGTGAAAAATATTTGATTTTTTCACGCTGTCTGAAGTAATTTCTTTAGCACTTTCCCGTTTGTTTTTCTTTCTGTCCATTTCAACTTCATCCTTCTACACACCCACATTTACATATCAATAGCCTCCTCCTACCTCTATCCTCTTGCTTCAGTGACCACTTTTGCGTGCCGTGAATGACTACGCTCCATATCAAAGTTTGGACGAGCCTTTTCCTTCCTTATTCAACGTCTCCGTAATCAATTTCCTCCTCCTTATGAAAACCTATTTGCCCAGGGCAATTCTTCTACTTACGTCCCTACTACTTTGTTCATTTTGATCCAAAACACTTCCGAGATACGTCAATTCATTTATCGGCTCTAGTTTTTTCCCTTCTATTTTAATGTTAAATTTAAAGTTTCTCGTTCTGAAAAATCGCAATACCTTTGTTTTATTTATTTTGATTCTCATGTTATATCTATCGCACTGAAATGTAGAAGTATTCCTCTCCGAAACATGCTTAATAACTTGAAATCGTAAGATTCCCAAATGTATGAAGGATCTTTAACTTCTTAGCAGGGGGTATTCTTTTACTCTTATTGTGTTTGAGACGCTGTGATAATATTTAGGTAGTATCCTGTTTCATTTTTCTTCGATTCCTTTTTCTGTGGACTATCAATTTTCAGGTAGAAATCCATACATTTATTTTTAATCAGTATACTTGAGGCTACTTAAATTTTGTTTTTTTTTTATCCAGACTTAAGTCTAATCACTTGGACAAGCTGATATCTTTCCATCCATATAAGCTCGTTATTTTGCCTTTGTGTTTTTTTCTTGGTTTAAATCTCATTTGTTTCTTCTAGAGCCATAGCTCTCAAACGGTCGTCATCTAATTACTCTCCTGGGCATAAGGGAGAAATGAAATCCAATGAAAATTAAACTTTTTAAAATCAAAAGAGACTATTATCGAGCGATTTCTTGAAAACTTAAATGGAGCAACCCTGCATCTGTAATTTTTAACTGCCTTCTAATTCCCTAAACAACCTCCTCTTACACCTACCCCACCTAATAATTCATGGAACCAACCTTAAAAAAATTATTAATATTTTGAAGCCAACATTCCTTTATCTAAATCAACCTCCTACCACAAATTCCTCAACAGCCTTCACTCTTCCGATATTATATATTATATTTATTCTCCAATCTCCTGAATATTTTCATTACTATATCCAGAGTCAATCCCAAACAGTTTTAAATTTAGTTTAGCTAAATATTTTTTTCTATTTACCCTTCACATGGTGAACTACAATCCTGACGTAGCTTAAGGAGAAGTGCTGGAAGCCTAAGACGCCTGCAAAACGCTGAAGAGGCCCCCAAATTTTTAGACGGTCCCAACTTAGCACCAGCAGACTATTTCCTATTCTAATAAGTAATACCATCCCTCAAAGAACACTGCCATGGGACCCTAAGCGCCGTCAAATAAGCTTTCACGTGTACCCTTAAGGACCTTCTAGAATCCGTCAACTAGGGAGCTTTCCAATCGTAAAAAAAGTGGCTGAAAAAAGTATTTTGATGCTCAAGGGATTTACCTTGAAGAATTTCTTAGGCATTATAGCAATATCGGAATTAAATCTATTTCTTCTTCGAAAACTTTCCCGGAATTTTTTACGCAAACCATGTATAATGATTCAACACATTGAATGCGCGATAACTCAATGTCGCCCGGTTCAAATGGAAACGGAGGCGGCGGAAAACAAGATTCGGCTGTGAGGAAAGGGGTTGCTTTGGGAAGTAGGAGGGGTAATAAGACGGAGCAGTAATTCAAGGGGCGTTGAGGGAGTGAGAAAGAGAGGGGAGGGGTGTGAGAGAGTGGCGAGAGGAAATGGGTGGCGGGGTTGCTTAACACAAGAAATGGGGAAGAGAAAGAGTCGACGAGAGCTAATGGGCAAGTTCAACGGCGCACGGAAAACACCTGCAATTATGAGCGAGCACGCGGTTTTGTGCGGAGTAGGTTCTCTTCCCCTACCCCGGCCCTCTCTGCCCCCGGCACGGACGGAATTGGAACATCTCCGTTCTCGTTATCTCTTTCCCCCGGTTTCCACGACCCCTCCGTTCGAACCCCACCCCCCTCACCACTTGACCCCCATGCCTCCGCACCGCCCCCTCCCTCCCCCTACATCCACCCCCTCCCGCTCGCCTCGCACACTAGTTGGTCGTTTAAAATGGATGACGAGTAAGGGTTTGCGCTCACCTCCCCCCTCTTTCATCCTCTTCTCCTCCCACGGAAGTAATTCGGCTCAACAAATCCTCTTTCATTCGTTTTCTTCCGATCCGTAAATAAAAGGGGACAAAAAATAAGCGCACACGGTCACACACACAGAGATACTCCGACGCTCAAGGCACAAAGGTTCGGGAAACGAGTAAGAGAGGGAGTGGGGAGATCCTGACGCAGAGTCAATTGTCTAAGAGCACAGGTGGGGAAGTCGGAGAGGAAATAAGGAAAATAGGAAAGGGAATCTGCGGGGGGCGATGTAGCAAGAAAATAGGGAGATGGCGCGCGAATTTATCCCCCATTGAAGCATGGACGGAGAAGTCCTGCAAAACCCACTGGAGTTCGAAGGACGGAGAGAAAGGAGACCACTCGAAAAATGAGGTGAAGTAAGTTTATTTAATTCGGTTTTCAGGTCGTATTGCGGAACACAGGTCTGGAAATTCACTGTCGATATCATGCTAATATATCGTCTCCGGCAAAAGTTTAAGAACAGTTTGATTTTCTTCTGGGATAAGCTCTCCCTCAATATAAAATGTTGCGCTACACTCTGATCAACTTTTAGACCAATAATTGCTGTTAAAATCGTGGGTCAGTATTTCGAAAATTAGGTATCAATGATTTGAGGAGGATTAGGAACAACATCATCATGCATCATGCATCATATATCCTGCATCATACTAGGAATAACTTTTGAGTGGGACAACACACGAAGCAGTAGGTTGGTGGGTGTTTCTATTCATTATAAGAGAAACGTTTTTTCTTCGCGCCGAAAGAAACTAGCTACAATGCGAGCGAAACGTAGTGACTCATACTTTTCCTTACATATCAACATTGAAGTCATCTTAGCAACATCAAATTTCTTCAAAAGCCTAATATTCATAACTAATAGCTGTTTAGTGTGAATAGAAAACTTGGTTATCCAATTAATCAGTGCGATTTAAGATATGCAAAGAGAAATACAGCTAATCTAGATTGCTTCATTTAAGAACCTTTGAAACGGGAGACGTGTGGGCTAGATACAGGTCACATGTAAATAAATGTTGGTGAATGGCCACTAAAGTGGCAAATACGGAGGATGTTGAATTCAAGGTATGCCTTCAACAAAATTGAATACCTCGAGAAATGAATTCTCCGGAAAGAATGAATGACTCGAAGAAGGTTGAATGATCCTTAAGATTTCTTCCTGTAAGACCTTACTTATCGTTCCTTTCATTTGCCCTTCCTCGGCACAATCAGATATATTTTTTTCTGTTAACGATGACCTAATATTGAAATCAGCCTCATTTCAGAGAAATAATTACTAAATTAATAAACAACCGCCCTTTTAGCAAGCAAAATTACATCTCCTGATATCATGGTAGGTGGCAGAGTTGTTGGTTATCATCTAGAACTTGAAGAGCCGACCATTTTTTATGTCTCATTCCGTATGCTCTTTCTAAAATAGCAGTGCCTTAATGAAAACAAAAATATTTTATATGCATAGTTCAAATTTCTATTTTCATCTCTGTCCGCAACTCTAAATTAATACTGACGATTTAATTTAAATTGATTTTAGTACGAATACTAAAGAATTTTGGTCTTTATTGCCAAAAATGAATTGATACTCTGTCAAAATAATTTATATATCCTTCTCATATTTTCCTGCATCATTCAATGAAGCATAAGCCCTCATTCCTTTCTTTGACTTTAATGTGCAAGTGTAGCGTTAATTACGCATATTAAGATATTTAATCAATGACATGTTTTTCATCGTTTCGTTACCAGCTCTTAAAATGACTTCTTCTACATATTTTCCTTAATACATTATATAATTCAAGTTGTAGTCACATTGAGTCTAGCCGTCATTTAAACGATTGAATAAATATAAGATTGCGGTATTCTCCCTATTACCGATTTTCATAACTTGGCTCCTCCATTTAAACTTTGCCGAGAACCTTTTCCCACGACGCATTTTCCTAGAACAGAAATGGAACACAACTAGTCATATGACTCGAAATATTTCCTGGAATCTTTTTTCTCATCACTCATCTGCGAACGTGACAAAATGGGCGATTTGCCGTAGACTGACTGTTTAGGGTTGGTTTATGATGGGTGTTTCCACTGCACATTACGAGTACTGGGCTCATACTAACTTGTACGACATATCTTTAAACTCAAAGCTGCAAATTAAAATATAAGCTGGGCATTCTTTGCTCTTTGTGGTGGTCGGTGAGCATTTGCGGTACCCATCTTGCGCACAATTTTGATATCTGAGGTTTTCCGTGACAATATCGTAGACAGTAGTGCATCCAAGTTGAGGAAATTGTTCAGCCAGGCAATTAATCATCAATCGACAATCATATCGCAGTTAATGTTCCACTTGCGAAACAATTTCATCGGTCAGAATACTGAGCCTGTCACTTCGCTCTTCGTCATGGACATTTGTTCGTACATTTTCATAGTCACGGCACCATTATCTAATCTTTCCTTCACTCATAATTGTAGGTCCATAAACTAGGCATTACTACCGATGGATTTCAGCAGCCGACAATCCTTTTGCATATAAGAATCGTATAACAGAACGTACTTCACAGCTGGCGGGATCAACGATTGCCGCAGACATTGTAGTTTGCATGTACGGACAAACAAATGCCTTCTGAATCAGAACAAATTCTGCTATAGCTTCTCAATGAATCAGTAGATGTCGCTGCGGGAGTAAAACTGTATTATTATTATTATTATTAGGTAATCTACCGGTTAAGGTAGGTTTTTGGATGGACACAACTATCAAATAAACATTTTGACTCCCCACCTAGCAAACTAATCTATATCAGGTCCCTCTTCATCTCGGTGTACTTCTTTCCTCCCTTCATCCCGTCCAACATCCCTATCCTGTTCCTACCCTTACCTCGCTTGCCCAACATTCTCCCCTCTATTACCCTCTTCAACATTCCACTACCGCTCAATACGCCTTTCATCCATTTTTCCTGCCTCCATAGGATTTCTCTCAACAAACCCCTCTCCTCACCCACCATTTCCAGCACTTCCTCATTTGTTTTCCTCTCGGTCCATTTCACCTTCTCCATTCTTCTCCACACCCACATTTCAAAAGCCTCCAATCTACGTCTATCCTCCTGCTTCAGCGACCACGTTTCCGCGCCGTACATAGCTACGCTCCATATCAGAGTTTTTACGAGTCTTTTCTTAACATCCCTACTCAACGTCCCCGTCATCAACTCCCTCCTCCTTGAGAAAGCCTCCTTGCCTAGCGCAATTCTTCTCCTTACGTCCCTACCACTTTGACCGTATTGGTCCAAAACACTTCCGAGATATGTAAACTGCTCTACCTGCTCTATTCTTTCCCCGCCTATTTTAATATTTAGCTTAGCCTTTTTCTTTCTGGAAAATCGCATAACCTTTGTTTTATTAATATTGATTCTCATCCCAAATTTATCGCACTGAACCTCCAATTCACTCAACAATGCTTGCAACCCCTTGGCTGACTGAGCAACTAATGCTTGGTAATCAGAAAACCTAACCGATTTTACGAATTCCCCTCCTACTTACATCCCTACCGCCAGTTCTTTCCATGCCTCTTTAATCATTTCCTCTACATATACGTTGAACAGTACCGGTGACAATGGGCAACCCTGCCTTACACCTCTTCCTAACACTGCCCATCCGGACTCTCCGTTCCCCACTCGCACCTGAGCAGTCTGAGACATGTACAGGTTGCGGATCAGTCTCCTGTCCCTCCACTCCATTCCTATTTTCTGCAATACACGCATTAATTTTTCCCAATTCACTCTATCAAACGCTTTTTCGAAATCTACAAAACAGGCAAAAACGTCCTGATTGTATTCTATATTCCTCTCGACTAGTGATCTCATTACTGCAATGGCATCACGCGTACCTCTTCCTTTCCTGAACCCAAACTGATCATCCCCTAAGTAATCATTTGCCTTACTCTCTATCCTTTTATTGATGATCCTGAGAATAACTTTAGCTGCGTGGGATATCAAACTTATTGTTCTGTAATCCTCACATGACGAAGCCTTTGCCTTTTTTGGAATAGGAACTAACACCGATCTCACAAAATCTTCCGGCCAGATTCCTTCCTCATAGATACTACGAATCAGTCCATATATGGCCTTTTTCCCACCTTTCCCTAACCATTTCAACATTTCTACAGGAATATTGTCCACCCCCACAGCCTTATTTGCTTTCATCTCTTTTAATGCCCTTTCTATTTCATCGTCGAGTATGCCTGGACCTAAGCTATCCTCTTCTACGTCATGTTCCATTTCTATGTCTAACCTTGTCGGCCTAAGTTCTTTACCATACAGTGTTTCTATATATTCCTTCCATCTCTCTTGGATTTTTCCTGGTTCAACTATTATCTTACCCCATTTATCTTTAACTGTTAGCACAGCTCTTGCCTTCTTACTTCCCGATAATAACTTAACCTTGCTGTATAGAGCACCAATTTCACCCTTCTTCTGTAAACTTTCCATATCCTCGCATTGCGTTTTCCACCATTCTTCTTTTGCTTTATTTGTGGCCCTTCTCAATTTATTGTTTAACTCTTTGTACTTCATTTTGCCTAACTCTGTGTTTACATTTTTCCATCTTCTTCTCTCATCCATCTTCGCAATCATCTCATCCGTTACCCATGGTTTCCTTATCCTTTTCCCGTTAACGGTCCCTATAGTGTCTTTAGCGGCTTCCAATATCCCTTTCTTGATACATTCCCATTTTTCTTCGATAGCACTCAGTTCTTTACCGTCATCCATCATTTTCTCTACAGCCTCCTGATACTCCTTCCTCGTTAATTCATTTACTGCTTCTAAATTCCATTTTTTAACCCGCCGCCCTTGCCTTATCTTCTTGAAACGAACATTACATTTCATAACAACTAAATTGTGGTCAGAGTCCGCATCCGCTCCTGGGAAACTGTGCGAATTTATCACACTGTTCCTAAACCTGTGCCTAACCATAATATAATCTAACTGATACCTTTCTGCGTCACCTGGAATTTTCCATGTATACCTACGCCTTTTGTGGTGTCTAAACCATGTGTTAGTGATGACTAACCCCTGTCTCCTGCAGAATTCAATTGCTTTCTCCCCGCGTTCATTCCTCGTGCCTAACCCATAGTCCCCCACCTCACCCCCATCTCTTCCTTCGCCTACCGTCGCATTCCAATCCCCCATCACTATCAAATGTTTCCCTGCAGGAACACTCGCGATGATATCCTCTAACTCATCATACATCCTATCGACTTCTTCCTCCTTGTGGTTGCTCGGTGGCATGTATACCTGAACAATGGCCAAGCTCGTCGGCTCTGCTTTAATCTCTACGAGTAAAATTTTATCTGTCGCTTGCTCTATGTTGACTACGCTTCTTCCTACCCCTTTATTTAAAATTACGGCAACCCCTCGTTGGCTCTCATCCCCGCCGCTGTATATTACTCAATAATTGTCACTCCAGTAATCCCCGCTATCCTTCCATCTCACCTCGCAGAGGCCTAAAACATCTATGTTACCTCTTTCCATCTCTCGCTTAATATTTTCTAATTTGCCTCTCCTCAACATTGTCCTGACGTTCCAGGTTCCTATTCTAACTACTTTCGCCTTCTTCTGAGTCTTCTGTCCTGCTGAAGTTATTTCTTCCCCGCAAGGGTTTCGTGGGATGACGACCGCGGAAGCCTTGCCTCTCCCGCTGCCGGGCACGACACACGGCCTCTTGGGCCGTGTCCCGTAGTTGCCAGGACTCATATTATCTATAGTGCCCATCATAATATTCTTGGGAATCATAATTGAGGTGGTTTCCCGTTGCCTTCCTCAATAGTGTTTTTAACGTGACACCATCACTTAATGGCCGCCCCACTGGGGTCAGACGCCATTGCAGCCGCCTCACTGAGGAACAGACGCTGCGTGGACTACCTTTCGTCTGGCTCCTAACCTTCGACCTATCTGGCATGGGTGACCCTTCCAGGAGTAATTATTATTACTCCGGCCAGCACAGCTCTAGGGGTCATCGGAACACACAAGCCCTTCCACCACGACAAGGTTGTAGTCCATGGGAGGGAAAACTGTATTATGAAGCATTAATATCTAAATATAAGCCAATAGCTCTTACTTTTTAAATATGCCTCGTACATACTGAAGACCCTCCGATTTTAGAAAAAAATCAATTTTAGAACTAGAAAGATAGGTCACTAGTTTGAATACACATTCACACAATAAAAAAATTATGACGAAAGGGATTTCAATCTTTCAGACACATATTGGTAAAACTATAATTTCATAGCAAAAGGTAAGGAAAAGTAGTCATGCGAGTCATTGCTTCGTGTTTTCACATAACATTCGTTGTCGTGATGGAGTTGTCAGGTAGTGGAAATGTCTTTTCTCGTCATAAGACCCTCCTTTCTTTCTTCGTTCTTCCGGTTCATCCACGTAGTAGGCAGCGTTAACTGTCTATCTTTGAGGAAAAAACCTTTATGGACTATTCCTTTACTACCGAAATGAACAATGAGAAATGTTTTCACTTTCGATTTGGAAATTCCTACTTTTTGGGCTTGGGGGACTGGTCGGTGTGCCTCTCACGGCTTTGGCGTTTTGTTTCTGGGTCGTATTAAAAACCCAGGTTTCATCACCATTGATGGCGAGGTCCAAATAATCAGGCTCATTTTCAATGCAAAAGTTTACTTGAAATTTTCGCTGGTCTTTTGGTCGTCTGATAACACCTTGGGCACGAGTTTGGTGCACACTTTCCTCATCGCTGATTCTCAAGTAACAATGTGTAACACAACAGTAGATGACTTCAATTCATTGCCAACCATATTGATACTCACTCGACAGTCAGGGTCCAACAAATGTCGAAAACGAGCCACGTTGTTGTCGACTATGCTGTTTGACGGCCGCCCAGAGCGTTGTTCATCGTGAACATATTCCCGGCCCTCCTTTAAGGTCTTTAGCCACCTTGAAACATGTCAGTTGAACAGAGTACAGTCCCCGTAAGCTTCGCGAATCAATTTGTTAGTCTCCTCAAGAGACTCATTCAGATTAGCACAAAACGTAATCGCGTGACATTGCTCGATCCTCGGTTCCATTTTTTCGTGACACGATCGGTGCGCAGAGGTTTACAATACATAACGGAATGCCTCTTACACAGATTGGAGAAAACTAAAACCAAATTTGCGGATAAGCTCAGCATCTCCTTTATCTACTACAACTGGTTTGATCCCACTCAAAACAAAAGGAGCGGTGCGGGAAATTTAATTGCATAACTGTCGGAACGCATCATGTATAGGGAAATATCAAGTCATGAAGAAATAGTATAATTACCTAGCAACCCAAATGCAATTCAGAAGTGGTTTGAGACATAAGAACTATAATTAAATTTGACTAAATATGTTTCGATAAATTTTTGGAGGAAAAGTACTTTATCAGAAAACACACTAAAAAGGGAACCAACATTGGACACGTGGAAACGGTAATATACTTAAGTCTACCAATACATAAGGATATGTTTTGGAGGAAACACATTCGTGAAATTTACGGAATAGCTAATAAAAAATAAGGATTAATAAAATTTATACTTGGGAATTACAAGAAAAGGGTGATGAAGCTTTGTTATTTCCCGTTCGTTAGATATCTGCTTTAATATAATGCAATGAATGGGAACCTCATGATGTACTTTTCCTCGAACCATTACATATCATAATAGACATGACGACATAGCGTAGGAGATAATTATAATTGGTAATATATATATATATATATATATATATATATATATATATATTCATTCAAACATAGAAATAGGTATAAGGAAAGGGGATAGGAAAACACATAAAAGGCGAACACAGGAACACGCGAACTTATGATCTTATAAAGCGAACACGCTTTATAGTATAAGATCGCAGATCTCAATGTAAATCAGGTTTCCTTATTAGCTCAACTGGTAGAGCATCCGCCCGGAAAATGGAAGGTCCGTGGTTCAAATCCCGGATAAGGAAATATTTTTACTATCGTGATCTGCTGAAAAACCGCCTTCCCCACATGTCCTGTGTTCGCCTTTTATGTGTTTTCCTATCCCCTTTCCTTATACCTATTTCTATGTTTGAATGAATATTTGTGCGCCGTATGGCGGAATTTTCAAGTTTCCATTTATATATATGAATATATATATATATATATATATATATATATATATATATATATATATATATATATATATATATATATATATATATATATATATATATATATGTATATATATATATATACTTCGATATATATGTATGTATCCATTATTCCCGAGTATTTATTCTCTCGCATAACAATTAAATTAGAATGCCTGGCTCCAAACAGGAGTGAGTATATTGGAATGACAACGCTTTGCATTTTTATGGGATTGATACAATTTGAATATCTCTACATCTACATAACACACCGAAAGTCGCCGCAAGGGCGTATGGCGGGGGGTGTTCGGTCACCACTCGCAAAACTAGAATAACATCACATGCAAAATCGATTAATGTTACCTAGAAACAAATAAAAGTTAGTTCATGCACTGAAAAAACCTCAATATGTATGTGTATATTTACTTCGTTGTATGTGTGAATTTACTTCGATATATATATATATATATATATATATATATATATATATATATTTATACATGTTGAATCTTGCATTCTTCTTCCTGCATGTTATTGTTTTTATTTAATAGACCCATCTTTTAATAATTATACAGCATTATTTGTATGTACATTTCCTGTTAATGAAATTTATTGCATATAAGTACCTTTTTTCGTGTAATTGAGGTTATATATATATATATATATATATATATATATATCGAAGTAAATTCTATTTCCAAAACGAACAAAACGATATTTAAGAGGGCACATGATGAAACAGCTGGGAAGTAGGACAACATCATTTGTATCCGATAAATGCTTGGGCATATTCATATTAGGGCAATAGGTCCCTGTCCGAGCAATGCGAGCTTTCAAAAATGATCGGAGGAAAGGGGAAGATTAAAACAAATGAGAATCTCTCTTTTGTGTTTCAAACTCTCTCAACCATGTACGTAAAGATAGTAAAAAAAAGACAAACATAATTGAACGTCAATTTCAACGTCATAGGAAAGGGAACATTCCGAATAGAACTTAGCCGTAGAAATAAAAATGGATAATTATTTTCCATTGGATATAAAGTTAATGGAAAACCGGTTAGACAAGGATGGGAAGATGTGATGAGGGAAGCGTGCCTAGAAATGATACCCTGCGGTCGAGAAAGTTAAAAGTGGGAAAGAATGGGACGTAGAGAGGAGACGGTAAGGGAAGAAAGTGTGGAGAGCGCGACCATTTTCTTAGTTAAGGAACAGGAGGAACCTTACAATGGACTCCTCTTGTTCAAAGTAAATCCGGATGAACAAACTTCCCCTTATTCCTTGAGCTCGATATAATGGCAACCCTGAAGTTTTCCCCACATGTGTTCTGTTTCGGGAAAGAGCATTGTCTACCTCCACGTGGTATAGAGTATCATCCAACATATCTCTTTATTTCCACTCCCACCCGCCCTCTTCCCGTTTGCCTCCTCAACTCCGTTGATGTCTGTGGGATCTTAAGAAGGGCATGTCGGGACCGTTTATACTTCCTCCCTACCCAAGCACCCCTCCTCTTTCCCTTTATATTTCTTTCACCATTTGATGGCCTGGTGACTCACTCCTGCCTTGCCCTCTACGTAGATGCATAGCGGCTGGGTCTTATTCTTCAACAGAAGCCCTGTCTGAGGAAAACGAATGGCTTTTTGCATTGTAAGGAAATTGCCCAGCTCGCTTTTTTTCCAAAAAAAACTGAGGAAGAGAGAAGGAAAAATCTAGAGGCATAAACTCTTCGAAGGTCTTCTCAGATTCCTTGGTCGGCTTTATTTATATTTATACGTATTTTTCCGTGAGATATGCGCTGGAGGACGTTTACGACGATAATTCTTAAACCGGCAATGTATTAAAGGCAGGCGAATTTTCATGTGCAAAAGCTTGCCCCCTCCCCCCCCCCGTTAAGAGTTGCCGAAATTTTGCATTTGGTGATTTTTCATCCCGCGGGAAAGGCATTGTAGGGCGAGGAATGATATAAGCTGACGCTTAAATCGCCAAGAATACATTTTTCAATCATCCTCTCCGGGATAAAAGTCGTATTTATGGCCTTCAAAATAGAATATCCTTCGTTGACAGTTTAATTATATCACGAGAGCAAGATGGATTGACAGCGAATCCGAAATTATAACAGTCTGAAACGCTCTTGCTCGATAAAAATTTCACCTCTCCCCCTCCTGAAAGAAGCACTTAAAGAATTACCTTCAAGTTGCATGTCAAATGCTCGTGAGAGATAGTTTGTGGTCACATTGCTAAATTAATATTGCTTTGCAAGAATGTACTCACAATAGAAGTAAAGAGGTTTCCACCTCTATAGAAAGATAATCCGAACTCTCTCTAAATCAAACTGACCGCAACTCGAATACTCTACCAGAAAGCGCAGTAGAGAATTTTTTTCTTTAATTCAATTATATAAGAGGTTATAAAACACCATGCATATATACGAAGTATGTTCAATAAATAAGGGGAATTTTGAAAGAGTTATATTTGTTCTTCTATATCCACATCAACCCCTTCGAAATAGTCCGTAGTAGATATTTTGTACTTATACCAGCGCTTTTTCCAATACACTTATGGTACTCGATCTTTGCTATAGCTTTTAGTTCTATCAGTGATACGTTGTTAATCTCATCTATTCTTGTCAAACGGCGGCCCTTTAAGGTAAGATGTTTTTTTCCTATTGCTTCCCGGAAACGGCGTTGAAATTGTAAGTAGTACTCTTTATTGATCGTCGTGGCGAAGAACTCATGGTAAGCTATGCCGTGCACTATTCACTGCGCCAAATTAAAAAATTTGCTTTACGTTTTGAACAAGCCTCGTACATTTAAAGCGCGATTGCAGTAGAATAAAATAAAAATGACACATCTACCATTTAATTAGATTAATATTTCCCTTAGAATAATATCAAACATGTGCCTACAAACGATAAACATTGTATCATCAATGTGTACGATTTTATCAACTTAATGAAAATCTACTAGCGGATTATGCTGTGAGAAATACGTCAATTAAATAGCTTAAAAATCCTTATTAATGGTATTTCATTAGCACCATAAACACATTAATCAACCCGAAGGTCGGTTTAGTAGGCGATGGCAGAGCTCACCCATGTACCAAGCCCGACGGCGTGTGATTATTCACACATCAGGGTAGGGGGGCCAGTTCCTTTCCCTGTGCCGGTTATGGTTTACCAGGAAGACCTGGTACCCGAAAAATCAACTAGCTTGGGTGGAGCTGCAGGTGCCCAAAGTGCCTTGCCCGGGAATCGAACCCGGGAACCTCCGGGTAGTAGTCCAACGCTCTACCCACTAGACCACCGCAACCCGCAATAATATACGGGTACTTAAAATAAATGATGATTTTGTATATCATTAAACCTATTTTAGGAGAGGAGATTTAAAACCCAAGCCGAAACTACAACGGAATGACAATCACATCAGAGAAATGCTATGCTTGGAATATGGACATGAAAATTTACGTTTAGCTAATGGTGTGGAGAGGAAGCCTGGCAAAAAGTAAATAAGAAGAGGGAAGCAGCTATACATGCATACTATCTCTAGATAAATTCTTGTAGAAAGACAGAAGCAAGCAGCGGATCCCTTACCACAAATAATTTGTTAAGGGAAAGATAGTCGAATTGAGGTGACTGAAAAACCCAAAATAAAACATATTGGAGACCTTGACAAGTGCCCGGCCACTTTTGGGAGGTCGATCTGTCGTAGCTTCTGGAAGAATAGTATGATATATAGAACTTTCTTTTTGGGTGCTGATATTAACTGACCCTAAAAGTTTGCTGTGCTGATTAGGATACCTAGATATTTAGAACTGTTTACGGTCACGCCGCGTTTATCTGTTCTAACCACTGCCAAGTACATGTATGGCAGGAGTGAGGGAAGTATGCATTCGAGTGGACGTAAATAAGATACATTTACAATTTTAAATTTGACACATGAATACATACCGGATGGTTATAGGAAGGAAATAGTTTACGTAACATTTCGTACTCAGCATGAATTTTCTTTGAAATTAAAAACAAAATTTGCATTTCAAACTCATAAAAATATCTCACAAAACCGGTGAAATAATATTGTGAACGCTCGTCACTAAAGGTAAGTGCTGAATGCTGCTGCTGCTATAACTTTAGAAAATAAATCCTGACGTGTTGACAATGTACTATCAATCCAAAATTATTAAGGTACTCACTGAGGATGCTAGAAAATAAAAAAATCTGTTAAGCTATTTTTTCGAATTTCTTCCAGGCCAATGCAACAATTTCAGAGAGTAAAAATCATTCGCCTTCACCGGGATCCGGGTTCGAATCCCGGTCATGGCGAATGATTTTTACTCTCTGAAATTGTTGCATTGTAATGCACACGTAGCGGATGACTCCGTTAAAGTTACTGTTGCGGCAACTCCCGCAGTTTCTTTGAAATTCTTCCAGGCCCTTGGACATCAATAATTTTGCGTCACTTTGAGAAAGCGAAGTGCCTTCCAGTGCCAGTATTCCACAAGAGCAAAAGGTGTCACCTTTTCCTATTTTCGCGGTGCCGGTGAATGCCTAGAAGCTTGTGGAAATGGAATAGCATGGTCAAAAAATACCTAGGGCATTTCAAATTTGCGCGCAAAATTAAAGGATACAGATACAGTGGTGAGATTAGTTAGTGAGAGACAAGAAATAATGGCTGTGAAAAAATAATAGGATTCTGGCAGGAGCGAATTGATAGTTGCCATTAATAGGCATTGACAGCCATCAGCCCTGATCACCAGCAATAGTACAAATTCCGCAAAATTAAGAAGTCATGAATAAAATGATAATATGTGATTGATAGATAATGTGATAGTAGGATGAAATTGGGGAATGTGGCCATGGATTTTGTGAGAGAGGAGCAGAGAATGAAATGATTAATTAGATTCATAAACTTCTCTCGTTGTTGTTTATGAAAAGGATGAGTGAACAAATTCACAATGCAAGTGCAAAACATTGTTATGTCTGAAGTTATCACGCCTTGTTTAGATCATTAGAATGACACAACGCACAAGTAAGGAAAGTGGGTAGAGATTGAGTAAATTAAGAACTAGTAGAGAAGGAGAACAGGTTTTTCTGCCATCGACTACGTTTGTTTGCGGTGAGGAAATTGTAACAGAAAAGTCCAAAAGGGAGGATCACGAAATAAAAAAAGGCAATTACGTAACCAGGTCATCTTACGGGTGATAAGACTAACCAAGTTTGGTAAGAGATAATTCAGGTGTGATGTCAAAGATTAATCTTAGAGGCATGGGAAGTGGAAAAGTATTATAACAAAAAATGTGATTACTAAACAATTTAAAAAAAGTTAAATATTAGAGTAAAACATATAGTTTCCAAAGTATTTGGACAAATTTGTAACGGTTATTAGAAGATACATGGTAAACCTGGGCTTGCATAAGAAAGGTTGAAAATGGAATTGATTTAAATAGCAACAGGTAAAGATAGGGATTGCTCGAGATATTGGTTTTGAGCGTAGCGTTCCTTTTTTTAGGTCTCAATTTTCTTATTTGAATAAATATAAGTGGAATAAAACCTTGACATGATGGAAGGGTTTTTGCGCCCCAATAACCCCTAGAGCTGTGCTAGCGGGAGTAATAATCATTGCTTCTGGTAGAGTCACCCATGCCCAGATAGGTCGAAGGTTAGGAGCCGCACGAAATGAAGTCCACGCAGCGTCTGCTCCCCAGGCGGCTGCAAAGGCGTCTGACCCCAGTGGGGCGGCCATTAAGTGATGGTGTCACGAGAAAACACTATTGAGGAAGGAAATGAGAAACCACCTCAATTATTATTCCCAAGCACAATGGAGGACACAAGAGAGAAATTGAGTCCTGGCAGTTGCGAGACTCGGCCCAAGCGGCCATGTGTCTCGCCCGGCAGCGGGAGAGGCAAGACTCCCGCGGTCGTCATTCCACGAAACCTTTCCAAGGGAAAATCGAGAGATGCAGGTCAGATGACGCAGGGGAGGAAGACCAAATTAATTTGAATAGGAACTTGTAATGTTAGAACAATGCTGAGTACAGGAAAATAGGGAATATTAAGTTAGAGATGAAAAGAGGAAATATAGATATTTTAGGTTTGTGCGAGGTGCGATGCAAGATAAGCGTGGATTATTGGAGTGATAGTTTTAGAATAATATACAGCGGCGGGGACGAGGTATAGATAATAAAGAGGTAGGAAGAAGCGTAGACTACATAGAACAAGTAACGGATTGAATAGTCCTAGTAGGGAGAAAAGCAGAGGAGACGAATTTGGTCATTGTTCAGGTATACAACCCACTGAGCAACCATAATAAGGAAGAAGTCGATAGGATATACGATCAGTTAGAGGACATACTCACGTGTGTTCCCGCTGGGAAATATTTAATAGTGATACGGGATTGGAATGCGACGGTAGGCGAAGGAAGAGATGGTGATGAGGTGAGAGACAACGGTTTAGGCACGAGGAATGAACGCGAGGAGAAGGCAAATGAGTTCTGCAGGAGGCAGGGTTTAGTCATATATATGGAAAATACCATGTAACTTCAAAATGTATCAGTTAGTTTATATTCTAGTTAGACACAGGTTTAGGAACATGGTGATTAATTTACATTAACGGAACTATATAGAAATGTAGAATATATGATGAGGTTAACTACCAAAATGTGGAAGAGAAAGGCCATTATCATTATACAGAAATTCTTAAAAAGTTCTAAAAGTCATTCCATACTTTTAATGAACCCTTCAAAGCATATTTAGAATTGGTTAACAATTTATGATGATTGTGAAGTGGAGCAAATTATGTGCAGATACAAATGTCCAATCATTTCCCCTGAGACTTGCTCAGAAATCGGTTGTTACACTTTGGAAAACTTCCAGTTTTAATTAGCTCATGCCGCTCTTTATAATCCCAGATTAAAAATTCGCTAATTTTCAACTAAACTTTCTAATTAACAGTGAGAAATAATATTAAAAATGAAAAAAAATCCAATTCGTTAATTAAGACCACAGAAGTTTTCTTAGGAATTTTAACTCTTAATTATTCAATTAAACAGTTATTACTAGGTGCACATTTGATAGTTTAAAAATTTGAATCTTTTAATTCTAAATGACGCATTTAATAAAATTTGTAATTTTTCTTGGGTAACATGAACAGTCGTTGGTAATAAAAAATTTCACTGAAAGCATGATTTCCGTTTACGCACCTACTTAAACTTTAGCGGCCGAAATCACAAGCAGTTTACAAGAATTAATCGTTGCAATTAGGCAATTGTCCGGTTGGCAACGGTACAAGTCTGGTCAGCTGTCACTCATGACATGGATAAACATGCATCTCAAGAAGAACAGATACAAAAAGATCTTATTTACAATGACACTGAAATGATTACCAACTACATTATTACATTTACTGTCACCCATGGGCTAGATTTACACCATTCGAGAACATGCTATGCACTGTCCATCGCCACACTCCGTCCATAATCACATACTCTCCAATTTCATACACCGTTCAAAATCGCGTCCCTTTAACACATCATTCACTTTTTAAATACAACTTGTAATGCCGCCCACATCACATGCAGAACAATACTTTAATAAGTACAAAAGTATAATAATCACTGATCAATGGTTTACCACCCACTAATTGCTTTACACTAATTCTTAAAACTCCTAAAAGTGGAAGGAAAGAGCTCAAAAACCTCCAGGCAGCTGGTTCCAATCAACAATAGTTCTGTTTAAAAAAGTGTTTTTTTTTCTTTTTTTTTGTGTTTCGTTCTTATTTTCATTTTAAAACTGTGGTCGTTTAATTCCCTTAAAGTTTGGTTTTTCTTTCTCTTTTCATAAATCTCCCCACGCTTCATTTTTAACAATTCTAAACATTGCACCTAGCCTACTCCTTTTTCTTCTATTTTTCAAACTTTCCCATTTCATTATCATACTCTTTGTTCTTTGCTACTCTCCGAGCACATATCTTGCTGCCTTTCTTTGAACCTCTATCTTTTTAATATATCCCTCCTCATGTGGATCCCATACTATTGACGAGTATTCTAGGATAGGTCTAACCAGTACCTTTTTCGCTAGTGGCTACGCTACTTCCTTTTAAGTTTTTCACTACCAAATTGAGTACTGTAAATGCCTTCCGCAACACATTATCTACTTGGACTCCCCACCCAAGATCCTCAATTAAGTCAATACCGAAACATTTGCAATGACTGCTACATGGAACTCTTTCTCCAAAGAGGGTGTAAATATCCTTTTGTGCAGTCGTTTTACTTAAAAAATATATATGCTTACTCTTACTTAAATTAATGCTCATATTATTATTTGTAAGCCAGTCACCTAGGCAATTGATATCATTTTGTAGTATTACGCGATCATTTACATGCTGTACCCGTCTGTACACAATGCAATCATGAGCAAAGTCTTATTTGGGAATTGATATTGCTTGGTAGATCGTTTACATAAATTAGGAAGGGTAATGGCCTAGAACACTGTCTTGTAGAACCCCTGCTATAATGTTTTCCTCTTTTGAAAATACATCCCTTATGTATACTTTTTGAGTTCTGCCTCTAAGAAAATTTTTATTCGTTTTTTTACTCTCGATTCCAATGATAACGACTCCAACTTTAACAAAAAATTATCGTGAGGCACTTGGTCGATAGCTGCCGAAAAAGCAATGATTGCTGCATAAACATCCTTTCCTTCATCTATTGCGTCGCCAATTTATTGGCTCAATACCAAAAGCTGCATTTCACACGAGTATCCAGTTGTAAACCCATATTGGTGTTTCAATAGCCATCTATCTCTTTCCCACCATTCCCGAATATCCCACCTTGCCCACCATTCCCACATATAGTATTTCCAATGAATATATTCCTAAGAAATATTTTTCACCTATTTTTGCCTTTTGACCTTTTACACTATTGGAATTTTCTTGCCGGCTAATTCAGAATTTGCCGCTTCAAATATCACCTCTGATATCGATAAAATCTCCACAGATAATGTTATATTTATCTTAATGACATGCTCTAGTGTAATTTTATTTCCGTGCACAGAATGAGACCAATGGCACAAAGGGGTATGTTGACTCTCTCTCCACCCGATGGACGTGGTAACTACTGCACCCACAAGCTGTCCTAATGGAAAACAAATAAGATATAATACATACGAGTATGTACTCATACTACATAATGCACCCGCTTCAGCTAGGAATTGATCCTCATCTGGCTCATGGAGGTAAAAATGTGTTTTCAGGCACCCAAATGTTAGTAATGCTACTTAATAAGTCCTCATCATTTATTACTGTCCCCCTAAACGATTTCGTTGCCCTCTGCCCCAATGCTCAAGTTATACGTTCTAAATCAAAGTGACAACAAGATAACATTTGTAAGTACTGTATGTAAAAATTTTGACTTATTCCAAAATAGGCTTACGTCCCGCCCTTTTACGTAACCCGCCAGCCTTTACGTTGTTTTCTTCTTTTACGTTTACAGAGCAACTGAAGGAAACAACGTGAAAAGTACTTTCAGTTATTTAAAATTAACTTCTTAATGGGCGTCTCACCTTTACCGGTTACTCTACATAAGAAACGTATGGCATTGAAGAAGAAATATGGCCAAAGTAAAACTGCGGTTTACGAGAAGAATAAACTTAAAACTAGGAATAATAAATGAAATCTCAACCTAACAAGAAAGGGAAGCCGACAGGGAACGGCTTTTTACAAACAAGTACAAATAAGAATGTCAGTAACAGTACTAACTACCCACGGGCGCACTCTGAACATAGGGGTTCGTCCGGAAAATAAGTGTACTGAGATCGGGGAAAAAAAATATTACACTTTTACATATCTTAAGCTAATATTCCTTAAAATAGGACCCTTGTGAGTCGATACACTTGTTCCAGCGGCGTTCCCATTCCTGGAACGCTCCCGCGAAAGCATCATCGGGAAGCTCTTGAAGACACGTCGTCACGGCCTCTGTGACGGCGTCCAAAGTCCCATATCGCGTTCCTTTCAAACTCCTCTTTATCTTCGGGAACAGAAAGAAGTACGGTGGTGCCAAGTCCGGGCTGTAGGGCGGGTGCGGCAGCGTTGCCACGCCATGCTTGGCCAAGAAGTCCGACGCGACAAGCGCGGTGTGAGACGGCGCATTGCCGTGATGCAGCCGCCAGATGTTTTTGATCGCTTGCCGGACGCGGGCGACTCGTTTTCGAAGCCTGTCGAGCACTTGGACGTAAAATGCAGCATTTACAGTTTGTCGTTCAGGTACAAATTCGTAGTGGACGACTCCCCTTTTGTCAAAAAAGACTTATTTGTCAAGACACTTATTTTTCGGACGAGCCCTGTAGATGCGACTGTTCACATACTAACCTCTCAATGTCAAACCAAACCAAAAATAATTATGTCTGCACAAATTGCCCTATTTTCCTGCCTTTTCTCTTTTATAATCTTCCTGTAAATATACAAACAGGGAGAGAGAAACAAAGGAGGAAGTTTTAGGCATGGCGGGGGAGGAGAAATAATTATTTGAACAACTTTAAAGGAAGCAAAAGCGTTTGATTGGTTATTGAATGTTGAAGACTGTAATAGAGGGTAGAATGTTAGGCGAGTGAGAAAGCTGTAGGAATAGAATTTTCATGTTGGACGGAATGAAGGGAGGATGGAGGCCCTCGGAATTGAAGAAGGATTTACTACAGTGTCCAATTTCCGGTTGTGTTTTCTGTCAAATGAGACAAGTAATTATATTTTTGTACAATTGTTTAGGCTGTTCACATTTGTCCATCTACCTTAACCGGTAAAGTACCAATAATAACAATGTTAGATAAAAATATTAGATGGCTATCTCGAAAATTTAATCCTACTCATAGTATAATGTTATTTAGACTGAATTTTGACTATAATGCAACGTACAATGAAGCACTTTTTTGTATTTAAAATCGTATTATTGATACGATACCACAAATGTTCATCAACCCTCAATAATGAATATTTCTCTGTTTTGACATGGAAACAGGCAAATGGAGTTAAGATTTTGACATGAGGTTTCTTTGGTTTGCCGACCAGTGATCCAACATGTCAGGGTCCTGGGAGGAAGAAAAGGAAAGGTAGAAATTTTCCGAGCATTGCGGAGAACGTTTCACGAGGCGGAATGGGCGCAAAGAAATGGTCGGATTTCGTCTTTTATAACAGTCTACGAAGTGCGTAACGGCGTATGTGCTGAGGGGAAGCTGCGTTTCAACTAGGGATCCCCTCCGGCCGTTTACTTCCTCCTATTCCTCCATCCCACACCCCCTCGTTTCTTTCCCTCGCCTTTCCCTTCCTTCCACCCTACCGCCGTAAAACTGCTCAGATTCACGCCTCCGTTCCGCGGTGCTCCCGCGAGCCCTTCGCCCCGAAAATGCTTCCATATCACCTCCGAACTCACCGGCCGGACGCCGCACTCTCTCCCCTCTCCCTCCAGCCCTCCCCTCGTAATCCCGTCCCTCTGCCATTCCTACCAGGCAGTCTCTCTCCCCTCACTTATTCCTCGTTACCCGGGACAACTCCATTAGGCCCGCCCTCTCCAACGTAATCCTCATCGCAGGCCGGCGCTACTAAAGGGCTCTTTTGACCCCCGACTGCCCCACCAGGGGCTTGCCGGTCTCCCTTCACCTTCCTGGTTGGACGATTGGTTTAATTCTCAACTTGCTTTATTTCCTCTCCTCTCCCCTAACCTTCCTTTGGTGTCTCCGACGCCTTGCAGTTCATGCCTCTCTCGCAGCTTTCTTCGGCTACACGCCTATTCTTTCCTGCCTCTTTCTTCTTTCCCATCGTTCCAACACCATTAACTGCTTGCCAGAGATTGTTTCTCATAGATCTTCTGTCTCTTTCCACGGCGCTAGAGGGCTGTGCAGGCAAGGAAGGCTAAGGGAAAGGGCGACACTTTTAGCCGACCATTTAACCTGGCTATATTTCTCTAAATATTTGGTTCGATGAGTTTCAAAAGAAATCTGAGTCAATTCATTTAAAATTTCTACCATAAAAATGGATCCTTTCCTTTTGGCAATAGACACAAGATACGAAAGAGGGCAAAGACGGACAAATTTTTAGATTAAATAACATGCATTTTTTAGTTTACGAAGTTTTCTTCCCTTAATTTGCAATGTTGTGTTTTTAATTGGTTATCTTTCCATATTATTTTTTAATACAGTAGTGTATGTCCTGATCCGCCATGTATTTACAAATGAGCACCATCAATTGAAAAATAACTTCACTTGTTGGCTTTTGTGGTAGAACTGCTAGATTTAATTCCCTTTGAGGGAAAGTAAACGACAAAAGCAACATTATTTAACACAAGCGTACAGTGCTGTGTTATATGATCAAAATAATCAGATATCGTAAAGTGAACCAGTACGAAACAGGATCCTAAAACTAACCCTTCTAGACTACCCTGGTTGCAGCCCAGATACCCATTATATACATATACATGGTATACCCTGTAGCATATAGCAATTTCTCTTCCAATAATATTATTTTTCCTAATATTTTGAGATTCATTGTTTTAAATACGACATAACCAAACTGACAGACAGCAGAAAGTTTTTGTTTCGTGTAGAAAGTCCTGTTATTTGCCCATGAATATAGTAGTTCTATTTATCGATAGTGGGCGTGAAATAATAGACTTTTGATTGTTTTCCAAGCGGTTTCATACTTCATTATGGGTGGTGTCCTTATATTCCCCACCGCACGCACATTCGGCGGCTTGAGAAGTATGGTATAGATGTGGAGTTACGACACGTATGTGGGAAATATACACGATTCTCCGCGGTTTAAGGAGATTTTTTGTCTTATTTTTCATGTCCACACTGAAAAAGTCAAATATTATGAGAAAGATGATCTACGAAATCGACTTAGAGTTACGAATGACCAAATATCTCCTAAAATCCGTGAATATTATGAATGGAATTAATTCTGAAAAATGTTCCCAAATTAAGCACTTAATAATAACTTTTGTGTCCATTCAATTTTACCCTTAATTTTTAATCAACGTACGTTTGATTTTGGGTGATTTCTACTAGCTCTGGGTTGGTATGCAGTGATATTTAACAAATAGTGTTCCGCAAAATTATTATTAGGGTACAATTTCAGATGGAAATAGTTCTGGCTTAATCTCAATATATAATCCTTTAAGACAGGCAATAATTGAAAAGGAAATGGTTGTTTAAAAGCCATAAATTACAAGTATTTGTTTTTCATGAAAATATATCTAAATTTGAATTGAACGCATAAACGGAAGAGATTGGTAATGTGACAAAAGACTTTCTCATAGCGGCGTCATGCGGAATTTAAGCTATTTTTGTTATTAAATTAAGGTTAATTTTTTATATTTAAATCGTTTATCTACTAAATTTCATGATCAATCCGACTTTTTGTTAAAATATGAAACAGAAAGGAAACGTTTGCTCAGTTTGCACAAAATATTTAAAATAATTTTTTACTGACCTTAGTACCCTTAATTGAAGAATTCCAACAGAAGAAAATGGAAAGAGTGGATCAAAATGTACATTTTACGCTTCGAAGTACGATTAGCCGTTTATGAGGTGGCGACCGACAGCTAAGGTAATTTTTACCATTAGGAATAGGTGGATAGTTTGTATAGGGAGATTATTATGTATATGTGGGAATAATGGAGAGAACCCTCGTGTTGGCATTAGTCTAAAGGTAACAATAAGCGCAAATATAATCCACTTGATGTGCTTTCCAAGCAGCACCCCAAATAGGGATAAGGTAAAGTACGCAAATAATTTGTGAAAGGAATATTGTATTTTTGAATAATTCAATAATAGCAACTGTATAATACAGCTCTATAAATTAGAGTCGATTGTTATGAGGGTTAACTGATTGGAAGATGCAACCATCGGGATAAAAAATTAGCTGTACACCGTCAAAGAAATTTATCCGAGTACCCCATTTTACTCTGATGGATATACAGTCATTTACATACACATAGAAACCACATACTCTAATACAAGGCGTGTTTATAAAGAAACGGGAATTTTTAAACATTGCATAAGTATAGTGCACCACGATTTCAATCAAGCAATGAATAAAAACTTCTAAAAGTTCGTTACCATTTGCGATAAGGAATAAGAAAAAACGCCCGTCTTTATTGCGAAACTGCTCATTGTCATACTTCTTCATACAAAAATACCACTGTAATTGATTCCCAGCTTCCATATTCACCAGACTTGATCCCGCGTGACTTTTTTCGGTTCCAAAAATTACAGAGAACCTCAAAGGGCCGTCATTTTGCAAGCACAGAGAGGAAAAAAGCACATCGCTGAGAGAGCACAAACTTACACCAAAGATCGAGTTCCAGAAAAGTATCAGGAATTTCGAGAGAAAGATCACTAGCACAAAGGTATAATGTGTAATGGAGACTACTTCGAAGGGACAAACATTATTTTGGACGCAAAAATGAAATTAATTCTTTTCAAGTACCTTAAATTATCGTTATTAGTTGAAGATACCTCATAATTAGCTATAAAAAAACACAGTAATCAACCCGAAGGTCGGTTTAGTAGGTGATGGTAGAGCTCACCCATGTACCAAGCCATATACGGCGTGTGAATATTCACACATCAGGGTAGGGGGGCCAGTTACTTTCCCTGTGCCGGTTATGGTTTCCCAGAAAGATCTGGTACCCGAAAAATCAACTAGCTTGGGTGGAGCTGCAGGTGCCCAAAGTGCCTTGCCCGGGAATCGATCGCGGGACCCTCCGGTCAGTAGTCCAACGCTCTACTCACTGGACCAACGCAACCCGCAATAATATATGGGTACTTAATATAAATGATGTTTTTTGTATATCATTAAACCTACTTTAGGAGAGGAGATTTAAAAACCAAGCCAAATCTACAACGGAATGACAATCACATCAGAGAAATGCTATGCTTGGAATATGGGCATTAAAATAATTATATATATCATTATATCCTCCTTAGACATGTTAATAAGCATTATTTAACGACTGACTTGATTTTTGCGCAGCATAAATCCTTCTAAAATGTATGTGTGTTTGCGCTTAAATGTTTTGGTGTGAGTATATATATGTATTTTTGCATATATATACATATATTAATATATATATACACATATATTAATATGTATATATATATAAACATATATTCTTAATACATAAATATATCGATGACGCGGAAGTACTCTCAGGAACAATTTTTCTTTTGGACGGCACAATAGAACACACACACACACATTTATACGAGTATATATATAACAGCAGCAGGACAGATGACGAAGAATAAGACGAAATTAGTTGATTGAATGAATTAGTAGAGTATGAATATGAACGTCAGGACAATGTTGAGGACAGGAAAATTAGACAATATTAAGCGAGAGATGGAAAGAGGTAATAAAGATGTTTTAGGTCTATGCCAGGTGAGATGGAAGGATAGCGGGGATTACTGAAGTGATAATCATAGAACAATAATTGTTAAACAATGTTGTAAATAAGTTTAATTGTAATTGTAAACAAGTTAAACAATGAATTGAGAAGGGCCACAAATAAAGCAAAAGAAGCATGGTGAAATACGAAATGCGAGGATATGGAAAGTTTACAGAAGAAGGGTGAAATTAATGCGCTATACAGTATGGTTAAGTTATTATTAGGAAGTAAGAAGGGAAGATATATGCTAAAAATTAAAGAAAAATTGGGTAGGATAAACGTTGACACGGAAAAGATCCAAGAGAGATGAAAGAAAAATATAGAAACACTGAATCGTAGAGAACTAATACCAACAATGTTAGACAAAGAAAAGGAACATGAAGTAGAAGATGATAGCTTAGGTCCAGGCATACTCAAAGATGAAATCCAAAGAGCATTGAAGGAGATGAAAGCAAATAAGGCCGTGGGGGTAGACAACATTCCTGTGGAACTATTGAAATGTTTAGGAAAATGTCGGCAGATTGAAAATGTCGGCAGACCTGATTCGTAGTGTCTATGAGGAAGGAATCTGGCCGGAAGATTTTGTGAGATCACCGTTAGTTCCCATTCCGAAATTGGTAAAGGATACGTCATGTGAAGACTATAGAACAATAAGTCTATATCCCACGCAGCTAAAGTTATTCTCAGGATCATCAAAAAAGGGATAGAGAGTAATGAAAATGATTACTCGGGGAAATTGAGTTTGGATCAAGGAAGGGGAGAGGTACGCATGATGCCATCGAAGTAATGAGATCAATAATCGAGAGAAATATAGAATACAATCAGGACGAATTTGCCTGTTTTGTAGATTTCGAAAAAGCGTTTGATAGACTAAATTGGGAAAAATCAATGCGTGTATTGGAGAAAATAGGAATGGATTGGAGGGATAGGAGACTGATCCGCAACCTGTACATGTCTCAGACTACTCATTTGCGAGTGGGGAACGGAGAGTCCGGATGGGCAGTGTTAGGAGGAGGTGTAAGAAGGGTTGCCTATTTTCACGGGTGCTGTTCAACGTAGATTGGAGGAAATGATTAAAGAGGCATGGGGAGAACTGGAGGTAGGAATGACAGTCGGAGGGGAATTCGTAAAATCGGTTGGCTTTGCTGATGACCAAGCTTTGGTTTGTAATTCGACGAAGGGGTTGTAAGCATTGGTGAGTGAATTGGAAATTCACTGCAATAGATAAGGCATGAGAATTAATTTTAATATAACAAAGGTTTTGTGATTTTCCAAAAAGAGAAAGGGTAAGCTTAATATTAAGAATGGAGGGAAAAAATAGAGTAGGTGGAACTGTTGACGTATCTTGGAGGTGTTTTGGACCAACGTGGTTAAAGTAGTAGGAACGTAAGGAGAGGAATTCCGCTAGGCAAGGAGGCATTCTCAAGGAGGAGGGAGTTGATGACGGGGACGTTGAGTAGGGAGGTTAAGCAAAGACTCGCATAAAACTCTAATAAGGAGCATAAGTATGTACGGAGCCGAAATGTGGTCACTGCAGCAGAAGGATAGACGTAGTTTGGACGCTTTTGAAATGTGGGTGTGGAGAAGAATGGAGAAAGTGAAATGGACCGAAAGGAAAACAAATGAGGAAGTACTGGGGATGGTGGTTGAGGAGAGGGTTTTTTGGGAGAATTTTACAGACGCAGGGATAATGGATGAAAGGCGTATTGGGCGGCAATGGGATGTTGAAGAGGGTAATAGAGGGGAGAATATTAGGCAAACGAGGAAAGGGCAGGAACAGGATAGGGATGTTGGACGGGATGAAGGGAGGAAAGAAGTACACAGAGATGAAGAGGGCCTGATGTAGATTAGGTTGCTGGATTGGGTTTTGTTTGGATCACAAAATGTTTATTTGATAGTTGTGTCCATCGATAAACCTACCTTAATCTGTAGATTACTATATAATATTAATGTCATATCCATGAAATTCGGGAGATTAAGTGCAAATCAGGTGTCATTTTTCTCACAAGCTACAAGGTGTTAGAATAAAAAAACGTTTGTCCGACCGTGCCAAGAGGGAAAAGTGTCTTGGGCCCGAGTACTCTGGTGTTTAATCACTATCTTCCATACACCCCTGTAGTGGCTGGCGGAATATTAAATAGAAAAAATAGAATATGCCCCCATCCTCCATTTGCCTATGTTTTGTCCGCAAAAATATTCCGACCACAGTCTTCTCTCGCCGAACATGTTTACGTGTCGCGTAGTCCTGCCTTAGGGAAAAGTCGACATAGGTAAATTTTGAGAGAAGTCTAGAATTTGATTCTATCTTCCTTGGCGTTCGTTTCTGTGGGTGGAGGATAGCTACGTGTAGTTCAAGGTTAATCAAAATCTCCTTTCAGCAATTTGAAAATGCAACTCAGCAAGGTCCTTTGAGACATTGATTTCGGGAATCGCGGAAAGACCGTCCACCACCAGGATTATATAGCGTCCATGGGTTATGAACGAACAGTTGTCCTCTTAACTTACGTCTTCAAGAAAAAAAGAAAGTCAACTGCTTCTTTCGTATCGATAGATTTTACACATTGAAAGCCTAAGTGGCTATAGAAAAAAAACAGAATGATCCGTTCAAATTATTACCTCTCAACTCTTAGGTCAGGTGAAATAATTAGGGAGAGCTTCATCATTCACCATTCAGAAGTACTTTGCATTATATAGGTGATGAACGAATTCATTCCGTGTGGCATAGTACAGGTATAACTGTATACGTGATTTACGAAAGAATTAATATAAAGACATGTTACTGATAATTTTGTCTGTAAAATTATAGCCTATGAGGTATTTAACGGTAATAATAACTTAGCAGATGGAGAATTTCACAGACAGATCTTTTTAATCAATGCAGCAGGTTTGAAAATAGGGAGATCAAAGAACAAGCTTCGTGCCGTCATGCAGGAGGCTTCAGAGGAGTCTATCGGCGTGACATTAAAGAGAGAGGTGATGCTGAAAAGATAAAAGAAACGGAGACATGGTGTGAGTTAGGTGGAAGTCAATTCAACCCTTTGCCTCTTGATAGTAGTGGTGTTCATTCTACCGTGGCAAAATTTAGTGAGGAAAATTTCGAAAACATCATCTGTCAAAATGTAATTTCAAAGCTGATGAGCTACTTTCCAGATAATCTCTAAAAACACTTGAAAAGTTTATATTGACAAACTTTAAGGAAAATATATGTATGTAGAACACCTATATATTTTTCAATTTTTATGTTTTCGAAATTTTAATCCTATATACAGTTACCTGTAAGCTGCATTTCTAATAGGTTGGAAAATAAGGTTTATGAAGCGAAATGATGAATTGCAATATATGAATTTCTATTGTATGGAGGTATAATATTATGTACTCTGGAGTACTCTAGAGTACGGATCGAGTTGATTCTTTCCATAATATCAATGCGGATGTAGTTCTGGTTTGCATCAACATGAAGTTATAACAATTAGAAAAAATAGTGTGTATAATACTTTAATATTACACAGAAGCAATAGATTAGTGTGATGTATCTGAATAATACTAAAAAAATGGTATTTCAATATTCATAAATATTTAATACATACAGTCAATTATATTAAATATTTATGTATAAGCTTTTTGCAACCTTTTTCACTCGGTAGGTTGCAGGGAACTGTAATTAAATGGCAAGAAGGAGGCGTGACTTTGCTTTAGCTAGACTAATTTTGGCACACGCGGCAGGTATTTGGGGTACATGGGAAACGGTTAAGAGATGGTCCGGAGACTGATGACATTATTACGAGAAGCGTGTAGCTGTAGACACTCTCTAGCGTCTAGGGCAGGAATGGCGAATCTTTCGGGTGCCAAAGTTTACGAAAGACGTGTATACTTTTGAGTCTCGTGCAAACAAATTTAGTGAGAAAGAGATATCGATTGTGTTTATGTCTGTTAAAGCATGGAATATTTTAATTATAAAATATCATACTTTAAATGTGTGGTTTATAATTGTTTTTAAAGTATAATGTGGAGTATTTAGTTTGCTTTACATTGAAACATGCTAGTACGAGAGTCATCCGGAAAGTAGTACCCGTTCGTGAAATAAAGACACAAAAGTAAATATTAACAAACATAAAAAATTTTATTTGAAAGAGGATACTTTAAACTACTTCTCAACATAATCTCCAAGCAAATTAAGGCATTTGTCATAACGTGTGACAAGTTTCTGTATTCCTGCTGCATAGTCCTTCGCCGCCAGCTCATTGAGATACAGGGTCACTCCTTCTTTAAGTTCTTCATCGATGTCAAATCTTTTTCCTGCCAAAAAGTCTTTAAGCTTTGTAAAGAGATGAAAATCTGAAGGGGCCAAGTCCGGGCTATACGGTGGATGGTCGAAAGTTTCCCATTTGAATTGCTGCAAAAGTTTTTGTGTTATCCCAGCTGCATGAGGCCTGGCATTGTCATGAACGAGAATGACACCAGTAGACAATAGACCTCGCCGCCGATTTTGTATTGCCCGCCGTAATTTCTTTAATGTTTCACAATACGCATTGGCATTAATAGTGTCTCCACGGGCCATAAAATCAATAAGCTCAGAATAATTAGACTCTCTTGATAAATGCCTACGCAAAAATAAATAAATAATCATTGAAACATTAATACTTTTTCAAATTCACTTTTTACGAAATTCTCTGTTGTTCTCTAAAAGGCCAACTTTTTATAAACAGCTTCGCACTTAATTCTCTCCAACCATCAAAATAATATAAATAATTTCCTAACACATGATAATTGTATCGATCCAGGTTCGCACATAGTTTTAACGAATTAAAGTAATCTATTTTGCGATGCATGAGAGAAAATATCTATTACTAATAATGTACTTAAGTAGATAGGGTATTATTTTATCAGTACACAGAAGTTAACTTTATTAATGTTAATAGTTTACTTTGAGAGGTTTATCCAAGTTATAACTTTAAAAAAAAGTTTTTCAAAAACTTGGTCATGTATGATCTTCAAATGTTTTTATTTATGTCAATATTCAATCAAGGATTGTTCAAAAATTGAATTAGAAATAAATTTAAATCCTATGATGCCATCTTTTCTCTCATACGCTACTCAAATTTACCACTCCGGAGTCGCTTCCCAAAAATCAATCCCCAGCTTGCTCCCGTCCTTTCGAATCCCTTTGACTGCTGCTCTAAACATCACTCTTGATTTTCCCTGCGTCTCGGATATTCCAGCGTTTGTGGCTTATATATTCATCGAAAGGGAAAAATCCTCACAATATCTACTCAGCTCTTATACGAACCCATTGCCGATTTCTTTTTTTATCCCCTGTTTCCCTTCACCCTGCCGACATCTTGCTCTTTCTCAGAAATTCAAAGAGTTTCGAAGAATTTGTAAAGTCTTCCTGTTCATCATCATCGAAATATCATGTTGATAACCACATCTCTAGGTTGAAATACAGGTTAAATTAACTACGTATATTGAGGCAAGTCACTTATCTGAGGATGTTAAAGATATATTACAGGTCTTGACTTATTATGGTAGATCAGATCACGTACGTAAAATCAGGGATATACTATAGATATTAGAAGAGTTAATTTTTTATTTGTGTAATTAGAGATCAAAATAGATATGATTGCGTGAGCGTAGATAATTAGTAAAGCTAGTTTATACATTTTCTGGATATCTTGCATGAATTTTGAATAGACCTATCTCTTTAACACTCTTGCTACATGATTTGAATATATCTTGTTACTGAATATTCGTGCATCTAAGTGTCTTCTTTCGAGTGATTAATTTTGATCAAATACACAAACAATTTACATTGGTAAAAAATGTAATAATTGCTTATTTTCATGAATGGCTAGTCATCTGAGCCGCACGCCCTTGTCCACGTTACTAGCGGGGTATTATGTTGATATCAGAGAAGATTTCATATCAATTTTACTTCTATTCCTTTGGAATAATTTTTTTTCACTTGAATTTGTGTAAATGGTACTATCTAAGACCTTTCCATTGAAAAGCTAATTGCAAAAAACGCAGTCTTCTAGTGGAGAGTTCAGTTAGTTTATTCGAAGCTAAATTGTATTCATATGCGATCGTTTAAAATGGCATGAAACGATAACATTTAATACCGTTGATATTTCCCTCAGAGCATGCGGAATTTTCTTGCTCCCTTAAGGCGATAAATATATCAATTTATTGTGCACAGAAAACACTCAGTACTAGATGCACATCCTACGACTACATCACAACAAACAACCTATATAATGCACAATATCATTAGATCCTCTAATTTATCTTATCCCCGGCAAGGGCGTGTGGCGGGGGACTTTAGGGCACCACCAATAATTGAGAAACAAATGGCATGCAAAAGCCAAAAATTCATTAAATCCACAAATAAAACATCGTATACATTCATGGAAAATCCCCCACAACCCACACACATGCAAACACTGTTACAGGTTCCCCGTACTTTCCCCCACCTATTTCAAAAACCCCAACCCCCTCATCCCTTACCCTTACCTTCTGGTACTACACTCCCTGCCATACACCTTTTTCGGTGGCTCGCAGGGTATTTTGTAGATGTAGGTGAAACACTCAAACTACCAATTAATATGCGCATAAACCTAAAAATAAACCTGATGTGTTTGCAATGTTTCGACTTTCAAAATTAAATGTTTTTAATATTTCCTAAATGACTTCGGTTTCTTACTATTATAATTTCTGATTGTTGATGAAAATAATAAGCATGTGCATCTATTTTTACTGGAGTCTACTTCCCTTATCTCTTCTTTGTGGTCTGATCTATCTAAATAGTGTGGGGCCATTATTATTCCTTTTGTTTCATCATTAAACTCGCTGGTTCTGAATCTTTCTAAAAGTTTGTCTCGCTTGTTCTCTTCGTATTTCAAGGGGCTCCCAGCCTAAATCCCCTAAGAAACCTGTTACACTTGTGCTATTATTATACATATTTTGAACGAATCTGTTGGATTTTCTCTGGACTTTATATAATTCATGTTGCCAGATTTTCTCCCAAGGATCCCAAACACTTGGGGCATATTCCAAATATTGTGTAACTAGAACAAAAGAACACCTTTCTTTAAGTTTTTTATTACATTTCCCTAACACCCGTTTAATGAAGTCCAGGTTCTTTAAAGCGGGTCCGCATATTGTCTTGATATGCGCTCCCCTTAGAGAGGCATGGTGCTAGAAATACCCCCAAATACTTGACTTAATTGGCCGTATTTAATACTGAACCCTTTTTTTTCATAGTTTATGTTCTGCTAACCACATATATTCTACCAAAATTTCAAAACTGCATTTGTCTATAATAACTATTAATCCCCATTCCTTGTACCAATCCGAAATTGTGTCTAAATCTCTAGAGAGTATCTCGGGATCTAGTTGGCTTCTTATTTCCATGCATACCACCGTGTTGTCAGCAAATAAATAGAGATGACTTCAGACCGTCGCGTCGGTGTGTGCGCATGGCAATAACACCAGCGATCATGCACAAGTGTGCGCATGATCGTAGATCGTACTGCCATTGTTAAGATAACAGTCCTCACTATTACCACTGACATTTTGTAATAGAAAAGTTATGCGCTTGACTAGTCCCGAAGGTCTTGTGGACGACGAAATGCAAATTCGAATGTCTGCTTCCGAAGACCTGTAACGTGACGTGCGGATTCCCCAACTCCATTGCAGTCCCAGCTTCGCACCAACAGGCAATTGCTCAGTCCGAAAAATGAAATCCTCACTCATAGGACACCACCATGGGACTCTGTGTGCCTTCACAGAAACGTGCACCCGTAATCTTAAGGATATTACGGAATTCGTCTACCAAGGAACCTCCGAGTGGTGGAAAAGCCGCTGGCAAAAGTGCGTCGACGCTCAAGGGATTACCTTTGAAGAATTTTGAGCCATTGTAGCAGATACCATGTATTGTACTCCCATAGCCCTGTGACAGTTCAAAGGCATGACACAAGAGTCTATTTTGAAATTAGTTATGTCTTAAATTGATATTGAAGTCCATATCTTAGTCAACCTTAATTATTATAAGGTACTCTACCGGCGAAGGCAGGTTTATGGATGGACGCAACTATCACATAATGAACTTGCGGCTCCAAACGAAACACAATCCAGCAATCTACTCTACATTTGGTCTCTCTTTATCTCTCTGTACCTCCTTCCTAACTTTATCCCGTCCAACATCCCTATCCTGTTCCTGCCCCTCCCTCGTTTGCCCAACATTCTCCCCTCTATCACCGTCCTCAATATCCCACTGCCAACCAATACGCCTTTCATCCATTTTTCCTGCCTCCATATCAAGCTTAATATCAAGGTAAAAAAATTATTTTATTTTCAAACAATTTTGATTATCAAACAGTCCTCAAGGCAGTTTGAATACAAAAAAGTCCTCAATCCAGCAGAGTTTATGTATGTGGGATGTTTATGTATTTAGGTTGGGATTCTCTTACACAGCGGCGTTTCCAATATAGATTAAACTTATTAAAAACATTTAAAGATGGGCCCTTTTCCGATGACATCAAGGATATAATACGAACCCCAACGTATTACGGTCGAAGGGATCACGAATATAAGACTAGAGAGATAGACTGCAAGACTGACAGGTTTAAAATGTCATTTTTTCCAAGAACGATAAGGGACCAGAATGCTCGTAGTCGAAATTCCCCAGGACTTAGTTCATTACAATAAGTATTAACGTACAGGTTAGGGACTTCGCGAGGATGTGTATACATGTGTGTATGTATGTATGTATATATATGTATGTGTGTATATATATATATATATTTTTTCCCTACAGGTTCCCCCCACCTTTCCTCACCTAACTCCCAACCCCCTCAACCCTTACCCTTCCTTCATGGTGCTACACCCCCTGCCACACACCTTTTTGGTGGCTCGCAGGGTACTTATGTAGATGTAGATGTAGATGTGCATTTTACAGACAGCCAGTCGATAGGGACAATTCAATACTAGAATTAGGTTAGCAAATCAAAGGTTTCTTATCCCGAAACAATGCAACGTTATAATCGGTGGAAATTTCAATGTTCCATCTATTGACTGGAGCACATATAATTTTAAAACGGGCGGTAAAAACAAAAATATCTCCGAATCCCTATTGTATTCTTTTACGTTGAACTCATTGTATCACAACTATGGGATACTACATTTTTGACCTATTAGCAACGAATATTCCCAAAAAATTCTTACCTGTAGAAACTAGTAAAGGAATGAGTAATCACTTGGTAGTACATGCTAAGTTTTCACTTCATGGGGTCCTAAATGAGAAGCCGAAAAGGAAAATTTTCTTTGAATTGGCTTTATTTTTTTCATTGATTGACGACCGTAGCTACGTTTATTGCACATTTACATTGGAAATGTTCGTTTTCAAAGAAAGGGACTACAATGGCCTACAGAGCGTGGCACAGAAAAAAATTGTTAATTTTAAGAAAGATAGCAATCAGCAAAATGCTGAGGATACGTGGAATAACTTCATTGAGATCACGCGCTCAGCAGTTACCAAGTTCATCCCCAGTAAATAAATAAAATAAAGATAACACAGAACGTAGATAGTACGACGCGGAAGTAAGAAAATAGTAGTATTTCTAAAGGAGGCGACCGATAGCTAAGGTCATCAGCGCAACAGGGGATGAATAGGAGAGGAGAAAGGGAGGAGAGAAACCCGGCGTTGGAATTAGCCCACTCTTAACGAAAGGCGCCAAGGAGTCCGCAGTTTTAAGTCCCATACGACGGATGGCATACTCACTCAAAGTTCTCGCCATTAAGCACCTCAAGTAGGGATCGGAATACCACTTAAAAATAGCTACCAACTCCAAGATTCCAAACTCGGGCTCTCTGGAAGGGAAGCCAGATCTTTAGCCACCGCACTATCCCGATTCCCGTAGAAGTTATAAATGCATTGCAATATTAGAGATGAAATCTCTAGCGACAAAAGAATGGAGGTCACTTATATCTGTATCTACAAGTAATCTAGATTTAATGCAAAGATTAAATTTCGGAGAGCATTAAGAAAATTCAAAATGAAAAGTTAAACGGAAAATATGAAAGAGAATCCAAAATCATCTTGGTCAATCTTAAGAGAAGGTCAGGGAAATGAGTCAACAATTAATGCCCTAAAAATGATAAAGATAAAGATTTAGTCAGCAGTTTGGAAAAGGCTAACTCATTCAATTCCTTCTTTCAACGGGTCTTCGCCAATGCCTCACCGATTGCTTCCAATAGCTTCAAACCTCTTTCCGGTCAACCGATGCTCAAAATTGAAAGCTCATATAATGAAATAGAACGTTTTCTGAAAAATATTAAGTCTATTAATTTCCCCGGGTCCGATCAAATATCTTCTCGTATAATTCAGGATCTAGTTTTGGAAATCGCATCGTATCTAGAAATAATATTTAAGAAGTCGCTCGTAGATCACAAGGTTCCCAGAGATTGGAAAATGCCTAACGTAATACCAATATTTAAAAATGGAGACAAGAAGGAACCAAGTAGTTACATACCTATTTCCCTCACATCTATTTCGTGCAAGGATATGGAACAAAAAAGGTGCTTAGTTAAGAGTTGTTCGTATAGTTGCTGGTTCGATCCTGAGACACCTCGAAAATCAGAAGTTATTAATGAAAAATATCCACGGTTTCCGAAAAGGTAGATCCTGCGAGACACAACTTGCGCTTTTTGTTCATGATATTCTTATTTCTGGAGAGAGTGTTGTGGACGCGATTTTTCTAGATTTTAAGAAAAATGTTGAATAGGTATCTCATAGTAAACTCCTCGCAATGCTAGAAGCATATAGCATAGATAAAAATATCCAGGTTTGGATTAATGAATTTTTGAATGGACGGGTTCAAAGATTAGTGATAGATGGAGTTAGCTCAAATTAAAAAGAAGTTTAAAAGAATGATTTAAGGCATCTCTTTGTGGAAGCGATTCATATCGGAAAAGAAATACTAAGTTATTCCACATATAATTTATTAAACACGACCAAGGTGAAACCTTGGTTGTGTTTAATAAATAAATAATATAAAGCAACATTAATATATATATATATATTTTATAAAGCAATAAAATATATGTGGGTACACGTTCGCCATTTACACTTTCGTTCGCCATTGTCCCACAAGTGCAGTTGCATAACCACAAACGCTGAAGGGGTGGACGTTTTCGCACCCAAGCAGCAGCAGAAGGTTGGGGTTAATCACCCAGATAAAAGGGGTTCTGGTCTGGTTTATTTCTTTTTCGATAGAAATAGAAGTTACTTCAGCTGTTCCCCATGAAAGTGTCATCATACCTCTTTTATTTCTACTTCACATTAACGACATTGACTCCGTAGACACTTATAAGATACGTTTATCTGCTGACAATGCAGTGGTTTACCGTGATATCTGTGATTCTGAGGGCATAGCATATTTATCAGATGACATTAATGCTACACAATACTGGTGTAACACTTGGCAATTGCGGCAACTGCGAACATCGAAATGGAACTCGTCGAGCCAGCTAAATACCTAGGCGTTACCCTCACCTACAACCTCTCCTGGGTGAGACATACTGGGGATATGTGGTGGACAAGCTAACAAAAAAGTAGAATATATTAGAAGATTACTTGGTAAATGTGATGAAAATGTCAAATAGAAATGTTATCTGTCGCTGGTTGGGCCTAATTTAGAATTTGATAGAAGTATATGGGATCTTTACGAAGTTAAAATGATTGCCGAATCGGATCGCATGCAGCGTAGAGGAGCTAGATTTGTAAAACGTAGTTATGATAAACTTGATAGCGTATCCAAAATATTGGAGCAGCTAGGCTGGGAGTCACTCCCGGAGCGAAGGTTAAATTACAGATTAAAGCTCTGGCATAAATTCTAACGACTATTTATCCCTGATTTTCAAAATTTACTATTACCCCATCGTACTAGGGTAGGAGTGATCATGTCAATAAAATTAGGGAGAAATTTCAAGAAACTGCGGGAGATGCCGCAACAGTAACTTTTAACGGAGTTATCCGCTAACATGCATTTCATTGCAACAATTTCAGAGTGTAAAAATCGGCCAATGCGAATGATTTTTACACTCTGATATTGTTGCATTGAAAATTATGGAGATTAATTGTAGAACAGATAGATTTAAGATGTCCTTTTTTTCCACAAATAATATGGAATCATAATAACATTGACCGCGGTAGGGTTATGCTCGGGTAAATTTTAGTCTGGTATGTATTTACCTCCTGCCACACACCCTTGAGGTGGCTTTTAGGCTACATGAATAAATAAATAAAAAATCAAGCGAGAAACTTCATATTTCCTGTTTCTAGAATCCTAAGCGGCATTGTAATACTGTTCTAGTACCCATCCTGCCACTTCCCTTTCAGTGTTTTGCTATAATTTTTCCTAGACAAAATAGGTCCTCAATTTTTCCTAACAAACCGTAATCAAACTATGACTCGCATTATGTCCTATGCATCCTAGGATTAATTCCCTGCTTCAAATTTGCGTCGGAAGTTCAAACATGCTTATGAAAACTGGAGTCAAATGCACGAACTCATTCATTTTTTTGGAGAAAAGTGATTCCAAACCTTCATGCCTAAATAAGGTTTCTGCCTAAACAAATACCTAAACACCTAAGTTTGCTTAAAAAAATCTGGACAGGGGTGTCTTCAATCCAAATAAAAATAAAAAGGCAGTAAACTGATTATGTACACTCTTAATCGTAAATTGCTTCGTCGCAGAAGAATAAATGAGACCAAACCATATACTTCCTCAATGCGCGTCCAAGGATAAAAACACCGATGTTACGTTTAAAATACGGCTTGCTTATTGAGGCAAGAAGCGAAAATAATCAGACGAATTGAATGCAAATCTATTACTCACGAGAAGGACGTCTACTAACTAATGTAAAATGTGTAGGCATATTACATGATTGGTGCTCGGTCGCCTCTTCACTATGCGGATTTTGGATGGAACGCTAGGTGCTATATGCTTGAGGAAATAGAAGAAATACAAGTAGAATGGCCGGTGACCTACCACCCCCTGCCACACGTCCATACAACGGCTCAAGGGGTATTGCGTAGATAAACTAAGAGTAGGGAAAAAATAAGTGCACGATGAATTTAGGAAAAAACCTAATAATCCATGTGTTATGTGTGGCATAAGGCAAAATACCATTTTGTTATTAAACTTGGGAATCAAAAGCTCAAAGACGAGGAACAGTGGTGCTGTTTAGAAAGCAAAAATTAACGGGAGAAAAGAAAAGGTAATGATTATTAGTTTTGATGAGGCAAAGAAGCTATTCTGACAGAAGTAGTCTGACATCAGTCAACACAAGATTAAGAGTAAAAGAGCTCTTCATATTGTCGCAATGGAGCGGGATAGTGAAGGTGATAATGATAGAAATGTGGCAAATCGGGAATATGATGACGGTTAGATGAAAGTAAGAGTTTGTGAAGTAGTGAAATTGTATGACTAAAGACGTAGTTTTTAAAAGAATTGGAAAAGAAATTTTTTCGTGCTAATAAAATCTCTGGAAATAAGAATGAAAATATAAATGGAAACTTTCGCAGGCACGAAGGCTTGATGTTGCAGAGGAGAGAAATGAAAAAAATGACCCGAAGTAAACCCTAGAGGGGACCCTGGATGATAGTGATACAAAAAGCCATTAATTGTAGATGTCAAAGGGGAGAAATATATACGCAGTAAGAGGGTAACCGGTTGAAGAAAAGAGGAGGCCGCAACGAAGAACCAATCTTAGAATTGATGACAAGTGAGAACGATGACTACGAATGCTTAAAGATACAGAGGGAAGGATACCATCAATATAGTACATAAAAACAACAATCTCAATGGTGACCCTGAAATGCTCCAGGCAAGACTTACGTCCATGATTAATAATGGACATAGTCCATTTGGGTTGTTTATCAAACGCAACCATAGATCATATACATAAAAACTTATTGATTGACAGAGAGATAAGAAAACCAGAATATGTCGGACTATTCGATAGATATTTAGGTAAGCTATCGGTATGGTAATGAATTGGAATTAGGATTAAATATGAGAAAATGTACGGCATTAAAGTTTTGGAGATAAAAAGGAAATCAACAAGTAAACTTCGCACGATACGTAATTACAACAACATCATACCTCTTCACCTAAATATATATTTACTTAAAGGCAAACATGCAATTATATAACACTTTGGCGATTATTGCAATACGTGTACAGGGATGCATGCGTTAATGTGCGAGTGTACTTTTTGAACTAATACTCATTCAAATATATGAATTTATATATGTGAATGCATGCTTGGTGTCTTAAGAATTGACATCCCCCACCGCACGCCTTTGCAGAGGCGTGTTAGGTATTTCGTAAACTTGAGTGCAATCTACAAGCTCGTGGGTATATTAGCTTTCAATTCAGTTAATCAATCAAAAACAATGCTATCTTTGTTCTAAAACTCTCTGACAAAATTCGCTAACACCCAGGTGATTTCAAATAATATAATGGGTCCATGGGTGGGTAATATACATCATATCTTGTCTCAAACGCAACGGTGAACGCACAAGCAGCACATTCGAAAAATACAAACTCACACTCTAAACTCAGGATCGGTTCAACACAAAACAAATGATGCTTCAAAAAATGAAAACAATGGCCCCTCAGGTGCACTTCGCTTTAGTAAAGCAAGTAGCTTATCGATGAGTCATTACTTATGCGTTGCTCCACTGCGGTGGATGTTGGAGCGCAAATATACAAAGAATCAACCTCGAAATAATAATACGGGGGCATCATTTTTACTAAGTGGTTCACCCCAAATTAACCTTTGACATCCAGGGAGACTGATCACTATGGCGAGTTGACCAATGGATTTTATATCGAATTGCTACACCGAGGGGGAATACGGTAGAGCGTCAGTGTGCCTCCATTTCAGAGCCGAGTTAGGGAAAAGGGAGGATGAGGGTGGGTAATAAGAGTGACAAGAGCCAAGGGGGGATTGAAGGGAGATCCTGGAGGGAGGGAAGGCAGCATTTGGACGGTGATGGAGGGGGCGAACGTGGTGGAGAGAAGATTTGAACTAGGAAAGATTGAGGGTTTGGTTGGGAGAGGGAATATTAGGGGAGGAAATATCGTGGAGCGCGCAAGAGGGTGGCGACGGTCGATACGGAGAGGGTGGGCAAGGTACTCCTCTCTCCTTCACCTCACCCTGACTCCCCTCTTACACCCCCTCAGTGTGAGACAGGCGTCAAAGCCGGAGCAATTGGCTCTGATTTCCACCGCCCTCCAGGTAGATCTCCCGCGGGAATGGAGTAAGTAGCGTCGTGTGCTATTTTTATTCGAGAGAGAGAAAGAGAGACAGTTTTCGGGAGGGGTTAGAGAAGAATAGGAAGTAAATGTATTCGATATAAGGTTGGGGTATGAATGGAGCGGGCTTGGAATTCCAGGGAAAATTGAACTGGGATTCGATAACGGTTGGAGCTGAATCGAAGCCGAACGAATAGTTTTGTGGGAAATGGTTGTGCTCGGGGAAAGAGGGCCGGGAATAACCAGAGCATAGGGAACGTAGACAACTGTAAAACTTTAGAGATAAACGAAGAAGGTACTTTGCACTGATAGCTATAACGCACATGGCAATGCTTATTGTATATGTATTTCGATTTAATGGAACAATTAAGAAATATATAAATTAATGAATTTTTAATTTCACAAGGGGGTATCAATCCTTCCATGATACAATACTCTTTAGAAGCTCTGGTACGTAAGAACCACCTCATCAACGCGGTTACCATGGATTGGTGAGCTTCCGATGCATTAAATAAAAAAATGAAAAAAGATACACTTCTTTGTTAAAGGTGCTGATGATAGAGAAACCTTCAGGAAATGTCTAAATAACTAAGAAAATATCTGAAAATGAGTTGATATGATTAGAGGTGATGAATTGGGAAATGAAAATCATTCATGGAAATTAATTATTATGTCAGCAACCACGGCTTGGGCGTTATAGGGTGGGTATTTTCCGTTTGGTCTAAATATACACAATTCCCCACAAACCCGCCGCGAGGGTGTATGGCGGGGGGATTTTGGGAATCAGCCGTACATGTACAAATATGAATTACGTGCATGCATATTAATATATATTTTTTCACATGAACAAGAAAAATACACACTCATGCCTGTTTACAACATGAAATAATTAGCTTGCAATAATCTTAGATATAATAATTGATTTTTCTTTAAATAAAATTTTTGGGTTTTGTTATGATATGCATATCGTCACTTAATACCATGAACTCAATTAGTTCCCTGGTTTTGAGTTTTTTTCTTGAAAAATCTTCACGTTAGACTTGAGTGGACTTCAAGAAACACGTGCTAAGTATTGATTTTATAAAGCACGAAGGAAGACTCAAAATGAATTTTCACTTCTACAGGAAAGAATTCATCAGTTTCGCTACACTGTAGCACAATCTGGATCCTAAAATATATTTTATCTTTCAATATGTAGCATCACGAAATCACAATATGTAGCATCATGAAATTACTGGTGGTGCCCTAACACCCCCCGCCACCCGTCCTTACGGGGGCTTGCGAGGTATTGAGTAGATGTACAGGGTTCGTCCGGAAAATAAGTGTACTGAGCTCAAGAAAAAAAAATTATTACACTTTTACATATCTTAAGCTAATATTCCTCAAAATAGGACCCTTGTGAGTCGATACACTTGTTCCAGCGACGTTCCCATTCCTGGAACGCTCCCGCGAAGGCATCATCGGGAACCTCTCGAAGACACGTCGTCACGGCCTCTTTGACGGCGTCCAAAGTTCCGTATCGCTTTCCTTTCAAACTCCTCTTTATCTTCGGGAACAAAAAGAAGTCCGGTGGTGTGTGGATCATTTTTGCAGTGATCCGCAAGTTGTGTCGCGATTTCCAAACGATTGAGTCTTTGATCATCACTGAGCACTTTCGGCACCAACTTTGCACAAATTTTTCGCATCTGTAATTGGTCCCTAATAATCTCGTGCACTATTGTTTTTGGCACATTACGCTGTTCTGCTATCATCCGAACACTAAGACGACGATCAGAGTTCAGTACATCGCGAACTTTTCGCACATTTTCGTCAGTGAGTGTCGTTGATGGGCGTCCAGGCCGTGGTTCGTCGTCGACCTCTTCTCTGCCCTCCGCGAACATCTTGTACCACCGAAAGATCATGTTTCTGGACATGGTTGACTCCCCGTAATCCTGGTTAATCATACCGACAGTTCTGGTAGACGATTTCCCAAGCTTTACCGCAAATTTGATGGAATAACGCTGCTCCAAAAACTTCGGCATCGCGTTCCGTGACGTGGGTCGAGCGTGGAGGTTCGTGTTAACAGAGCTCCTCACTACACCACAGTCAGAGCCGACTGTCTTTTTCAGCGTCGCTTGCCAAAATACCCCCCTCCAATCGCAGCCCGTCAGAGCGGTGCTGGGCGCGCCTGGAGCGGCGGGAAAAAATCAGTACACTTATCTTCCGGACGACCCCTGTAGATCACGATTGGTATCACCGTAGTGTGTTAAAGAGTTCTTTTGTTTATGTTTTCATTCAAAAATGGAAAATATTAAATCAAGTGAAAAATGCCACCCTCGTGAGACGTCTCGAAAACTGATGTTCGCTGTCGTCCTCCGATCTAGACGGGAACATTTCGAGAACCGTGACATATTTGTATTTTTGTCCTTAATTAAATGATCATCAGTAATCCCACCCCTGATTTCTTTCTCCAAGAAACATTAGTATCAAATTCTTAAATTTTCTCCACTACTTCATAGCAGTAGATATTCATAGATTATGGGATTAGTGCCCTAAAAATAAAAAACATATTTAGAGATCTTCCAAATCATTCTAATAAAGATACATAGTAAATGAAGCCAAATTAAAAAGTGTATGACAGAAGAAACCTGAATACGGGAGTAACTAAGAAGACAAAATGACATTCCAAAAGACAAGGAGTTTACAACGTTTAAATTAAAAATTGATACGTAAGAGTATATCGGATATGAAATTTTAAAAATTCCAGCCTAAGTGACGATTAAGGGGTTAGAAAAAAAACTGTTTGTTCAGTGGTCCCATTATGCTGAATAATGGGGTGCAATGCTTCCCAGAGACGTATAATCACATCCTCCGATCCTAAACCAACGAAGGGATAATTCAGGCACCCTTCATAGCCCGAAAGCGAATCAATTTGCTTGGTCGAATCCATGACCAAACAATTGAGAGAGGTGATTCGGACTGGACACATCGATGCACAAGTTGGGACCGCCGAGCGGACCTAAGCAACCGCCGGTCACCCTTAAATTGTTGCCGAGGCACTGTAAACGATCACCACGTGACATCACCCAACTCCCCCCCCCCGGGTCAAGTTAACTAAGGCAACTAACTAGGCGACTTGCGACGGCCAACCGCTGAAGAGCGATCCCTCCCAACACACATTGCGCCGACCCAGGTCACACAATAGTGAGTCACCCTCGAACTTACAGTCGCGCTGACCTTGTTTGCTCCATCTAGGCATTTCTTCCCCCCCGGCGAAAGGCCCTCCTGCTTGCCATTCTACCAAACACGTGAGTGTTGGGGCAGTGGAAAGGACTGACTGGTGTCTACGAGCACCAAGGGAGGGGGGGTCTCGTGCAGTGAGGTTTTTCATGGTCGGGGGTGCGTGGAGTTAGTGTTATCGGCAGTCAGGACGTGATCCGCTTGTCGGGGGAGGACGCGCCAGGGGCCTCGGTGTAGTCCATTGATTGGTTCTGGATGAATGCCAGGCATAAAAGCTGTCCTTTTTAACGTGCCCTCTCACTATCTCGCCCCCTTCCCCCTCCTCCCTCCCATCCACCTAATTCCAACCTCCTCATAAGAAGAACGGGGGTGCATTAGAGCAGGGAATTTACGGAATGGCGGAGGAGGGTAGAAGGAGAGAAGTAGGGAAGACGGAGGCGGGAGGGGAGGGGGGAATTAGCAGCAAACATTGAGAACGGGAGAGGAGGGACCCCGACGAACGCTCCTGGAGGAGACTGAGACTTTCGTGGTTCCGGGGGAAGGAGACTTATATGGATGGGTAAAAGTTGGAAGATGGATCGCGGAGAAGGGGCAAGTGGGGAGAAGAGGTTTTCCAAATTGGTCCGAGAGGGAGAGAAATTCGTTAGGTGTGCTCGGATTCTCTCTCTTTGCGTTGGAAGCGAACTTAGACTATTCCTATCCATGCATGATTCCTGCTCCAGAATCGGAAATATATCCTCAGAAGCATATTTATGTTATTTTTCCATGGAAACGGATTCTTCCCCCAAGACGAATCTAATACACCTATTGACAAATAAATCATGCTTATCACCATATCTACTTTTAGAATTAAATAGGAATATACTACTTTCCTAAGGATTATGAATCACACTTTCATTTTGTCTTTAGTTGCAAAATAAAATTATGCAATCATTCTACACGTTTAACATTATTTGAAGTTGTAGTCAACTGATAAGTCTATGATGAATTCTTTTTCCATACTTTAAACTGAGCCTTCGCCAAATAACAACAAAATATTCTGAAACTCCAACCTAGAATAACTCACGTCACTCTTCGAATGTCTCCTCGACTCTATTTCACATGTATGAAGTAATATGTTGTTGATTTTATTGCAGCTCCTCCCAACAACTGGTTTTCTATTTTTGCGCGTTAATAAAGAGAGCTACTAAGTAAAAACTTTATTGAGTTGGGTAGGGTATCTTTGAGTCTTATTCATTGTAACAAGAAAATGTATAGCTCCCGTTAAACATTAACTCTAGTAATTCGCGTTTAATAAACGGTATTTTTTGGCTCCATATATAGAATGATATTAAAACTGAGCAAAATGCATCGACCGATTCCATTTATAAATTAATTGGAAGCTGAACAGAGACACTCGGGAGAGTATATACGTACGTTTTTTCTTCCTAGATTACCCACTACAATGATAGAAGGGTAAACATAAAGTACTCCTTCGATCACAATTACATTATTTTTATTTCTGTGTCGAACAAAGGCTACTTTTGCATTCCCAGTTATAAAAGAGGTACGCGAAAAACATAAACGAAATGATCATATCGCGGTTAAATAAGAAAAGATTAATCATTGAAAAAAAGACCGCATTTCAAAGTAATATGGGTTCATGAATGTGCACATTTGTGAATATTATCAGAATGGTAATATTCGTAATGCTACATTGGTTAAAATAACTAGTTTTCTGGATTAAATATATGTACGATAAAAAGTGTAGGATTGGACTTTAGTCACAAGTATCCAGTTTTGAAAAAAATATAGGGTTAAAATAAAAACAGTTGAAAGAGTACACGACCGTTCAAAAAATGAAAAATGTCGAATTTTTTATAATGAAGGTGCAATTAAGAAAAGAGTGAATTTCAGTTTTCAATGTCCTATTTCATTTGACATTGAGAAATTAAATAACATTTCACACAGATCATAGATATCATGAATGTTAAATCATAGTTGATGTTGAAAAAATAATTCCCTGCTCAAGATGACAGAATCTTTTCGTTGAAGTCTCACCTACCCTGGGCATCGGACGTCGGTGTTCCCTAATTGGTTATTTTCTCAAGATGAGGAGGATCCTCTCCTATGTGTGGGGGAAAGCGCACTGAGGTTCTCTTCTTAAGCTCCGAGGGTTCCTTGTAATTTCAATAGCTGCCCCTATCCTTCTCAATTTTTTATCTTTATAATCCGAATCTCTTCAAAATTTATTATTTGATCTGGTTCCGACCAATTATCCTCCGTTATGGCAGTGGACTCGTTTTTTTAATCCAGAGTCCTTCACTGGCCTTGACTGCTTCACGGGACTGAAATGCCTTCACCTTAATCTTGTCACTGATGATGTAGGGATAACCTCGGGTGGGACTGTATGTGGATAGAGCAAAGAGGGAGGTTATGAGGAAAATCGAAGAGGAACAACCGAAAGGACGTGAGAATATAAAACCAAAAAATTAAATGAATTTCCCTTGTGGTGCGCAGGAATACGTACTATAAATGAATGATAATGGTAAAAATAATGCACATAAACTCAGACGTCCTTAGATTTGAGGTCAATAATAATTGGCAGCAAGTTTGAAGCAAATTTGAGGCTTTCATATTTTCTATGCATAGAATCATAGAGAGGGAATTATTTACAGAAAGAAAAGATTTAGTCAAAGGGTAGACCGAGTAAATATATAAAGAAAACATTAGTAAAAAATTGAAATGTGGAAAGTAGCATTGAATGGATTTTAAATCTGGCTTTTAGTGCAAAAAGCATTGGAGGACTTTATGAAATAGGAGGGGATTTGAGAATAAAAATTGGGCATAGAGGAAGAAAAATGAAGACTTAGAACTACAAAAAGTGATAGAAAAAGACAGAAAAATTGGGGAGGAAATGAAAAATAGCAGACGGAATCAATGGAGGAAATGCTGTAATGTAGAGGGATAAAGAGATTTCCGATAGAAGAAGGAGGGTTGTATAAGCGCGGTACAGGAAATAAGAGAATCTTAAAGAGAGAGTTTATAGACAGCATGAAGGCTAGTGAGATTCCGGAGAAAACGAAGGAAAGGACATGCTGAACAGAGATGAGAACGTTCTCGCGATACGTAGAAACAAAAGACATTACAAAAGTGTGAAATAACCTATCTTATTAGGTAGTATAAAGTGGATGAATAAATAAAGAATACAAAACGTAATCTATAAAAGCCCCGTTAAAAAACGGCTATTTTATCATAAAAGTTCTATCGGTTAAGGTAGGTTTTGGATGGGCACAACTGCCAAATAAATAATTGTCTTTCCTAACAAAACACATCCCTACATCTTACCCTACAATAAATGCCTCTTCATGGCCGTATAATCCCTTCCTCACTTCATTTTGTCCAACATCCCAAATCTATTCCTGCCCCTTCCTCGTTTGCCTATTTCCTCATTCCCAAATCTATTCTCCTCTCTATTCTACATCTACATCTAATTAATACCCCGCAAGCCGCCGCAAGGACATGTGGCGGGGGGTATTGGAGCACCATCCGTAATTAAGACACAAACCGCATTCAAAAGCCGCATATTTATACAATCCACAAACAAAACATTGTATGAATTCATGGAAAAGCCCTCACAAACTACACATATGCAAACACTCAAACTGCAAACTCATATATATATATATATATATATATATATATATATATATATATATATATATATATATATATATAACTTAGACAGTAACACACAGCATGGGAACACATAAAAAGAACACTCACAATAATATCTTGATAATTTCGACGGACTCGAGCTCCGTCTTCTTCGGAAGATAAGATATGACTGAGATATATGCACCTATAATTATACCTGATGAATTTTCAAAGTTTAATTTTGTTACGACTTTTAAATTCAATGTTTTTAATGTTTCTGAAGTGACTTCGGTTCCTTCCTTTTATGATTTCTAATTATTTTTGGAAAGAATGAGTATTTGCATCTATCTCTGCTAGAATCTATCTTCGTTATTTTATCTATGTGGTCTGATCCACTTAATTGGCTTAGCCATTATAACACCATTAGTGTCATCGTTCAATTCTATTACATCCTTCGACATCCAACTGCCAATCGATATGATTTACATCCATTTTTTTCTTTTTCAAAAGGATTTCTGGAAACAATCCCCTCTCCTTGCAGCACCATACCCAGCTTTTCCTCATTTGTTTTCCTTTTTATCTACTTAACCTTCCCCACCCACACATTTAAAAAGCTTCCAATATATTTATTAATTATATGTACCCTGTAAGCGAACACAAGAGTGAGTGGCAGAGGGTTGAGAGGCAAAAGAATAATTTTAGCCGAACATTACCCTACCGTGGTCGAAAAAAGTTATTATGATACCTTTTCGTTCGTGAAATAAATAACATCTAAAACCTGTTATCTGCTCTACACTTGATCTCTCTAATTTTATTGACATGACCTCTCCTACCGTAGTACAATTAGGGTAACAATAAATTTTCAACATATCTGCAAAAGAAACCTCCTTCTAATTTATGCAATATATTTAATCTGCAATTTAACCTTCGCTCCGTGAGTGACTCCCAGCCTAGCTGCTCCAATATTTTGGATACGCTACCAAGTTTATCATAACTACGTTTTACAAATATAGCTCTTCTACGCTGCATGCGATCCGATTCGGCAATAATTTTAACTTCGTAAAGATCCCATATACTTCTATCAAATTCTAAATTAGGCCCAACCAGCGACAGATAACATTTCTCTTTGACATTTTCATCACATTTACCAAGTATTCTTCTATTAAATCCTACTTTTTCGTTAAAGTAGGAAAAAAAAGAGGTTCGATAACGCATCCTTGGGGAATACCTGAAGTAACCTCTACTGCATTTTAACTAACTCTCTCCAACACTGATTTTTGAAACCGACCAATGACAAAGGCTTTAATCCAACCCCGGATATGTTTATTTAAACATATAGAGCTTCTAGCTTCACAAGTACTTTACTATGAAATACTTTGCCGAAGACTTTCTTAAAGTCTAGAAAAATCGCGGCCACTGGAACGTTTCTCACTCTAAAAATAAGAAAACACGACAACACGCACATGTTGTGTCTCGCAGGGTCTCCCTTTTCGGAAACCGTGCTCTTTTTTCATTAATAATTTCTGATTATGTAGGTGTCTCACGATCGAACTAGCAACTATATGTTCCATAACCTTGCACGACATGGATGTGAGGGGAATAGGTCTATAGTTGTTGGGTTCCTCTTTGTCTCTGTTTTTAAATATTGGTGCACGTTAGCTGTTTTCCAACCTCTTGGAACCTTATGATCAACCAGCGACTTATTAAATATTATTTTTAGATACGACGCAATTTCCGGAGTAAAATCCATAAATATTTGAGCGGATGTCACACACAAAGCAAACTCTCCTCGACGCAAACCAGCTAATGTTTGGCAAACTCGAATAATAATCGACTGTTGTGCACTTTACTCTTGTGAAAGAATAATATATCAATACAATAAAATATAAAAAACCTTTTGCTGCAGCTACAGAACAAACAGTAGGCGGAACCTATTATCCAAAAGGCAGCAAGGCTCCAGAAAGGAGATATCATGTGAAACGCAGTTTCCTCTTTTTTTGCACGATGTTTTATAATCAGGGGAAAGAAATAGATAAGTCCGAAATTACTGGATCTCAACTACGCCTTTGACAAAGTTTCACACGCTAAATCGATAGCCAAGTTGCAATGGTAGGAAATGAATGTAATAAACTGGATTCGGGACTTCCTTGCTTACCGCAAACTAAGGTTACTGCTGAGCTATATATAAACTGAAGACTGTAAACAAAGAGACTGTAATCCAAAGGAAAAAAGGGAATGACGCAATTTGTGATTCACTAAAAACTTAATAAAATATCATTCAAACATGGTAAGAAAAATGGTGGCTGGAATTAAATGCGAAAAAATGTACCTTCAGGCATTTCTTAAAGGCACAATTACATATTAGTAACTACACAATCGGAGATGATTGGATGAGCGTCGTGGATGAAGTAAAATTCTTGGGGATAACCATTTCATCGTATCTTTCTTGGGGAAATAATAAGCGCACGATTTGTTGAGCGGAGGTGAAAAAGCTGGCATTCGTCAAACGTATAGCCTCAAGGCTGAAGTGAGGAGGAGGTGAACAAAGCGTGCCATTTATCATAAGTTAGGCTTAAAATTGAATATGTGGCGAGCGTTTGGGATCCATTTCAAATAACATTAATTATGCGTAATTGAACAGGTTACAGAGAAAGGCGGCTAGGTTCGTGAAACTTCGTACCAAAGGAGACAAAGTGTCACACAAATAATAAATTATTTGAAGTGCATACCTTTAGATATGCAAAGACTCAGGGCAAGATTAAACTTATTACAAATACATAAAGCGTGTAGTTTTATATCTGACATTGGATATATAATTAGCCCCGTAATTCCATTGGCAAGGGCGACATTTGCCGCAAAATTAGAGTTGGGCTGTCGAACTGATACATTTCATTATTAGTGTTTACCGCGCACTAATCGTGAAAGCAATAAAAAGGGGAACAAATAAGAAATAAATAGGTCCGTTTTGTTGAAAATAGGTGTACCCAAAATTATGTTCGAACAAAAAACTCTTTAAGTATGGCATGCTAAGAACTAAGACCCCCCGCCATGCGCCCTTGCAGCAGGTGGAGTGTTGATGAATCTTTAAAATAATGCGAGCATTCAACATTCAACTCAAACAGACGCACTAAAACGTGACAAAATGAAGATTAGATGAAGTTCTGAATTTTATTTGTGGAGAGGATATTTTGAAAAATAAATAGGAACAAAACGGACGATTTGAAAATCAGAAATACTCGTGTTTATGTAAATGTAGATGATGGGCGTTGGATGCATGCTAAAACTTCCCCAGGGATATAGGCAAACTTATCACATCATTGGTTGAAACTGATGATCTGCCCTTAGCGCCTTTACGTGGTTTTGTTCAAGGGCCCTCTAAATGGGATTCCACCACGGCTGCCGCATCATTCCCTCTTTATATGCATGTATGCATCAAAATTTGGGAAATATCGATTCATGCCATGGAATATGCACCTTTTTTCCCCTTCTGAGAAAATGACTGCAGAAATGGGGAAGAAAGAAAAAAATCCGAGGGGTCCGAGGGTTGCTTACAGCCGGAGAAGAGGCGCAGGGGATTGAAAAGGGTGACATTTTGTTTTTCCCTTGAAGGACTTTCAAAAAGGAATGAGATGAATAAAGAGGGGTGCGGTAGCGTCAATTCGATATTAGAAGAGGAGTTACATTAAGATATATATATATATATATATATATATATATATATATATATATATATATATATATATATATATATATATATATATATATATATATATTTAACACTTATGTGAAAATCTGATGGATGTGAATAATAATGCACCAGTAAATGAAGTTCGCAAACAACAACATGTTATTGGACAAAGACAAAAACATAGAAACACAAAAAAGAAAGAAAGTCACTAGTTTTCGAATTTTTGGTGGTCAACGCCGCGTTTTTCAAGAAAGAGAAGGTTAGAACCGGCAGTCAGTCAGGATAGTCATTCTTCTGGCTAAAGAAACAGAGCACTCGGCTGCCATTAACTCCCGTCAAACTTCAGTGTAAATTACGTTTCCTTGATAGCTCAAGTGGTAAGAGCATTTGCTAATTTGAAAGATCCATGTTTCAAGTCCCGGTCTTGGAGATATAATGTGCTTGTGATCTGCTCAATTCCGCCTTACCCACCTCTCCTGTGTTCGTCTTTAAGATGTGTTCGTATCCCTTTTCCATGAGAATGAATATATGCTCGCCTTACGGCAGATCTGAACGTGTGTGTATATATGTATGTATTATTTATTATAAGTTAATCTACCGGTTAAGGTAGGTTTTTGGATGGAAACAACTACCAAATAAATTAATATGAGTATATATTTTATAATATAATTTTAATATATGTACACAGACATGTATATATGCACAATGCACTTCAAGAGGGAGAGAGAGAGCTCTATATTTTTGCTCTCTTTTTCATCATCGAAAATTCCCAGAGGGGGAAGACAAGAGGAAGTGGTGGGGTGGGCTTTGGAAGAAGAGAGGGAATGCATAAGCGATGGGGCTTGGGGGAAAATTATACGTTAAGCGTTAGTTTGGGGATATAAAGAAAGCAAGAGTGATGGGAGGATGTGCTGAAGCCGAGGGGAATTTTTTTTGTGGGAAGTGCAAAGGGTAGCGTCGGCGACGAGAGAGGAGGGTTCCGGTTGGAGAGGGTATGGAGAGGAGATATCGGGGAAAATGCAGCATAAATAAAGAGCGCGAGGGGTGAAGGAAGGCGGAAGAAAAAGTCCAAGACGAGTCGAGGGGAAAGCCAGAGGTGGGTTTCCTGAAAATGGTTGCGTGAAATTACTGGTATGATTCGGCGGAACGCGGTAAGGGATTGATAATCAAAGTAAGAAAATAAATTATGTTTCTGCTGCTTAAGGAAATTGAAGAACCCTTTAATTTGTGTATGGCCTATCAGTTATTCGGATAATATTATGTTAGTGTGAAGTAGGGAGTTCAAAAATCACGAGCGATGAATCTAACTTAAGTACACGAGTAATGAAAACACTACCCTGTTCTCCGAGCCATACATTGCTGTCATTTAATATACCCTTGCGAGCTGATAAAGAGGATTTTCTCAGTGCGAGATTTTCAAAGAACTCATGAACAATATTACGGGGCACTTTTACGACAGAACTTCAACATACTATCAATTTTTTCACCGACTTTCGATGTCGATGGTCTGCCACTGCGTTCATCATCTTCGATTGACTCACGACCACTTCTGAACCGCTCGTGCCACTGGTAAACGACCTTTTTTTTTAGAGAATCGTTGCCGAAACACTTTTCCAACATTTCCAACGTCCGTGCGCCACTAAATCCGTTTTTTACGCAAAATTTAATACAAGTTCGTTGTTGCAAATTTAAATCCATTTCTGCAATTGTAAAAAATCGCCAACACACACAGAGATAGATGTACTCTTGGCTACGTAACTTTTGCAAATGTCAAGTTATGACACTAAGATTTAAAGGGAATATCAACAACAGATGTACCAATTTAACAAAAAAACAGAACTCAAATCGGAACGATGGGAGCGCCACACGGTGGTTATTCCGGGAACTTTTTGATCAAGGTAGTATAATAGAGCGAATGAACTATTTGAAATCTAAAATTCTCAAGCCTTTTTATTCGTGGTCCTCTGTAGACGGTGACTAGATAAATTAATTTTAAAAAATTAAAAAGAATCTTGTATCAGAATTATGTGTCCATGGGGAATAATGATCGATGGGAAATGAACTGCCAATGGAAATTCCAAATGTTTTCCTTCGTGAGTGTAAATCTCATACCTAAACTGGCTATTTGAATAGCTCCTTCGAAAAACTAGCCTAACTGGCTATCGGAATTTATTTTTATTCCATTTATTTATTTATTTGAATATGTTACACTCACATTAGCAACTTGAAGGGAATTATAGGTTTCACACAATAATTATTTCACTTACCTATGTATCTTTGCAATGTCTCCTTCTCATTTGATAAGGAAAAACATAAGGATATTGCAAATCTTAAGATAATTCTGAAAAGATTATGTGGATGATACGGGGGTAAAAATGGCATAGATCAAGAAATTATATATATATATATATATATATATATATATATATATATATATATTATGTACGAGACTTCCTAATTATTAATTCTGGTACAGATTATATTCAGCATCTAAATTTATACAAGGGAGGTCGCAGTGACCGGCTGCACCGTGGGATTTCTGAGACGCTGAGTTTTCGACAGAATTAGTGAAACATGAAAGAGCCTATGCTTAATTTTAACCGTCACGGAACACTTTGATTGGCGGAACGTCCAAAATTGAATACACTCCTATTGATAAAATCTAACATACCATGCCTAAATTTGCGTAACAAGTTTATTCATTCTTTTTGTTTTCGCTAAAGCGAGACGAGAGCCTTGAGTGTTGCGAGAGATTGGGATGAAAATCGACTTCGCAAGACGAACCTTGAGCACGGAAAAGGAAGCTAAAACCGAAGCTGAGTCTTCCTTCGCTTGTTATAAGATGAAAGAGATTGGTGAATTGCAAAAGCCTTCAGACACCCGTCCGTATTAATGAAACCGGGGGTGTTAAAGTTCGGAGAGTTCCGAAGGTGCCTAATGTCTTCCATGCCGTTCATTATTTCAGAGAGATGAAACAATTGCCTTCGAATCCTCCCCTCCCTTTCTAAGAAACCATAGAAGGGAAAGGGATTAGATTATTTTCACTGGAGCCGATAAATCATTTCTTTTCCCCAACATTTTTCCCCCATCTTCTCTCCCATTCTGCCATGTCCTCCTCTTTCACGAAGTGAAACAATGTGCTGTTGCTTGGAAAATAATATGTATAGTAATCTATATAAAATTATTTCGGAGACAAGGATAGTAAGAAAAGATTGGGGTTGAAAACAATGATCGCCACGGACTTTGTGGAAAAAATATGAAGGAAGGAAGTGACTGAGTTATTAGAAGGGGGGGGGGACGTGGCACAAATACCGATCAACTGTATACCACAGGCACACAATTGTTAAAATAAGATCTCTAATACATATTTAATTTTTTTTTACAATGAATTAAATCATTCAATGTCAATAATATAACGTAATTTTTCAACCAAATGCACAATCGATCAAAAATGTATGTGCATAATTTTATAAAAAGGACATATTCAACATAGTGCTAAATGAAATATGTACTTTACGCACTCATATAATCTCGGTGTAATATAAACTGAAGATTAATTAATTAAAACTGACAATTTTTTAACAAGAAGGATAAGCCAAATCAGGTACCCTCACCTTGATTGTGTAATTACTTAAACTAATATCAATAAAAGTAAAGTGCCCTCTCCTCTTTTCCAAACGTTTTCCCTTTATTCCCTCCCTCATCCTGTTGCCATGCAAGTGATTCTTAAGCAAAGATTCTTAGGAATAATCCTGGAGAGTGATTAGTGTGTATCTTGGGATTTGGCGTTCGATCTATCGATAACAATTTCGAGGGAGGCTTATGCAAAGCTATGGAGTGATTTCACGCAATAAGAAAGGCATCATTACTGCGATCAGCAACGGTGATAAGAGTGATTGTTCGGGATGTCTGCTCAGAAAGAACATATCGCGTGCTGAAAGAGAAATTCAATCCGATTGTGGGCAGCACAAGCCCTATAACAACATAATATCCTCCCACCATGATCATGATATCGGTACTTGAGTGAGTTGACTAATGGCATTTAATAAAAAATGAATCTTATTTTATTTAAATTGAAAATATCTGTTCTAAATCTATAATAATTGAGGGTATTTATGCATTCGACTATTATCATGATGCTTCAACAACTTGGAAATTGTTCCACACCGCTAACCGTACCAACTAATGTCATTGAGGGCAACCTGCATGTTCTACTGGTTAAAAATATACTCATAAATACTTTCAGAATCTCTGTCAGAAACGGTGAAAAATATACATATTAGTTGTTAGTTCAATGTTTTAACTCATAGAGCCTATTCTTATTAAATATTTAGGAAATGATTCATTATTCGTGGACTCTTCTACCTTTTCTAGTCTTCTTGGCCCGACATTAATCATTATCATAGATTTCCTACCTATTGATACCCTCATTACCATTACAATGCAACAATTTCAGAGTGTAAAAATCATTCGCCTTCTGAAATTGTTGCATTGTAATGCTACACGTAGCGGATGACTCCGTTAAAAGTTACTGTTGCGGCATCTCCCGCAGTTTCTTGAAAACTCATTACCATTGTTTTTATGATTAGTTCTCATCTCAAAACCTATTAAATGACTCAACATGGAAACAATGGCATCTTCACAGAACATTTTTAATTATGAAAAAAAAATTCTAGATGTCTATAGAAAATAATCACACTTTTGTTTCTATTTACATTTTCACATAAATACGGCGCGTTAAAGCATTTAGTGTTTTTGGGATAGGATTTTGATAAGTGGCTTTTCAATTGCACAAAAACCAAAAAAAATAGTATTTCATAAAAAGAAATAACTTCGTGGTCATATGATATCAGCGAAAAACAAGATAAATGTTCTCCTATCTTGCCGTCATGAGTCACTTATTCTAGGACCACTATGCAGCGCATAATAGCAAAAGACTGATAATTGCTGGGGCAAATAGGCGAACGCTAAGTTTAAAAAGGTTTATATTTTGAAATGAAAGTTATTTCTAGAGTATTTCGTGGTAATCAATCGAGGGTAAATAAAAAAGAGATTATGTGAAGCAACCAAATATTTGTAATAATTCTAACAGGCTAAAAATTCATTGTAGACTTAAAATATTTCTAAATATCCTTAAGAATTTCTTTACGACACTATATATGGTAAACAAATAAGTTGCTAAAAAATAAATATGGTAAAAAATAATAAGTTTGCTAGAAAACAAAAACCTCTCCATCTTAGAGAAGGCAGAACCTTTACGTTTTGATTAAGATTTTATAATTGGTTAATATCATATATTTCTATGTTTCATTTTTTCTATTAAGAGACATTTTGAACAGTTTTTCACATTTACCATTACTTCTTACAAATTTCATTTTTCTCTGCATCATCCCTAATTATACGCACGATTCCAATCTTAAAAATTCGATCAAAAGGGTTGCGTCCCATCGTTAAATATCCCTCTGACTATCCCTCTTTGTGCACTATCCAACCAACGATGTCCTTTTGAATTGAACATAAAATACCGTCATTGAAGGGAACTCGAATATTTCCGAATTTAAAACGCAGAACTGGTGGTTCTGAGGTTTGGACCTCGGTTGAGCTTTGATGAGACAACATTTCTTCAGACCTCAAAAGGCTTCCTAATTAACGATAATCTTCCACAGGGCCTCAACTAAACCATGGATGAAAATAGACAGGGACCAGGACTGGAAGGCAGCCACTCGTGACCAACGCATCGAAGAAAATGAACGGAAAAGCTAAATTGAAATATTTTCGACGCAAGTTTCACAGGATCGTCATCTTGCCTTCACCCTTCCCGTCTTCATTCCAATTCGAAACGACCCGAAATCATTTTGGTTCTCCAGCATGTCATCGCTTGCAAAAACCAATTCCTTTTATTTAACTGCCATGCAAAAAAAATAAATTCGGACGATTTTAACTCCCTCTCGCACAAACCAATCGCCATTCACCTCCCACTCCCCTCCACCCATGCTAATATCCACCGAAATGGAGTCTAGGAGAAACGGCCGTATCGCTATCTCTCTCTCTGGGACTCAATCGACTTCCGCTCCCCTACTTCCCTTCGCCGCCGCTCCAACTCTCCCTTCCTATCCCCATCCACATCGAAACCATCCGCTTTCTTCCCTCCTTAAACCAGTCATCTATCTCCATGGCTGGTTTATGCCCAACCTCCCCCTCGCCGCTACCCACCACCGTCCCTTATGTCTCCATCAGCTACCCCATCCTAGCGCACTCCAAACCCTCCTTCCCATTCCTCCCTCCTCCTCTTCGTTCTACACTCAGCACTCTCCCCACACCAATTTCCGCTCCCTCACCGTCTTAGAAACGTTCCCTCCAGGCTCCCCCAATCCCACCCCTGCCCCTTCCACCCCCACGTCCCTCCCATCTATGCCTCTCCAATCTCCATTCATTCTCATGTCCCAATAGCCCTTTACCGGCCCTTCTCACGGAGCATTCAATGCCTTTCCGTAAAAGGCAATGGCACTCTCCTTCCACATCACATATACCTTCCTCCTTTTCTTTCCTAGCGACACCCCAGCCCCCAATCCTTCTCCCTCCCTTCACCCTCCCCCCTTGCCGTCCTTCCTCTCGGAAAAAATATAGGGATTCGAATTTCCGATTCATCGTCGGTATCATCCCCCTCCTTCTCCTTTCTCCTTCCTTCACTCCCCCTTCCTTTCTCCACCCATTGAGCTGAAACCCCTTTCCCTTCCACCTGCAGCTGGCCACCTGTAATCCTCCACTATCTAAGCACGCCCTCCCCCCCCCACGTCTTTATCAGTTACTCACGAGCCACTTTTACTCACCGACCTCAGCTCCTAATGTTTGTTTTCTTTCAAACGTTTCCAGTGATCCTTCCTTCAAGTTCTCTGCTATTTTGTGGGGGTAATTTACTTTAATATAGTAGATTGTTTAGTCAAATTAACCAATGGGGAAGGTGAAATTAATGTGTGGACAAGAACGTCAGAAAACATGTCCAATTGGCCTCGTTATATTCAGGAGCACAAGAGAAAAAGAATAATTAATCTCACATAAAATGTTAAACACTAAAATGCTGGATTTTATTGAATAGAATTAGGTTAATGGAAACCTTGAACCATCATAACCAGCCTGAATCTAGGTTAAATACTTCGAATACCAAATATTTGTCATGAATTCTAGTCGGCTTTAATTTCTGATGAACGTTTCAGGGGAAATAGTAGTACCTCCCTGAAAATTTGCGTATCATTATAGATATTCAAATATTAATATTTATTTCCTTTATAATGATTTTAAAAAGATATAGCATTTGCTTCTAGGATATTCCAAATTTCTTATCCCTTGGCTGTAAGAGAGTTTGGTCATGTGGAGGTCTGTGTATTAAACACCGATGAACCTGACTTTTCCCGTCCTAACAGATAGTGCTACACTATCGATAGAGGCTTTTAAGTTACGCTATTATTGATTGAAGTGTGGATACTTTGTTATATATGAGTGAGATACTAAGACAAATTGCTAGGACCAAAAAGAGCAAAATAAGATAACCCTATTTAAGTGATTTTTCTCGATAATTTATTTGCAAAAAATCGCGTTTACTTAGGAATGCGTTTGTAATGTTGCAAAAATATTTTATTATACCAAATAATATCAAAATAAACACCCACGGTTAAATTAATTATTTTTTCAGTCATTAATATAAGCTCTTGTGCCAGAAATGAACTTCAAACACCCTAAATTGTACGAGCATGTACCATCGAAGACTATCAATTTCAAAATAAATGAGGAAAAGTAATGTGTCTCTTATAAGCTTTCTTTGAACACATTTTAAATTTATTAGCGGGAAATACTTTATCTTTTAAGGGCTATCCAAAACTTCCGAAATTCATTAAAGAAACTACGTATTTTATATCCAGATGAAAAGCTTAGCGCTCCATTATCAAGTTCATTAGTATTTTTAGGGGTAAATATTTCTGCTAAACGATGGCATACTGAAACTCAACGATGGCCTCATTTATGATAAGATTATTGAATAGAATAAGAATTTATTTTGGTAAAGCTGGACATATATATCGTCAACGAATCTAACACATCTCCACAATTAACAAGAAGTTTTTAAAAGTATTTCCGTTCGCCATGTTTTCAGATCTTGTATGGAAGATAGATAATTTGCACATCAAGAATTGGCTTATATATTGGAAGAGAGAATTTCTACATTTCCATAATTTTCTTAAACCATGTCATTTGCTGATATTCAACTTTGTGAATGCTACCAAAATTAGATAAATCCATGGGTATAATATCAGAAATTACACGCATTTATACGCAGTAGAGTGAAATAGTAATGCCTCTTGTGTTATTGCAGTGAGTGTTTCATTTTACGTTAGCCTCACCCATGTAAAAGGGCCGATATATAGTGTTTTAGATCCTCTTCCATTCCAACGCGCTCCAATGAACTGGTTTTAAATTTCTTGTATTTAAATTTGTTTCTCCTTTCATTTGATGGGCTAAATACCAAATGAATGAATAATGATTTTTTCGGGATTTTCAAGTTTTGAAAATCTTTGTCCAACTGGTTACCAAGTCGGCCATGAGCTCAAATTTAAATTGCGTTCGTATCAATTGATAAAAAAATGTAATTGACATTTACTCCATCCTTTCATCCGGTGTTATGGCATTGAGGTATTGAAATATGTAATTGGAGACGAATACATTTCCTTTGTCTCGAATTGAGTAAAATCTTTTTAATGAAACTAAATTGAAGTGACCTATTGTAAGCCCAAATCACCACTCGGTCAGATGACGATAAAGTATTTCCTTTGCCGTCATTAAATACCTTTAGTTCATATCGGGGACAAAAATGGATGCAATGAACGAAAGAGATATTTTTCATATTTTACCGATCAAGTACAATTCATTAAAAACAAATGGGTTAGTTTACATTTTTTCAAACATATACAGATACACGGATGAATAGCAAGGAATAAACCTGCATCATATTTTCATTAGCCATTTTTTTAAACACAATCTGAATATATGGGCAACCTTTTGCTACCAGTTTTGATTATTGAAATACTGGTTCGTATTCTACGACTAGCCCTATGTTTATAAAAATAGTGCATTGATGCTTGCCATTATTCGCTTTTAAATTTACGGTCAAGCGTTAAAAATGACAGTAACATACGGAGTTAAATTACCGGCGTAACCAGGCGAAGGGAGGAGGAGTGGAAGGTAGCAGGAGGAGATGGGGACATGGACCATGCCTCCCTCCTAAACTAGAAAAAAAGAAATAAGCTATTTATAGGTCATGTGCTAATAAAAGTCCCATACTTATTTTAGTGTTTTTTCTTGAATAGTAACTGTGAGTTTTTCCTAAGAAAATTTGTTCTTGCGCCCATTCACCGGGAAAAAGTACGTGTTTGTTACAATGTGCATGTTATAACACGTATCAATATGATTTTAATTTAATTATTATCAAAGTCAGAACTCTACTTTAAGTGAGAGTACAACATGGTCTGCATCATGCGTACCCGTCGTGCCTTTATAAAGGCAAATAAGGTGAAACAAAAATACGTTCAAGAAGACGGGATCTAAAACTAATTGGGAAGCCTGATCATTTGGCGGATCAAACTAGAAGCGGATTTAAGGAGTCGGAACGACACCCCTCTCCACGAAGCGTGTGTTTGACCCTGAAAAAATTCGATATGAACATTAATTACAACACTAATTATGAATTCGTTCCGTTTCTCTTGCATATAATCAGATACGCACTACAAGTAGCGTTGTGGTCTCTATATTGAAGCGGGAATGTCCCAATTCGGCATGATTGTCCGCTAACGTTGCAGGAAAATGGTTTCAAAATCGTCCTTGCGGATATCTGTAATCCCTCCACCTTAAATTTTGAGATATTCTAGAACCGCTAAATGTACACCTGCATAGTACTCCGCAAGGATGTGTGGCGGGGGTATTTGGTCACTACCCCATACATTCATGCAAAAATTCCATCATTATACACGCATGCAAATGCATATATATATTATTTCACTCTACACGAATACAACTACATATATTACCAAATATAAAACAACAAACAACCGCACCTTGGGATGCAGTAAAAAATCTATCCAATATCGGGCAAGATAGAATTTGATGAGTAGGAAGACGAAACCCCACCACCACAATAACATGCAACAAAAAACACAACTTTACGCGACTGTGTCGATCGTCAATAAATATGCGATAAATTTATTTTAAATTTAATTATTCCACGTTTGAATTTTGAATAATACTTAACAAGGCGTGATCAACAAAAGACGGTACTGATTTTAAAACGTGTTTTTTTCGACGGATACAGCTTAATCGAACTTGTCGCCCTCAAAGTATATGCCTTGACTGACAACGCACCTTTGCCAACATTTCTTCCAGCTCGCGAATCGGTAAGCCACCTTATGGATCCTCTTTTTGTCCGCAATAGAGTTGAATAGGCGTCCTTTTTGAAGGGGTATTTTAACTTTGGAAACAAAAAAATGTCTGATGAAGCCACGTCTGGAGAGGAGGGTGGCTGCGGGATCACGGAAGTTCCGGTTCTGGGGAAAAACTCATGTTTTTAAATAAAGGCAATCGCCCATGTTTTAAATGAAGTGTGTGTGGAACTACAAAGTTATTTCTTTAATTTCAATATGTTTTGTACAATCCATGAAGTTACGCCTGAGGCAGTAAAAAAAAAGATATTTTTCCACTCCGAGGAAATTATTTTGTATGGAATCACTTGCTCAGCATAAAAGATTTTAATTTGTTTATTTTCATCTCGCCTATAACGGAAGGAACTTAACCTGGTGGACTGGTTATCGTGTAATGTTAGCAAATCCGTCTTTGGGAGCGATCGTCTTTACTTTGTGACCATTTCCCGCTTTAGAAAATCTTCTCGCTGAGACGAATGAAACCGGAAAGTACACGACGAACCGTTTCGGTCGCATCCGTAAAGCATTGAAATTGATAGGTGCCATTCAAAAACCCTCACGCTTTCTTAGTTAAGTGCTCGTATTTAACTTCGTTTCAATCCCTATAACCTTCTGATCCCCTTCCCGCAACCGAGGAGGAATAATGCATAGGTCAGCAACACGTATACGGGAAAATACAATAAACGTCAATTTTCACACTCATCCTCCCGCTTGGGCAAGCCAAAATAAAAAAAGATAAATTCAAGACATTGGCACCTTGGGACAAAGGAAAAACTCCTGTGCCCAGCGCGGGATTTGACGCAAATGTGGAATGAGAAGAGAAAGTTATTGAGAGAGAAAAAAAGGGGGGAGAGAGAGAATGACAGATGGGGAGAGAAGGAGATGTCTATTGGGCAAGATCAGGGCATAAAAAAAGGAAGAGATTGGATCATAAGGTGTCTGACAAAGGTCAAGGTAGGAAGTTGAGAAAAATGCACACACTCGCCGTTGGAAAGAAAAAACGGATGGTGCTCGGGGAGAAGACGGGGATGTTATGGGGAGGCTTCCCAGGGCAGCGGCGTGTTTGGGTGGGAGGAGGACCTAACCGGGAGGAGGAGGAAACACGGACCGACGCCGGAGAGAGCAATACGGGAGAAGGAAACGGAGGAGATAAGCGGACCGGACGGGGAGGGTGGATAGAGAGGACGTCTCCGTAAGGAACGCGGGGGCGGAAGGGGGAAGGAAGACGGAGATAGTTTGGCGAACGGCCGGAAGGAGGCGCCAAGGGTCACATAATGGAGGGCTGGGTGGAAGGGAGATGTCTCGTGGACCGTCCAATCCAACCTCCCCCCCTCTCTCCCATTCCAACCCCCCATTCCCCCCGCCGACGCCCACCCCCGGGACCACAGTCCATCGGAGATTTACCGCCCGATAAATTAACCCTGACGGAGGCGTGGAAGGAGGGTGGCTGAGGGGGGAAAGGAGGAAGGGGGAGCTCTCACGTCGAACGAACGTTTATGGCGGTGGCGGGCGAGGCGTGAGACGGGGATTGGGGGTGTTCGGAGGAGTGGGAAGGGCGGGTCCAGATGCCGTGGCAACGGAAGGGGGAAGGGAAGAGCGGTGTGAGAGTGAGTCGAATGGAATGAACAGCGGGGGGGGAGGGGCTATTGCGTGGATTGTCGTCGGTCCAAATGTCCCGAGCCGTGTTTGAGAGTGTCCGATGCGACGCGATATATCGACATCATGCCAATATTTGATTCAATTCAGCCCAATCGATGTGGAGAATTATCAAGAACTGTTACACAGATAAATATATATAGGGCCGTTATACTATATGTCGTCGTTAAACGGATAAATTTCACGTGCCGAGCGAAGGAATGTCACAGATTATAAATAGCTGACATTTATTTGAGGGAGGAACTGTCCCAGAAAATGTGAACGCATGCGAAAAACATTTAATAATTAAGTTGGGTAGTAGAAACATGATGTTCTAGTAGAGCATTGGGAAGCTGATCAGTTGATCCTGTTTCAATTCCTAGGCACGTCTCAGCTTCTCCCAATCTGTTAGACTTTTCGGCTACCAGATCTTTCTGGGAAGCCATAGGTGGCATCAGTAAAGGATCTTGCTCCCCCGTCTATTACTCTGATGTATTAATTTCATAGGGCTAGTAATCGTGCTAGGTGGGCTCTATCCTTACCTATGACACCGACCTCGTAGATAACTGTAGTGGCTAGATAGAAAATGGAGGCAAGAGATTGAGGATATGTTGTAGGATTTTGAGACATAGATGTTTAGAATAATGGAAAAAGGATAAACTTCTCGGCATAATAAAGAAAGAAAGAATGCTAATGGGAAAATCTGGAAAGAGCAAGCGTTTGCAGGGGATAACGATAGGTAATGGGAGGCTGAAGACGTTAACAGAGGGGAGAATCATGGATAAGCGATGTACAATGCAGAAAAAAATTGTAATTTCGGATTAAGTAAAAGGTGATGGAAAATTTACACAGCCGGAGAAGAAGTTAATGCAATTATATTAAATGGGGTACATGGAAATTTCATGTCATCTTAGTTAGGACTTTGAAATGTAGCAATTTACAGTGCCACGGTCAATCGAAGGTATCCTCTAGCCTGGTAACCAACTACTAGTAATAAACTAAATATTTCAACTCCTTTTAGACGTAAAATTAGAGGGACTAACTTTAAAATTCACCGGTTTATAATATCAATCTTTAAAGGGTATAATGATATATGGCAGGCTATTTAGTATTTTATATGCATTTTTATATATCACGTCGTATAATGCGCTGACTTTTAACAGCCGTCGTGCAAGAATGCAGCGCGAATTATTTTCTAAAAGGGTGCGAAACATCTTGCCCAAAGAATTGGAGTGGAGAAAGCCCTGCGCAAGGTGAGTGCCGCATTTGCTCCCCTTAGCACAGTTTTGAGCCATCTATGAGAGCAAATAGCCAAAGTATTGAAAGCTGTATATTACACATATTGACAATAAGCATACCAAAAATTCTCAAAAAGTATGGAATAAGTGTGTAATCGCCAATTTGCCATCATCTTTGTTTAAATAAATCCATAATATAAAAAATTATTCACTTTATCTCATTATCATTAGAAATTGTTATTCATTTTTCCATGTATTATTCATAGCCCCTCATTAATGTTCTAGTCATTCGAAGTGAAGGATAGTCCATTTGCTTAGAGTTAGAAAGTGTCATTACAAATGAGCCATTTAGTCCGTGTGGGAATTTTGCAGCGCACTCTAGTATGCTAATGCTGAACATTTTCAGACTAGCTTGGGATCATTGTTTTTTTCACTTATATGCCCTTTACTTTTTAGACTTTAAGTAACACGACTTCATGCAATCCTAGAATAAAAAATTCCAAAATCTTCCTAAAAGAGAACCTATTTTTTGTCCCTTAGTCCAAGCACAGAATATTTCTTCAAGTTAATACTGAAATTTTCAACAGCAGAGATGTCTGTGGGCAAATGTGTAGGACTTTCTAATACCTACCTATATATACGTGCTCGTGAATTTCGAATATTACCACGACTTACTTCAAGCCACTCTGCACACTTTGTCAAGCCACTAATTGAAAAACAACCAAGATTTTTCCTCTCAAAATATCATATCTCTCACCTCATTCATCTACATGAACATAGTACTTCACAACCCGCCACAAGGACGTGTGGCGGGGTATGTGGATAGTTAATAAAAAAACCCGTAATTAAGAATAAAATCGCATGCAAACCCCACAAACTGATGCCGATCAGCATACGAAAAACCGTAACTATTCATGAAAAATCGTTTGTAACTTACACATATGCATATACACATGCTATCAACTAACATATACATGCACCTACGAATATACTAAACGTCTACGCAACGTTTAATCTTGACCCTGACTTCTAAATTAAAGGTACTTAATATTTCTATAGTTACTTTGGTTTCTTAATATTATGATTTCTCATTGTTTAGGGAAAGACTGAGTATTTGCATCTATCTGTGCTGTTATCTATCTCCCTCGTTTTACCTTTATTTGTCTGATGTACCTAAGTAGTGAGGGGCCATTATAATTACTTTAGTGTCATCGTTAAACTTGTTTGTTCTGAACCTTTCCAAAAGACTTTCTGGCTTCTTCTCTTCGCATTTCAAGTGGCTCCTAGCCCAATTCCCGCAAAAGGCCTGTCACATCCATCTTATTATTACAATTTTTCACGAGCCTGGTGGATTTTCCGTGGACTCCATCTAACTCTTTTTGCCGATTTTTTTCCCTAGGATCACAAATACTTGCGGAATATTCCAAATGAGGTGTAAACAAAGAAATATAACATCTCTCTTATACTTTCTAATTTCATTTCCGTTTAACAAGGCTGAGCTTTTTTAAGGTGGATCCGCATAATGTCCTAACATCCATCCATCCCCAGGAAAGACGTATTGTCAGAATCACCAAATAATTAACTTGGCCGTAATTAGCACTCAGCCCTCTATTTCTATTAATATCATATTCGCCTCTTCCTTAGTTCCAAAATTTTAAAATCTGCCTACATTAAGCATTAATGCCATTCCTTGCACCAATCCGATATTGTGTCTATGTCTCTAGTGAGTAGCTCACAATCTGATAGGCACCTTATTACCCTGCCTACCGCCATATCATCACCAAATAATCTGATAATGCTACTAACTTGTGAGCTAAAGTCATTAATGTATATTGAGAATAGGAGTGATCCTATAAATTTCGGCCATTCGAATTGAAGCAAAAAATCTATTGCTCAAATTGCAATTTATTTTGAACGATAACAAATTGATAAAAAAGCGATTCAAAGTGATAAAAAAAATTTCGGGATATCAACTGTGTTTGACCTTCTGCTTCCAGATTCAGAATGATATTTTGGCGTGTTACGCTCCTGCTTCTCATCGTTGAGTAAACACGTTGTCAATTACCATATTACCATGTCTCTGGTTATAATTCAAGACGCCAATACGTACACAATTGGAGCCACATCATCATTAAGGATGTATGGGCATGAATAACGTCAGGCGAAGTCTTAAGTTTGCAAGTGTTTTGTTTACAAAGCACATAAATATCGCGCTGATATACTGCCGTCTGGCCCCTATTACCATTTACCAAATGCAGGAAGCTTTATGAATTTACTACCAATTCAACCGTCTTTACTCTGCCTGTTATAGTTAAAACATATTTCGTAAAAAAACATTGGCTTGAGTAATTAGATTTTCCCTTATCTCCATCAGTTACCTGTTCTTTGGTGAAAAAGTGGTCAATGAGAGTTGGAGGACGTAGGGTCATTTTAATATATGAATGCTCATGCCTGGAGAGCACACCCTACCTAATATACCAACGTGTGTCACATTCCCTGACTGTGTCTTTGGGGACGGAGACCATGATGTGCATGCCCATGTGGTAGTGGAATTTCCTTTTCTTACTCATCAATTCAAATTTGCACATTATTGAGCACATTTTTACTACATTCTAAGGTTCATGTGTATTTTAGTTGATAGTATCTGTATTTTCATGCGTGCAAGTTAAAAAGAGTTTTGCAGAAATATATATATATATATATATATATATATATATATATATATATATAATATATATATATATATATATATATATATATATATATATATATATATATATGATTTCTTCGAAGTAACACGGAAGTGTTGAAAAAAAACTTAGACAGTAACACACAGCACGAGAACACATAAAAAGAACACTCACAATAATATCTTGATAATTTCGACGGACTCGAACTCCGTCATTTTCGGAAGATAAGATCTGACTTATGAGTCATATCTTAGATAAGGAAATACTTTTACATTTGTGTTCTGCTCAAAACCGCCTTCCCCACCTTTCCTGTGTTGGTCTTTTATGTGTTTTCCTATCCCCTTTCCTTATATGTCTATTTCTATGTGCGAAAATTATATATATATATATATATATATATATATATATATATATTAAACACACAGAAACATAAAAGAAGGACACTTACAGTAGATATTTACGTTTCGGTGACGGTACAATCTGATGACGACGGCCGTGCCGTCGAAACGTAAATATCTACTGTAAGTGTCCTTCTTTTATGTTTCTGTGTGTTTAATATTTATTAACCTAGTGTTTGTGTGTTTGTGCGTCGCCGGAGTGCGTCATTTTCAAGATTATATATATATATATATATATATATATATATATATATATATAATCTTCAGGTCAGAGTCTGACCTGAAGAAGACCTCGGAGTAGGCCGAAAGCTTAAATCATCTGCAGTGTGAGTGTCCTTTTACTTGTTATCTGTTTTATTCTGTGTTCTATTGTGCCGTCCAAAAGTTATATATATATATATATATATATATATATATATATATATATATATATATATATATATATATAAAGTAGTAAGAATAGGAACCTGGAACGTCAGGATAATGTTGAGGAGAGGCAAATTAGAAAATATTAAGCGAGAGATTGAAAGAGGTAACATAGATGTTTTAGGCCTCTGCGAGGTGAGATGGAAGGATAGCGGGGATTACTGCAGTGACAATTATAGAGTAATATACAGCGGCGGGGACGAGAGCCAACGAGGGGTTGCCGTAATTTTAAATAAAGGGGTAGGAAGAAGCGTAGTCAACATAGAGCAAGCGACAGATAGAATTTTACTCGTAGAGATTAAAGCAGAGCCGACGAACTTGGTCATTATTCAGGTATACATGCCACCGAGCAACCACAAGGAGGAAGAAGTCGAGAGGATGTATGATGAGTTAGAGGATATCATCGCGAGTGTTCCTGCAGGGAAATATTTAATAGTGATGGGGGATTGGAATGCGACGGTAGGCGAAGGAAGAGATGGTGGTGAGGTGGGGGACTATGGGTTAGGCACGAGGAATGAACGCGGAGAGAAAGCAATTGAATTCTGCAGGAGACAGGGGTTAGTCATCACTAACACATGGTTTAGACACCACAAAAGGCGTAGGTATACATGGAAAATGCCAGGTGACTCAGAAAGGTATCAGTTAGATTATATTATGGTTAGGCACAGGTTTAGGAACAGTGTGATAAATTCGCACAGTTTCCCAGGAGCGGATGCGGACTCTGACCACAATTTAGTTGTTATGAAATGTAATGTTCGTTTCAAGAAGATAAGGCAAGGGTGGCGGGCTAAAAAATGGAATTTAGAAGCAGTAAATGAATTTACGAAGAAGGAGTATCAGGAGGCTGTAGAGAAAATGATGGATGACGGTAAAGAACTGAGTGCTATCGAAGAAAAATGGGAATGTATCAAGAAAGGGATATTGGAAGCCGCTAAAGACACTATAGGAACCGTTAACGGGAAAAGGATAAGGAAACCATGGGTAACGGATGAGATGATTGCAAAGATGGATGAGAGAAGAAGATAGAAAAATGTAAACACACAGTTAGGCAAAATGAAGTACAAAGAGTTAAACAATAAATTGAGAAGGGCCACAAATAAAGCAAAAGAAGAATGGTGGAAAACGCAATGCGAGGATATGGAAAGTCTACAGAAGAAGGGTGAAATTGGTGCTCTATACAGCAAGGTTAAGTTATTATCGGGAAGTAAGAAGGCAAGATCTGTGCTAACAGTTAAAGATAAATGGGGTAAGATAATAGTTGAACCAAGAAAAATCCAAGAGAGATGGAAGGAATATATAGAAACACTGTATGGTAAAGAACTTAGGCCGACAAGGTTAGACATAGAAAAGGAACATGAGGTAGAAGAAGATAGCTTAGGTCCAGGCATACTCGACGATGAAATAGAAAGGGCATTAAAGGAGTTGAAAGCAAACAAGGCTGTGGGGGTGGACAATATTCCTGTAGAAATGTTGAAATGGTTAGGGAAAGGTGGGAAGAAGGCCATATATGGACTGATTCGTAGTTTCTATGAGGAAGGAATCTGGCCGGAAGATTTTGTGAGATCGGTGTTAGTTCCTATTCCAAAAAATGCAAAGGCTTCGTCATGTGAGGATTACAGAACAATAAGTTTGATATCCCACGCAGCTAAAGTTATTCTCAGGATCATCAACAAAAGGATAGAGAGTAAGGCAAATGATTACTTAGGGGATGATCAGTTTGGGTTCAGGAAAGGAAGAGGTACGCGTGATGCCATTGCAGTAATGAGATCACTAGTCGAGAGAAATATAGAATACAATCAGGACTTTTTTACCTGTTTTGTAGATTTCGAAAAAGCGTTTGATAGAGTGAATTGGGAAAAATTAATGCGTGTATTGCAGAAAATAGGAATAGATTGGAGGGACAGGAGACTGATCCGCAACCTGTACATGTCTCAGACCTCTCAGGTGCGAGTGGGGAACGGAGAGTCCGGATGGGCAGTGTTAGGAAGAGGTGTAAGGTAGGGTTGCCCATTATCACCGGTGCTGTTCAACGTATATGTGGAGGAAATGATTAAAGAGGCATGGGGAGAACTGGAGGTAGGAATGAAAGTCGGAGGGGAATTCGTAAAATCGGTTAGGTTTGCTGATGACCAAGCATTAGTTGCTCAGTCAGCCAAGGGGTTGCAAGCATTGTTGAGTGAATTGGAGGTTCAGTGCGATAAATATGGGATGAGAATCAATATTAATAAAACAAAGGTTATGCGATTTTCCAGAAAGAAAAAGGCTAAGCTAAATATTAAAATAGGCGGGGAAAGAATAGAGCAGGTAGAGCAGTTTACATATCTCGGAAGTGTTTTGGACCAATACGGTCAAAGTGGTAGGGACGTAAGGAGAAGAATTGCGCTAGGCAAGGAGGCTTTCTCAAGGAGGAGGGAGTTGATGACGGGGACGTTGAGTAGGGATGTTAAGACAAGACTCGTAAAAACTCTGATATGGAGCATAGCTATGTACGGCGCGGAAACGTGGTCGCTGAAGCAGGAGGATAGACGTAGATTGGAGGCTTTTGAAATGTGGGTGTGGAGAAGAATGGAGAAGGTGAAATGGACCGAAAGGAAAACAAATGAGGAAGTACTAGAAATGGTGGGGGAGGAGAGGGGTTTGTTGAGAGAAATCCTATGGAGGCAGGAAAAATGGATGAAAGGCGTATTGAGCGGTAGTGGAATGTTGAAGAGGGTAATAGAGGGGAGAATGTTGGGCAAGCGTGGTAAGGGTAGGAACAGGATTGGGATGTTGGACGGGATGAAGGGAGGAAGGGAGTACACCGAGATGAAGAGGGACCTGATATAGATTAGTTTGCTAGGTAGGGAGTTACAAAATGTTTATTTGATAGTTGTGTCCATCCAAAAACCTACCTTAACCGGTAGATTACCTAATAAAAAAAATACGCCATTGTGAGTGTAGATTTAGCTGAATACGTGTATTTTGGTTTCGCCGGAGGTTTTATTCTCTTTTACCGAAAGGTGCTCTAACACCTCCTGCCACACGCCCTTGCGGCGGCTTGCGGGATTTTATGTAAATGTAGATGTATGCCCATATATGAAATCTATGCACCAAAACACGTGCCAATAAACACATTGTTGTTTAAAGTTTACGTTAAAGTTATTAACTTTTATTTTGTAGCATACTGGAGGCTGTTTCGGCAGTCGAGGATTTTGCTTGGTGGAGTTTTAGATTGAAATCAAGGTAGTCAAGCGGCAAACTTCTCCCACGTTCGTTGGACGGTGTAATGGCACCTCCATGGCGGCTATAAACTAGTAAACCTTTAAGAGGCTGTGTGATTGAGTGTGCAAAGGTCGAGTGGGTTTAGAGAAAGTGATATGGGCTGAGTGATTAGTGAGGAGGAAGCCAAGGCGATAAGGGACGATAGGCTTAGGAAAAGGGACCCTTTGAGATTGTGCGTACACTCAAAGTGGAATTAACCTGCATGAAACTCTGAAGGGATGCTTTGCCTGCATATCTCAAACCTGTGACGACGCTATAAAAAATAATTTCTCCTTTTCCTATACATGCATCTGTTAAGTAAGCACTTCGTTCTTCGGCTTCCCCCAAAGAGTGATGCCTGATTCACCTAAAATTATTTCATATAAAAATTCACAGTTCAAGTTATTTCACATACATATTTCCATTAATTTGATCTAAGCCATATGCACGCATTAATTGTCCCCGCGTAACAGAAACTTTGACAGCAAACATAAAAACAACATAGCAAGGTTCTACGTATATACTGAACTAGATTTAGCACAGTGAATTATTCGTGGCGCAAACCCATTAAGGATTACCTAATAATTTCTTCCTCACAATTTGTATTCTAATTTTCGCGTGCTCTCCTCTGAATGTGAAAATAAATATTTTTACGGTGCTTGGATTGTTTATCTAAAGTGAAAGCCACAAAATTAATGTAATAGGTATGCGAATATACACTCATAAAAATATCTAACAAAATGTAACTGGTCAAAATGTTTTTAATATCACAAAAGTCAGCGAAAGTAGCGTAAAACTTATTTGAACCTATATATCTACCGTATGTAATATTTTGATGATACCATTACAAGCTTTATTAAACTGATTACGTTATTTTAATTATAAAATTCTAACCTATTTAATATATGAATTAAACTATGACAAATGGTGAGTTATTATGACCCCAGACTCAAATAGGTCAGGTTAGACAAAAAAGGTAAGACTAGGGATATACACTCCAGTGCAAATAGGTACAAAAATTCGTTCTCTCTTCGGAAAATCGGGAACCATAATAGTAAGAAATCAAAGTCATAATAGAAATAGTAAAGACATTCGATTTACAAGTGAGGAAATATTTATCATATTTGAACCCTGCGTAGACATTTTGTACATCCGTAGGTGAAAGTGCTTTTGTATGTCGGTTGCTTTAATATTAGTTTGCATGTGTGTAAGTTAAAATGGGTTTTGCATTAATATATCACACAGAGTGGATGACCCTTTTTCATGTTTTTGTTTGTTGTAAATATGGTTGCGTTCTAATTTATAGGTGGTGTCCTAAAACACCCCGCCACACGCCTCTGCGGCGGCTGGCAGTGTAATGTGCAGCATAACTGTTAATTGATCACATACTTCTTTAGGTGAAGGATAAATTTTAGTTTTTTGAGGCGTAATGAAGACATTATTAAGCAGCTTATAAAGTGAAACTAAGTCAGTGATGACATGCCTATTTCATAAACACTCCCAATAAAGTTTTAACAGATGGATTGTAACAAATGTAAATTTAATAGGGATGAAACCGAAAAAGTTTGAAGTCTTTACGAGACGAAGTTTTAATAGATTAAAGTCACACATGTATCACTAAAATCACTAAAACCAGTGAATGAAGCCTTTTCCTAAGGTATTTTAATGTGGCTGAAAGTGCCCTCGGTTTCAAAAATGCAATAGAATGTATGTGTGTAAATTACCCTTTACTGTGAGGAAAAAGGGCTAATGAGTATGAGCTCTTCAGACTTAGCTATACATCAGTAACAAAGATGAAATATTAAAGAAAACATGCTGACTAAGAGAAATTATGTTTGTAGACGGATAAGTATTATGTAGTTAGATAAATAGATAGACGGATAACTATTCTAAAAATTGAATTTTCCAAAATTTGCGTAGACGTTATAAACTTTTGAGTAATGATTGACTGAACCAATTTCCTTTTTGAACTTTTGCCGAGGGCGGGCATTTACACAAACTGATTCGAGCTCTTTTTATGACATCCTTAAGTGAACAATAAAAAAATATAACATTTTAACGTTTTATAATGTATTCTCCTCAAATTTTATATCCCTTTAAATGCTTTAATGAGATTATTACCATCTGTTTTGAAATGACTGGTGTAATTTTTCAGCTTATTTGAAACGCATTAGAAGAAGAAGCCATTAAAGAATTAAGCTTTAACAAGCGAGATAATCATAATCATCATTCCTCATGAAACCGTTGGTTTCCGAAAATTAAATATTTCAGAAGAGGGCATTTTTCTCTCTCATAAAATGCTCCTTTTTAAATTTATCCTAAATAACATCGAGAGTATTGATAATAAATCTCTAGACAGACATTTTTCTGGAACATATATGTTACTCAAGATTTCCAATTCAACTTATCCATCAGTACTTAAAATAATAAGTTGGATAAATTATTCCATAGCCCTATTCATTGCGCAAACGTACTTGTGAATACTTATCACGCCAATCGTATTTGTCATGAATCATAACTGTGCTGGCATTAGAGCTACTAGTTTCTTTAGTATTAAAAAACACAAAATATTTGAAATATGTCAATAACTATTTACCATGAATCGTAGTCAATTAAAAAATGCAGTATGTGGAAAAAGACTTGCTGCAATAGGTATTTCATACATCATAAAAGAGGCTGCTCCTTAAGGATAAAGGCATACAAAAATAGCTGTGTACTAATTGAAGGATACTCATGTGATTAATTTGTGGGAAGAATTTTTCCAGGAGAAAAAATTCCGTCGTAAAAAAAGTTGAAAATCTACCTAATGACGCGGATAAAATCTCATTTAACAGAGTGGTTGACTGACGCTACATTTTTCCTCTTCCTGCTATTTTCATCCTTTTAAAAAATTCACGCCTTTGTGGGTTCTATTAAATTTTTTTGGATCAATCACAGTGAAATTTCATGTCCCTCCTTTTTTCAATTGAAAATCATCCCACGAATTAACTCGTACGCACTCATGAGGTAAACTAAAACATTAATGAGACGCTCCCCAACTGAAATGAAGATTAAAAATCAATTATATTACAATATCCTAAGTGTTATCATCATACAACCGGTAGAACGCTTTCAACTTTCATTAAATATAAGAATATTGATGCTGATGACATGACTAAATGAATCTGAAGTATATAAAAGTAACAGGTTGACACGTACTATGCTTTTTCCCATTGAATCAATGTGTCACTGGATTAATCATTCCTTGGCTCTAACTGCTAATAATTATCCTCCCATCAATATAAGTTATTGCCATTCATGATCGAAGAATGCCACATGATCGAAGAAATTATTGACACTACTTGGTAAAGGAATCAATAACTGTCATCATTAATTGTGTATCTCACTTCAGGAAGAGATAATATTACTATCCACGTTCTCTATTTTTTCAAGTTAAATTCATGTCAATGAAATAGTTTATTATAAACGAAGCAATCCTAGTCGCCGACGATGATGTCCGGAAATATCTTACTTGGAGGTTTTTCAGTATCAAAAATTATATAAATAATTTTAACACACAGTTTTAGCAGAAAAGGACGCTAACCGGCGCTGTTTGTCAAGAAAAATTTCAACGGAAAATGTAATTCATATTGCTGATACTTTACCTAAAACCGGTCATTAAAGATCTCGAGTCATTAAAACTCAGAGATACTTGGTTCTTCTTAGCTATTTGAATGAAAAGACAATTTGCAAATTATTAATGCATGTAAAACTTGTGGATTAACTATGCTTAGCTTCATGATCGTAAGCATAAATGAAAAACATTACCACTATCCATGAACATTTGATGCTAAAAAAGAACGATGAAGACTTAATGAATGAATGAGGCGAAAGAAAGCATGCATTAAGACACCATACAAATAAATAAGTAATTTTTTTAAGAAATTACCCTGAGGGAGTGCAACGTTCTTTGGTAACCTTCCTTACCACTATAGATTGCTGAAGATAAATACGAAAGCAAAATCACTTCTGAAATACAACAAAAGAGAACAATAAAAAAGGTACTTTATCCAAGGATATTAAAAGGGAATTTCAAAATAATATAGACACCTGCAGAGAACTTAAAATGGGATATGGAATTACCCTGAACCAATCTTAGCTCTTTACTCGGGCTCGAGTCCTACTATTCTGTTTACAAAATATAACTGTTCCATTTAGAAAATGAATAAAGTTGTGGAATGAAATACTTGTGTATGTAAATAAATCAAAATTAATAGACAATCTTTTATTCACATGAAAAAAATCTTACTATGGGACATGATTTCAACGAGAGGTCTTTTCCCACCAAATCAGCTTATGTTCAAAAGGGCACACACAAATAGTGCAAACCAAATGTACATTCCACAACATATGTTACAGGATTATGTAAATATTTGGATAGTCAAAAGTTATAGGAAAGAACAATCTCTGAAAAAATTTCACCCAAACCGAAAAACTTGAAAACGAAAGTATTTGACGAACTTACAATCTGTTCATAGTTGCACAAAAATATGTGTCAGCTAACCAAAAAGATCAATGCTCAATTCTCATTGCTGGGTTAACTATTACAACTCCTTCTTAACATTCGTTTAAAATTTATCCACACGCACAATCTAAAGTTCATGATACTACTAATTTTAAAATTCCCTCGTAATCACACTAATAGATAACGATATTGTATTGAAATAGCTGTAAAAATTATAAACTGCACGCTTCACTGAATTCTATTTAAAATGGCCGGCTTCGTCGAACAGTTTCATCATTCCAGGATTGTGTCATGTGATCGACGTAACTGGCCGTTTAAAAATAAATTCAGTTCAACTTGCAGAGTTTTTATGCATGAAATTCATCGTGAAGTTTCGTAACGTTTAGTCAAGTGACATAGAATGTAACGATATCTAAGGATATTTAACCTAAAGGATTCAGCCTTAAAGACGAACGATATATCTACGCATAATCTAAGAGTCATCAACCACAGATATATAAAAATGCCATACGCGGTCTAGCACTAGTAAATAAAAATTATTAAATTTTCTTGAAGCTTGTGTAGAGTATTAATAATAGGTTTTTTAAAGCGACTTCTGCCCCCACCCTAACCCTTGGCTGCATTATTGTGATAGAACGGTCCCTGCGGCAGTTTATAATTTCTTCCGCAGTTGTTGACTTTTGGGATCGTAATTCATATGCGAAAACACCATGGTTATGAATTGTAAAGCTATCCCCGAATTAATCACTGGTTTTATCAGTGATTAACTAATTAGTTTATATTAAGCAGGTAATCAGAATTTGTGTGTAGACTATATCCAGTTTTGTAAAACGCCTAGTGAAAGAGAATGGATCATTTTAAATTAAAAATTATTACTATAATTCAGTATATGTATCAAATGATGAACGTCAATAAGCAATCTGGCATCGACCGCCGAACGTACTTTCCTTCAATCATTAATGGGTTTATGGCTAGTATATTCTTTCATTACGTTCCCCGCAGGGGATAGTGATGTGAAATATTAGCTTCGTAAATATTATATTAAGCTTAATATTATTAGTTTAACGTAAAAATATCTGTTATATCTATGAAACAAATCGTATACCCCTCAAGCTTCCATAAGAATTAAAAATGCCACAATTCGAGCGTTCCGAACACCTCAGGAAAAATACCATTTAGTTTTAATCAATATAAAATCAGTTATGAATGCGGATAATTGTTTTATCTTTTTAGCCAGCCAATATACTGCAACCATAGCTAAAATCTGAGTAAATTCTGTGAATGAATATTAATGTAAAAAACGCAAGATATGTGGATTTGAGAAATACTAAGATCATATTAAAATAACGTTCACAAACTAAATTTTCTCGAAGAAAATAGTAAAAGTAACAGCTACATAAGACAAATAATTGCGCTTGGCAAATAAACATTCACAACGATGAGGGAATTAATGACAGGGGCGTAGAGTAAAAACGTTAAAAAAAGGATACTCAAATCACTTTGATATGGAACGTAGTTTCGTGAGTCGCGGAAACGTCCATTAAAGCAGGATTATAGGCGCAGTAAATTGGAGGATTTTAAATGTGGGTGTGGAGAAGGATTGCATGTATATAAAGTGGACAGAAAGGAAAATACGTGCTTGGAATGGTGGGGATTGGAGAAGGTATTATTGGGAGGAATCAAAGGAGGAAGGAAAGATGAATGCAGAGCATTTTAATTGGCAATCAGATGATGAAGGCTATGATAGAGCGGAGAATGTTAGGCAAATAAGGAAGGAACAGAAATAGGATAGGGATATTGGACGGAATGTAGGGTGGTAGGAAGTATTCAGAATTGAAGAGGGGCCTCTTGTAAGGGTATCTGATTGTGTTTTGCTAAGATAGAAAAAGTAATTGCCGCTGTATTGTTTGGCAGCTTGTGTTCATGCAAAAAACTACATTACATATCATTATAGTCTTTCTAAATCTATATTTATATTTTCTCTACTGCATAACAAGTAAGACGCTGCTTCGTAGTGATAAATCTGGCAAATCATTTCATTAGTTACTCGTTAATCAATGAAATGACATCACCGAGTGTACCATTTGCGGATAAGTTAATTATTGGATATCCTAAGAAAGTAATATCAAATGAACACTTATGGAATGCCTAATTCTAAAAATCACCTTGCTTAATATAATGTGTAAAAGCTAACGGTGAAAGTGAACTCTTTAAACGTGCTCTGAGGATATTTGCTGAGAACATAAAACGGATGCCTTCAACCCAGAAAATAAGCCACTATTTTGAGATACGTAGTTGCTTTACCTGCTGAAGTAAATCTCGTGTAACGAAGATAAGCTAAGTCATTAAGTGATGCTATGCTAGACCCTGTAACGTAACGAGATTTGCTAAGGAACTAGGATGGAGATCACCCAAGGAAAGGAATCTCCTACGTAAGTTAAACCAGGTACCTTTTGCGGTGATATTTCAAAGAGATTAGTAATCCCGTTGTACTAAAATTGAATAACTCATGAACAATAGCTCAGTGAGATAAAATGCAGCAGCAAAGTCAACAGCTTCAATTTGTAGTTTTTCCCACGGATGATGAAGAATAAGGAGTATCACCAAAAACGACAGCAAAACATATTTGAAAACTAAGGAGAAGTTTGGGGTATTATTAAATTTAATTTAAATCGTATACAATATTTAAATGAGATAAATTAATATCATAAAATAGTTAAATATACATAAACCTTGTACAGGGTGGAGCAGAATAGACTCCCTTATTTGACAGCTGAATAGTAAACGAGCAACCAAGGTAATTAAAAAAAAGGTTTAATTCCTGAAAATTACATTTAATGTGATTTTTTATTCTTTAGATTTTGAAAACTATTGCATCCAATTGACGACCTTGTTGAGCAATGCACATGTTGAGTGGTTCAAAAAAGTTTTCGAAAATTTTTCTTAGCATATCTTACATTATCCAGCGATTACATTTGTAATTGCCTCCTTGTAAGAGCTGCCAAGGTCCTTTGTCGAATTTTAAAAATCTCAGTCAGGGATATCCTCAAAGAATAAAATCACATGAAATCAAATTAAAGGAGCGAGAAGACCATGGGGCATCCCCTCGTAAGGAGATTGGACGGCCAGGATATTGATCTTGCAGGATTTAGAGTGAGTGACGGGCAGTATGAACCGTGGCACCATCCTGTTGAAACAACAGGCTTCTGTGTCATATTCCTCAACATACACTTCCATTTTGGGGAGTAAAATATTCTCCAGCATCTCACAATAGTGCACATAGTTCACAGTAACAGCTGAACCTCGATCTTCAAAAAGGTAAGGCCCAATAATGCCTATGGAAAGCGCATCATACCAAATTGTAACTTTTGGGCTATGAAGAGGTCTTGGGTGAAATTTGCGAGGGTTGACAGTCATATAGTAGCGACAATTTTGCTTAACCAAGGAGGCAAAAATGCGCTTCATCGCTAGACCGCATAATAGTTCCACAGATGTTAAGAATGCATTACAAGCATCTTTACGTTTCACCCAGGCTCCGGAACTTAATTCCTGAACAGGTATCATTTTGAAGGGGTGCAAATGAATGTCAGAGTGAGAAATTCGCCCTACCGCTCTGGGTGATATTCCAACAGAAGCACCATATCCACGCCCAGAGCGCGATGGCGACTGTTACACGGACGTTCACACTGTCACGATGTTTTCTGGTGTCCTTACCCTTTTAGATCGCCCAGCTATTTTTCCAAAAAGTGCAGATCCGGTCGCCCGTACATTAGTAATCCATTTCCTAATGGTTTTAGCATCAGGAACCTTGTCATGACGAATCAAACCACCCAAAAGCTCTTTGCGTTGCCACCAAACTATCAATATTTTTAAGGAACGTTTCTACAGCAAAGCCTCAATGCTTATCAGACCACTGCAGGGTAACTACTAAAAATGGCGTCGTTTCCTCCAGCTTACGCCACAAATCCCACTCCGCTGATTCATCTGTGCGCTCCTCAGTGATTTTTAAAACTAGAGAGTCCATTCTGTTCCACTCTGTATACATGTAGCCTTTCCAGCAGTTGGGATCCCCTGATGAAGTAACATTAGAAACTTATAAATCCATCAGGAAAAAAACATAAATGTAACTCATAAAAGCCAACACGTATTTTTTTAGCATGTAATTGAAATTCGAGAGACGCGGTAGTCCAGGGGTAGAGCTTTGGACAAGAAAGAAAGCCTCTGGGCACCCTGAGCTTCACCCAAGCTGGGTGATTTTTTGGGTTCCATACCTTCCAGGGAAACCATAGACGGAAGAGGGTGACTACCCTAGTGTTTGAAACTCAAACGCCGTCAGGCTTAGCATTGATTGACCACTACCCTTACATATGAAACTGATCTTCGTGTTAAATGCTGTGTTTATGTTCTTAATTGTAATACTAAGATATTAGATGATGTTATCCTGCAATACAATTTAACAGTGGCTTCCAGTAAAACACATAGATGCAGAATTAAACTATTCAAATTTTGACAAATACGACTTCTAATTTAGATTGATCATAGAAGATTATTTTTTAGATTTCTGTTATGTATATATTCTGAACGTAACGTCTTTTTATAAATTCCACGAACAAATATTCAATGACCAATTACTGTCTTTTAGTATTTTAATATGTAAATAATATCTGTAAAATTACATATTCTTGCTGAAGTAACAGTGGCATATCGATTCTAATAGTTATTACTCCCAATTATGAGCTCCTTTGTTTTGTAAGGAAAGGACAGTGAAGGCTCGAATCAATCTTATTTAAAAATTACCTCCAAGATTCACAATCAGGTAGAATCATTTGGAATTGCTTAAAATGCTAAAGGGGATATTAAAATATCTACAAATTTGAAAATTTTTTGTGTCGAAAAACTGTAACAAACCTAAACTGTAGTAACCCTTATTTCCATAGCCTTCAGCATTATTCTGCATCTAAGAAAATTCAAAATAATCAACGATATGTCATTTTCCCAAAATCCAGGACCGGATTTGCGAACGAGATAGCGTACAAAAATTATTTTAAAAATAAGAGGTACTCAAATACCATTCGACGGCAAAAAATAAAGATACCTACGTCGAAAGAAATACACGCCGAGCAAACAAGATTTTTAATATCGCACGGATTTGAAATCATCCTCAAAAGTTTTCTCCAGGAACAGAAGTTATCCATTCCCCACCTTCCAACATCCCTGCCCAAGGCGCTAAAATCTTCCGTCTTCTTTCGTCCCCAGGCGGGTAGAATTAGTTCGAGCAAATACTTGTGAGACCCAGAAACTGTCATCCATGTATCTTACTACTTTCTTTCTTGCAACTTTTTTTTCTTAAAAACGCAAACTTGGGAAAAAGAGAAATGGATTCCTAAAACAAAATACGACTATATAAGTACATTTTGAGAAAACGAAGTTATAAGAAGGGTGAGGGAGAAAGGCGAAATAATATCGACTAGAAAATGAACGGATCTTTGTCAAAACACTATTGCTGGTATTAGTTAGAATCACTCGCGTTTGATTAGCATTTAAGGAGAAAAATCGATGGAAGAGACAAATTTATAGACGGATTAGCAACTAAATAGTAATACCGTGTGTTTCAAAATAAATATAAGGGTTTTAAAACTTTGTAGGGTTTATTAAATTTACAATGTTAAATTATGTATCATATGAAATAAATACCCAAACAGTTTTTTTCAAACACCTGCACATGCGCTGTTCCCTCTGTTATACTTTAGAAAGTGCAAGTAGTATAGATGATGACTAGTGTACAGAATGTGTTTTGCAATTTGCAAGGACTACATCTTTAGTAAGAGAGCGTACGTCCCGCACTAATCCTCCAAGTGAAAATAAAAGCATTAGACGGTACCATCAGTTTGAAGACTCGGGCTGTCTTGGGAAAGGAAAGAGTATGGGACGACAATGGCTGACAAAATAACGTGTTGAACGCGTGCGAAAGTCTTACGGGTCCCAATAAATCAGTGAGGATGGCTAGCCGTGAATTACACCCTACGTTCCAAAGTAATACATTTTTTTCTAAAAGTAATTCGTTAAACAGATTTACGTAAGCACTTAAAATTCTTCAAGGTACTGTCTTTGGGTTTTTACACATTTTTTTAAGCAACTCTGCCATGACCGGTACGCGACCTGGAAGGGGATCTCTTGCAAGGTCTACGTCGCAGCTGAATAGATATCTTCTATGGACGAAAAACGGGTTCCTTTCAGGGCTGCTTTAATCTGAGGGAACAAAAAGAAGTCTGCTTGGGTGACGTCGGACTATGGGGGGGAGGGCAACGTTGGCACCTGGTGTTTGGCCAGGAACTGGCGGACTAGTAGCACGTTGTGGCAAGGCTTGTTGTCGTGATGGAGTTGCCAGGTAGCGGATATGTCTTTTCTCGTCTTGATGACCCCTTTTCGGAGTCTTTCCAGCACATCTACGCAGTAAGATGCGTTAACTGTCCTTGAGGAACAAACTCCTTTACGACTGTCGAAAATGACGTTGATGATTATTTTACCTTTTGATTTGCTCATTCTTGCCTTTTTGGGCTTGGGGGACTGGTCGGTTTGCCACTCAGAGCTTTGGCGTAATTTTTCTGGGTCGTATCATCAGCAGCGACGTCGTCCAAATAATCAGGTTCATTTTCAATATGTCGCCACAGTTCACTTGAAATTTCCGCTCGGTTGGTCTTTTATGGCACTGTCGGTGCGCAGATGTTTACAATAACTGACTCCCTGCCGCTTCCAATGCTTGGGGAGCACAAATACCAGTTTCGCAGCTATACGTTTCAACCCCATACTCCAAGTAGTTTGATTCCTCCCTAAGCAATAGAGGCGGTGCGAGAAATTCAAGTGCATTACTTTTAGAACACACCTTCTAGCAATCCCAATGACGTCTGCATGAAAAGTCTTAAGAATATGCTTACAAGTACGCCAATATCATTTGCAGTTATTCCAAGCCCTAAAGCCTACGGTATTCGGTTTACTTTTAAGTTTACCTTTACGTCATATAACCCTGATACTAATTTTGAAGCACCCAGTATATAAATATGCTTACTCTTTGGGTTCTCATATCAAATAAACATATTAAAGTGCGTGCGACAATTACCCCTACGAAAACTCATCAAAGTCGGGAAAGTTTACTTACGAAAGTAAAATATATTCCAAGCATACGCATTTCCGTCAAAAATCCAAAAATACCTGTATAGAAAAAGCACGTTTTCTAATTGCAGAAAGGAAGCAACAAAAGTCATGCATGAGTCCGTGAGATCGACTGTTTTGAATTCATGCCATGCGATAATAAAAACTGAATTTTTAAAACTAAGATGTTCAAATGAAAGGTATCATCAGTATTTTCTTACTGGATTCAGTTATTTCCATACTGGAATAAAAACCTGCTACTTGGAACTCATCACAGACCTTCACTGACGTAATCAAATATGTATTCTTCCCTCATATGATACGCAATCATAAGTATATCTAAAAGAATACCAGAATGCATTGATTTAAAACCGAAACCTTTATATTTATAGACCAAAAATAAATAGCCACACTAAATATTTCGCGATGCATACAGGTATATAACTGTGTATGTGTATGGGTATTCAAGGACACTAATTTTATTTTTTTATTCATTTCCGCATACTTTCATCATTCTTTAATTTGGTCATTCAAACCTATTCTTTTCCACTAACCGCATCTTGATTGACTCTCGATATTCCAACTATAGCAGTCTTCAACAACCCAATCCAAATGGAAATCCTCTACATCAAACTATTTTGCCTCCTTAGGATTTCTCCCAACAATCGTCTGTCCTACCCCCTACTACATTCTTGTTTGCCTTTCTTTCTGTCAACTTTACCCTTTCAATTAAAACCAACATCCAAATTTGAAAGTACTCCAATACACGCTCACCGTCTTACTTCAACAATCGTGTTTCCTTTCTGTTTAAAATAACGCTCCATATAAAATTTTAACAATTCTTGTCTGAGCATCCTTACTCAAAGTTTCTTCCGTCAATTCCTTCCTTCTTGTAAAAACTTCTTGGACTAATTTAATTCGTTTTCTTACGTCCCTACTACTTTGACCATCGTGTTCCAAAACATCGCCTAATTAGATAAACTGCTCTTCCTGCTTAAGTTGGTGCCTTTCTTTTTTAAAGGAAACATTTTTAAGCTTTCACTTTTTTGAATACCATACTATCTCTACTTTTTTATATTTATTCTCACTCCGTAAAAATCACAGTGATTTTATGATTCGTTCAGAAACATCGGTAACACTTTGACTATCTATCTGACAAAAACTTGTTAATTTGCAGCAATACTAGATATTCTCCGCCACTAGAGATTTCCGAACGATATGAACCCCGGAAGAATATGGAGTACAAATATTAAGTCAAAAGGACTTCTAGGTTGGGTCAATGCTCTTTAAGGCAATTGGTGAGTTTTCATGGTGAAATTTTATGTCAGTGCATTGTGGAATTGCCATTTTTGATGCTTTATTGAAATCATGTTTAGCACAAATTTTCCGAAAGAAAAATGGTAAACTTCCGCACTTATATGTAAATCTATAAAATCTGACATATCTTGCATATGCACACATTAGGTGCTGATCGGTAAAGCTATTAAACTGTACAGCGACAATTCCCTTGCCTCTCCTAATAAAACACAATCCAAAATCCAACCCTGCATACAATGCGACCTATTCATCTTCGTGTACTTCTTTTCTCCCTTCATTCCATCAAGCATCCCTATCCTATTCATGCCTCTTTCTCGTTAACCAAACATTCTCCTGTCTATAGCAATTTTAACATCCCTATGCTAATCACTATGCTTTACATCTATTTTTCTTGTCTTCTCATGATTTCTTCTAATAATCCCCTCTCCTCCTCTACCATACCTAACACTTCCCCTTTTGTGTTCCTTTCCGTCCACTTCACCATCTCCATCCTACACCATACCAAAGTTTCAAAAGCCTCGAATTACGTCTAACATTCTGATTTAATGACCATGTTTTCACTCCGAGCATAACTACGGCTCTATCATAGTTATAATGAGCCTTTTCCTAACATCCTTACTCAAAACACCTGTTATAAATTATCTCCTCCTGGTAAAAGTAAATATTTAAATAAATACAAATATTATATTAGTTTCCGTGGAGAATATCCAAGATAATGTATTTCAGCCATCATAACGGAGAGGTTTGGTATCCATGCGTCGATAAACCAATAAATATTAAATTTTAAGATTCCAAGTACCAAACGCCCCCTCTATATGATTGAAGACACCATTTAGTTTAGTTACGGTAATGTTTTTATGTAATATTTTGAATGGATTAAGAAATTGATCAGGTTTAGTTTAAAAATTAGTAGATGTTTATTTTATGTTTACTAGTAGAATAATTAATTCAGATCAGTAGTATAGTTAGGTTAAATTTTAAATTTTGGATTGTTTTATATTTAGTTTAGGTTATAAATTTGGTACAGGGTAAAAATTGTAATTTTGTTTAAAATTAGTTTGTTTCTTTCTCTTCAATAAAGATTTTTAAAAGTTTTTATTTCGCTCTATTTACACTAGTATAGGTTTAGTAATGTTTTGGCTGAGGTAAAGATTATGTCACAAGAGAGATCTCTTTAGACTACCGGCTGCGAGAGATGTGCTTCCTGGGCGAGATTTGGTCCAGAAATGGAGTCATGGAGTTTGGTGGGAGGGTGGATGTGTGAGCCTGGCCCGGGAAAGAGCGATTGGACGGAAGGGACCAGGAAACGGAGCGATCGAAGAGGGTGGAGCGGGAGGGTGAGGGATGAGGGAGGAGAGGGTTTGGATACCTTGTGTGACCGGAGTAGGTTCCGATGACAATTAATGTGTGGACGTGAGGGACATCTAAAAGACCGCATTAGGACACTTGGGAGAGAAACAGAGGATATTCGTCCCTGAATGTCTGAGGGAATCTTCCTCACTCTCTGTCTCTAGGGAGGTGAAGGCGAGAAGAGCAGAGGAAGAAGCGGTGTTTTTATGGGGAAGGATATGGACAATTTTGGCCGAGATTTTTGGTTCTGGACAGGTCGTTCGTAGTGAAAAAATCATATCGGCTTGTGAAGGAATGAATTTGGAATTTAACGTAGAATGGATTGCTCAGCAACCATCCTTTCGACCAATTAAAGACCTCTATCTATCTTTCCTTGAGACTCCTTTCCTCCAAGTGTGATATTACGATCTCATACATGCTTTATTCTTTGAGTATGGTTGACGCTTAAATTGAATTACTTCATCTTTATCGACACTATGAGATAGTAATAATTTAAACCTTTTGGAGAAAACCTAAAATCTAAAACTTAAAAAGACCAAGACACAATCCGACGAATTTCTTCAACATTGCCACGACAAAATACTAAGCGTGACGGATGTGTAGCAGGAATTTGGTTATAAGCTTTCTGATTCACGAGGAAAGGAGACGAGACAGTATTTTAGGAAGGTACTATACCCATGAGTTTTCTAGCAACAGCAAGGAAATTATTATGACAACAAAATATAAGAGTATATTTGACCTGGGAAAGAGCATGTATGACTTATATATTCAAATATTTGTTACATTCCCGCACAGTATGCACTAATAACAAAATCGCACCTAAATATCCAAATTTATTTATTAAATGAAATACAAACATTTAATGATTTAATCAAAACTTGCACGAGGCGAATATGAAATTGTGCGATACGTATGTGCAATCACAATAGTGTTTTTGGACTGAGCAAAAAGATATTCAAAAGTATTAACCAATAGTTACTATAACTTAAGGTGTAGGGCATAAATGCTAGAATTGATGTGGCATGAATTGATAGAAGTCACCTTTCTTACTTAACAGTTCTGAATGACCTGTCTTGATTTGGTGAAAATCTACCGTTTAAATGGTTGTGACTCATTTTTATCCCCCTCTTTTTTGTATCATAAATAACTATGTTGCTGCGTGAAATTAGCAAGTGTTTTGAACTAAGTTTTCCACCAGCATTTGTAGGAATTTGAGCGTTTTTGAAGGTTTATAGTAAGTGCTATTTCATCTATTCTCTTCGTCTCCCTTATCCACCTTGTGCTTGCATCTCGTGCCATAAACCTTTTTGTGGTTCTCGGGGTATTTATGAGAATGAATACTTGTGGACGGATGGATGTCACCCTAACCCTCACCGCAAGCCCTTACAGGAGATTGCATGGTATTTCGCAGATGTACAAGGTTTGTCCGGAAAACAAGTGCACTGATCAGATCAAATTTTTTGACAAAAGGGGAGTCGTCCACTACGAATTTGTACCTGACCGACAAACTGTAAATGCTGCATTTGGCGTCCGGCCAGCGATCAACCGTATGACTGGCAACCTAAGCGACAATACGCCGTCTCAAACCGCGCTTGTCGTGTCGGACTTCTTGGCCAAGGAGTCCGACGCGACAAGCGCGCTCTCTCCTCACCCAATATATCTAGTACTTCATCATTTATTTTTATTTCGGTCCATTTCATCTTCTCCATTCCTTTCCACACCCACATTTCAAAAGCCTCCAATCTACGTCTATCCTCCTGCTTCAGTGACCACATTTCCGCGCCGTAATACGCTCTACTGGCTACGCTCCATATCAGAGTTTTTATGAGTCTTGTCTTAACATCCCTACTCAACGTCCCCGTCATCAACTCCCTCCTCTTTGATAAAGCCTCTTGCCTAGCGCAATTTTTCTCCTTAAGTCCCTGCCACTTTGACCGTATTGGTCCAACACACTTCCGAGATATGTAAATTGCTCTACCTGCTCTATTCTTTCCCCGCCTATTTTAATATATAGCTTAGCCTTTTTCTTTCTGGAAAATTGCATAACCTTTGTTTTATTAATATTGATTCTCATCCCGTATTAATCGCACTGAACCTCCAATTCACTCAGCAATGCTTGCAACCCCTTGACTGACTGAGCAACTAATGCTTGGTCATCAGCAAACCTAACCGATTTTACGAATTCCCCTCCGACTTTCATTCCTACCTCCAGTTCTTCCCATGCCTCTTTAATCATTTCCTCTACATATACGTTGAACAGTACCGGTGACAATGGGCAACCCTTCCTTACCCCTCATCCTAACACTGCCCATCCGGACTCTCCGTTCCCCACTCGCACCTGAGCAGTCTGAGACATGTACAGGTTGCGGATCTGTCTCCTGTCCCTCCTATCCATTCCTATTTTCTGCAATACACGCATTAATTTTTCCCAATTCACTCTATCAAACGCTTTTTTGAAATATACAAAACAGGCAAAAACGTCCTGGTTGTATTCTATATTTCTCTCAATTAGTGATCTCATTACTGCAATGGCATATCGCGTACCTCTTCCCTTCCTAAACCCAAACTGATCATCCCTTTAGTAATCATTTGCCTTACTCTCTATCCTTTTGTTGATGATCCTGAGAATAACTTTAGCTGCGTGGGATATCAAACTTATTGTTCTGTAATCCTCACATGATATAGCCTTTGTCTTTTTTGCAATAGGAACTAACACCAATCTCACAAAATCTTCCGGCCAGATTCCTACTTCATAGATACTACGAATCAGTCCATAAAGGGCCTTCTTCCCACATTTTCCCAAACATTTCAACAGTTCTACAGGTATGTTGTCGGCCCCCACGGCCTTCTTAGCTTTCCCCTCTTTTAATGCCCTTTCTATTTCATCGTCGAGTATGCCTGGACCTAAACTATCTTCTTCTACGTCATGTTCCTTTTCCATGTCTAACCTAATATATATATATATATATATATATATATATATATATATATATATATATATATATATATATATATCGTAAAAACTCTGATATGGAGCGTAGCTATGTACGGCGCGGAAACGTGGTCGCTGAAGCAGAAGGATAGACGTAGATTGGAGGCTTTTGAAATGTGGGTGTGGAGAAGAATGGAGAAGGTGAAATGGACCGAAAGGAAAACAAATGAGGAAGTACTAGAAATGGTGGGGGAGGAGAGGGGTTTGTTGAGAGAAATCCTATGGAGGCAGGAAAAATGGATGAAAGGCGTATTGAGCGGTAGTGGAATGTTGAAGAGGGTAATAGAGGGGAGAATGTTGGGCAAGCGAGGTAAGGGTAGGAACAGAATAGGGATGTTGGACGGGATGAAGGGAGGAAAGAAGTACACCGAGATGAAGAGGGACCTGATATAGATTAGTTTGCTAGGTGGGGAGTCACAAAATGTTTATTTGTTGTGTAGTTGTGTCCATCCAAAAACCTACCTTAACCGGTAGATTACCTAATTATAATTATTATATAAGAGGGTGGTTTTTCGCGGTGGTGGAAGGTCTGGGAGTGTAAGTATGCCTACGGATCCTCTTATTCAGGAGGGATTCAGGATAACCTCGTTTGAGGAGGGAATGGTGTAAATTTATGAGAAAATTGTCTAGGGAGTCAGGGTCATTGCAAATTCTGTGACCCCTTATGGAAAGGGAATAAGGAATGGAACGTTTGGTTTGGTATGAGTGACAGCTGCTAAAATGTAAGTACTGTTGTTTATTTGTGGGTCTGTACATATAAAACCCACAAATAAACAACAGTACTTACATTTTAGCAGCCTTCCACCATCGCGAAAAACCACCCTCTTTCAATTTGTACCACGTTTCTCCCTGGCCTAGAATCTCTGCGTTCTATCCTAAAGGACCTCTATCCTATCCTCAAAAACCACAATTCCACCACCAACCTTTTCCCCAAATGCCCCTCTGTCACTTTCAAACGCCCCGCCAATCTATCAGATCTTCTAAAATCTACCAATCCACTTCTTAAATCCTCGCCCCGTTCCAAAATCACTCCCAGACCCTGCAATAAACCTAGATGCAAAACATGTCCTATTTTCCTAACCAGAATCCCATCCCTCTCCCACCCGCTCTTTAACTCTCTCCCACCAATTCCCTACTCATCGTGTACCTCCAGCAATGCTTTCTACCTACTCAAGTGCCAACTTTGCCCTGCCTTTTACATTGGACAGTGTATCACACCCCTCAATATTAGAATCAATAATCATAGAGCCTCATGCAACAATTCCTCCCTTATTGGTATGCTCCCAATCCCCAAACATGCCTCCGAACACAACGCTGCCTTTGACCAATGTTTTAAAGTATCCGTCTTAGCATCCCTCCCACACTCAGACCCTCCACTGAAACTCAAAACATTAGAGCTAGCTTTCATCTGGCTCTTGGATTCCTGGAATCGCCCAGGTATTAATATTAGACATTAATTGCCCCCTTTATGCATATAATTTCATCCCCCTCCGCCCCCAACAACTTCCATATCATCCCCACCTTTTTTAAAATTCCCCGCCATACACTACCCCTCCAAACTCCTCACCTCGAATGCCTTCCCCCCTTTTTTCCCCCCTTTTCCTTTCTTTTCCCCTCTTTTCCCCTCTTTTCCCCCATTTCCCCTTCTCCTTCCTACCACTGCTTTCGGGCCCTCCTCTGCCTCAGTTCTGTTCCTAATTCCTCTTGAGAAAGGTGGTTGGACCACCGAAAATTCGAGAACCAGTGAGTTTTTCCTCTTTTGTGTTTTGGTTTCTATATATATATATATATATATATATATATATATCTTCGTGCAGTCCCTAACCTGTACGTTAATACTTATTGTAATGAACAAAACATGAACTACTGAATATTTCGTACGATAATAGCAATATCGCCCGAAATATTTTCCTTTAATATCAACATTTTTTAAATCTAGTGAAACATACCAACTTTTTAAAAATTTCTAAAGTGATGCATGCGTTTATGTGCACGTGGTTTTTATCATTAAAAGTATAGTCGTCTGCACAAATGAACTCATATTATTTGTGGTTGACGGCTTAATACCCCCGGCATCCACAATATCGGCAACATGGGGAGTATTATTCATATGAAATAATTAATAATTACTAAGAAATCATCCTCATCAGGCATTCCTTCACCTTTATATATACAATAAATAATGAGCCAAATTAGGAAAATAAAAGCTAATTGAATTTATGGTGCAAAAGAAATTCACAGTTTTCCCATTTAATTTATTATTTCATTTCTAGGTGCCGTTTGCAAATTGAGTCTATGCTATGGTCGATTGATACTGTATTGCGTGGATAAGCGGTCCATTTATCTCACATGCCTCATGGCGTGTTGTCTGCCACTAGATGGTAAATTTTCTTCTCTTTTTAGCGGCCATATTTCTGCTTTCATTACGCCGATTGAACGTCGTAAAGGAGTACAAGGAGACTGCTCTGTGGTAGGACCTATGCCCTTGGTCCTACCACAGAACAGTCTCCTTGTTGGAATCCCGACTATTTGGAAGGACAGTTACGGAGAAAGTCGCCAAAAAAATACGACGACATGCAAGGGAAAATGACCTATTATTTTTCTCCGCTAAGGCTTTCCATTTCCTTGGCATAAAGTTATGGGATATTGAAAATTAAAAATGAAATCATGCTGAATCAGGGTGCATCTCAATTTAAGACACTGTCTCAGGCGATACTCAATGGAATTCTTTCATACTAGGCTGAGGGAAGACACTTTGCAAATCCCATCAGAATTTTTATTGTCCAAGACCATGGTTTCGTTGAAAGGCAACATCATCACGTCATAAAAATTATCATATGGACTTATGTAGATACTTGGTACATATTTCGCGAGTACTGGATTCGGTTTCATGTAAAAATATGCAAGTATTCATCATTAAATTTTCCTCACACAAGAATTTTCGTTTTTATGAAACCCTAACCCTCGCGTATTTCGGCAAGGAACCATTCTATCGCCGACGATAGAATCCAGACGCTAATCTATCGGGAAATAAAGGATAATTATAAATTTTTTCCTCTTCTCGGATCTCTTGTTTCTGGGACCAAAGGCGTCTGGAGGGGTGGAGAGAGGTCAAAATGGGGGGAGTTCCACAACCGAGCCATTAGGTCGGAGAGGGACCAAGGAAACCCCGGTGGGGTCGGAGAGAAGAAAGGGCCCCTCTCCATTGTTGACTCGCCCTTTGTACGGCTTCACTGAGCTAATGCTGGGGAGTGCGTGTGGTGGCCGGGAGAATCCACTTGAGGAGAAAGGGATTGAGCGACAGAGAGTGAATGAGCGGGTGGAGTGCAGCATCGACGGGGATCAGAGCCAGAGAAGGTAGTAACGTCTTCCCGAAAGGACTCGGGAGAATAATAGGAGAGGTAAACATTGCCAAAATGGTCAGTAATGGTTCCCTTTCAACGGACAGTGTGTGAAAAGATGACGCACCGTGACTGGCCTCTCCCTGATTTTTCAAAACCCCGTCAATTGTAAATTAGCAACGTTTTAGCAAATTCAGTCGGACGAACGTTTTGTCAAAACCTTTAAGTACATATACGTAGAGATCGTAGCGTTATAGTTTTCTCCCATAAATCGTCGAGTGAGACAAGTACGGATGACTTCCTTGGCTGTTTGGTCACTGTGTTTCAGTCGTAGGAACTAAACGGGACCCTCCCGCTTTATTGCCGAAGCACTCCTTCGAGTGAGTCGCTACGGCAAGTCATTGATTCTCAACCAGTAAGTGATATCCACTTTTTGTAATAAAACCTCATTGATGATAGAAAATATATGATAGCAAAATAGGGTCATAAGTTCAATCTTATTAAAAATATATTCTATCGTAATCTGCATCTACCTTATACCCCACAAGACGCCGCAAGGGCGTATAGCGGTGGGTGTTAGGACACCACCCATAATTTAGAAAAAAAACGAATGCGAAGATACAAATTTATACGAGCCACAAACAAAATATTGTAAACATTCATCCAAACGCCCTTAAAACCAACACACATACAAACTCACAAAGTACCAACAAACATACACATACACCGACAAATATACCTAAAACCTTGGAAATTTTTAATTTTGTTCCGACTTATGAATTTAATGTTTTTAATATTTCTAAAGGGACTTTGGTTTCTTACTATTATGATTTCTGATTGTTATGGGGAAGAATGAGCATTTGTATTTCTGCATTGGAATCTATCTCCCTTATTTTATCTTTGTGTTCTGACCTACCTACCTATCTAGCAGGGCCATTATAATTTCTTCAGTGCCATCGTTAAACTCGTTGGTTCTGAATCTTTCTAAAGGTCTAAGTCTCGCTTGTTCTTTTCATATTTCAAGTGGCTCCCAGCCTAAATCCTCTAAGAGACCTTTCACACTTATTATAACATTTTATTTATAACAACTTATTATACAATCTTATTATAACAATTTTTAACGAATCTGGCGGATTTTCTCTGGAAATTATTTAATTCGTTTTGCCTAATTTTCTCTCAATTATCTCAAATACTTGCTGCATATTCCAAATGTGGTCTAACCAGAGCAAAATAACACCATTCTTTAACTTTCTCATTACATTATCCCAATAACCGTTTAATGAAGCCCAGTTTCTTTAAAGCGGATCCTCATATTGTCCTGGTATATGCACCCCCTGAAAAGCGTATCTTGTATCAAGCGAATTGAAGTTATATGTTATTTTTTTATTTGTCAGATTCCCATCAAATAATACTGTCTCCAACATGATAGCTTGTCTTAACATCGGAATCCTTTTTGACGAAAATGCTTTTAAGAACATAGAGTAACTAAATACTTTGAAACGGCAATAAATATTTTTTTCGATAATCTTAAGTTAATTTGGAAGCATACAGGTATGATCCAGTTATTCCCATTTTTAAAGCGAATCCATTAAACTCAAAAATGTGGATCCTCACGTTTTTGATTGGCTAACTAATAATAGATCACATGAAGTAATAAGCCCAATGACGTATAAAATCCTCATATTTAAAGTGATTCCTTTTCATATTTCAGTGATTCCTCTTGTAGCTACCCATGAAGATCTGGTGATCTTCATGGGTATGAGAAATCAATGAGCATGGGTGATGCTGAGGATTTCCAAGAAGATATTTTGGTATATCGAAAAATCAAGTTGAATAAGAACTGCTATCAATTTCACGAGGCATTTTCGAATGAACAAGAAATAAATTACCGAACTTTGAATTACTCTAGCGCAATAGTAGATAATTTATCAGGATGTCAGTGATTACGCCAACCAAACCTTAGCCGCCACTTGGAGTAACTTAAGAGACAACAGTATTACTAACTCATTTTAATAAGCGTTTTAATTAAAAGTCTTTAAAAATATCCTTAATAATGAACCGTTAGCAAGACATCAGTACCTTAAGGAAGTGTACGAAATTGAATTATCATATTTAAAATAATTTTTTCACAGTGAAAAACATAACCCTCGTGTGTTTCAACACATTTGGACCCCAGCTTCATCAAATGTCTTTTTAGGCTTTTGGTACATAATTTGGTTAGATGAGACACTATGAACGTGCCCAAAACCCCAATCAATTTCATAAACAATACAAAAACTTCTAAAGTAAAAAGCCGTCTTATGACTGACGTCCGTTTAAGACAAGAAAGAAGTACATTAAGAAGAAGGATTGTTTGGAATTGGTATTTTTTTCAAGAATCGATACAAACGATAATAATATATTCCTATCGAGGAAAACGTATGTTAAGTTGCCGCAAACAGAGCGTGAAATAATGATCATCTTAGCATGCACACAAGGGTAGTATTATTAACTTCTGTCTGTCAGCAAATTTTAGAATGTTTAATAAAATAAAGTGAAAATATCCTGCAGATGTCCCTTTAGATTTATTGGACAAATATACCTCTAGTGTCCTTGAGGTGAAGTGGTGACAGCTTTCTTGGAAAGTAAATGGCAAAGGAAAACAGAGTAGTGGAGAGTCACAAGGTGCTGGGTGTAGCGGTGATGAGAATCAATGGTAAGAGGTTTACATGTCGGACATAATGGGGCGATGGACGCTTGCGGAGATGAGGAAGGATGTGGTGATGAGGAAGAAAGAGATATGGGCAGGAGAGACAGCCACGTTTTCCCCGGTGAATGAGGGTCCGAGAGAAGGGGGGGAGAGATGTGGGGAGGAGGGGAAGAAACCAGGGCACAAAGGATGAGGGGCCAAGAGTGGAGGAATTCCTGAAGAGGTCGCAGATGTTTGGGGCGATGTTAACTACAGAGCCCGAGTGCGCACTTATCTTTCTGATTACGGTTCTACCGTCGGCCCTGCCCTCCTGATACACGCAAACAGCGGGCACACAAAGGTTGCTTAGTTTTCCTTTCTGACCGTCCTTCTTTGCTCGCCCTTTCTTTTCCCGACCTCCCGTTTCCTCAAAAAACCCCTAACGTTCCCTTTCTCCTCGCATTTCCCTTTAATTTTTCCCCTATTTAACAACTGCCTTCTCATTCCCGCCCACCAACTAGTGCCGCTCTCCGCTATCTTTCCCCGACGTTTTTCCTTAAGACGACGAGGAAAAAAGTTGTGGTCCCTCTCATTACGGTCTTTCTCTTTCTCTCAACCTCTTTCGGTTACAAAGCACCTGCGGCAAGTAAATTTATATCGCCAAACTTAATAAGGTCATGTTATCTAAAGCAACACCCATCATCACACATCTAAGTAAATCCGCGGCGTATTGCAATACATCCATCTACATAGTACTCTGTAAACTACTACCAGGAGGTATAGCAGAGAGTGATTGAATACCAGGCATGCGGCATCAAAAATGTTTTCTTAATTACTAGTTATATACATATGTAATATAATTCAAATAATGTGTACAGTAATAATTACAGCTACGGTTTTACGAGTGAAATACCTTTCAACGCATAATATGCTCGATGTGTGCATGCATAAGAGTACTTTTATAGGTTAGCTAATATAAATTCAAATGAGAATATGAAGTATTAGTTTTACATCTACGGCTGGTTCCCTAACAGCCTCCGCTACACGTTTTACGACAGCTTGCTAAGTACTACGATCTCTCGTATGTTGATGGGAGATCTAATAATAATGAACATTAAAAAAACTATAAAATAAGCTTTTGTAAAACACAGGTCAGATGGCAAATAGACACAAATATTGATGAAATGGTTTCTAATCTAAAAAAAGTAAGATATTATTCCCATAAAATTAGGTTAACAATTTTGCAAGCTTGCTGATTCAATAAGGTATCCATTGACCATACTCTTTGAAACCCTCTCTTTTAAGAATTAGATGCATGTGCATAAGAGCCAATCTCAGTCAAAAACAGTACACGTTTAACAGAAAATTTCTCACAACTTTTCTCACATGAAATCGATTTCATGAAGCTAATGTATTGTACAAAAATAAGTAGAATTAATATGGGGGAAAATACATCGCAGATTTAAGTACAATTTACTAAAGGTCTGCATGATACCACGCTTGTACATTGACACACCGATGCCAGCGCCTCAAAAAGGAGGTGCGAGGCGATGCGTTGTCGTGGTGCAGCCTCCATTTGAAACAAAATCTCCTTCCTGACGCGTGGCACTCTTTTACACAGTCTTTTGAGGACTTTCAGTACCGTACGAGGGCGTACGAGTGGCCTCGGGGGTACCTCAGGGAGGTGTAATCTGGCAGTTGCTTTTCTTGAGTTTTGTTAACGAGTTGAACCGCGCAGTGAAAGTAAGATAAGGATATTCGCGAATCACTCCGCGATTTATCGGGAGATATGTGGGGATGAGGATCGTTTAATTCTAGCACATGATTTAGGTTGCATTACTAACTAGCGTTCAAAATGGGGATTGCCATTAAATCTTAATAAATGTTCAAGGGGTAATTTCTTTAAAGCTTTAACGGGATTTGTTTACAAATTAGCTGGAGGTGACCTAGAAGTATTTGATTAGGTAATAGGTGTTACATTCACTAAACTTGGGGGACCCACATACCTAAAGTCTGCTGGCAATCATGTAAAAAATTGGGATTTATGACACATTGTCGGCAGCAGTGATTCCAAAGTCAAGGAACGTTGTTACCACGCCCAAGGGCTCATTTAGAATATGCATTTAGCGCATGGTATCCGATTGAAAAAGGCCTTCTTCGGGAAATTGAGAAGCTTCAACGCCGGTAAGCTCGTTTCGTTAAAAACTTACGATGAAACTAAAAGCGTCACTGAAATGCTTATGAAGTTGGGGTGGGGATCATTAGGGGAAAGACGATTCAATGACTGGTGTATTCGCTCGAGGACTACTTCTCCCCCCGGACAATACGGGATAGCAACTGTAGGGTCATAGATTGAGAAAACTCCACTTGTCCTTAGGGTCGTTGTCAAAACCCTTTCTTTTCAGATGACCTCATTAGAATAATCTTAAATATACAGCATTGTTTATTCTGCTTGTTCTGTTATTAAAATTCCCCTTCCATCCCTCGTCAATCTCCGTGGGGGGACCCTTTCGCTACCTCCAGCGTTGGGTCATATTCCCTACCTGTATCCTTGGGGAGGAGAGCGTTTTATGTTGCATGTCCATATTGTAGGGGAATTTCACCTTCCTACTTATCAAATTCTAGGTTGCACGATGCTGGATAAATTTATTACTGCATCCTAAGGTGCAATTATTTGTTAGATGAAAGTACACGGAGTTGCATGCGTTTAGAATTAAAGGAGGTAGATTTGTATTAACATGGGTGTAATGAATATAAGGAGAGTTTGCACTTTTCCACAGATTTATATATATATAAATCTGTGGAAAAGTGCAAACTCTCCTTATATTCATTATGAAGAACTTCCACAACCTTAAGCCTGAATCTGTTGAACTTATTGGTAATGCAAACATGGGTGTAAAATGAAAGGAATTTTGTGCAAAATGAATAAATGTATGCGCCACTGTTGGTATGGGTTTGCATGTATATGCTGGTTTTGAATGTTGATTTGTTCCGTTTTACGGGTGGTGACCTGATACACCCCGCCTCACGTCCTTACGGTGGCTGGCGTGGTATTATGTAGACGAAGATTTAACGTTCACTGACTGCCCCCGAAGCACAAACATTTTGTGGATAATGCATTTCGAGTCCAAAAATAATGATAAGCGTAGTGATACCATTTTTAAGAAAGACCCTCTACCACTGGTGCTGCAAACAACCCCTGCCACACGCTCTTGTGGTGGCTATTAGAAGATTGCTATTTGAATGTAGAAAAAAAATAAAAAAGTTGGAGATCTCGGAGCCAGCCGGTGAGCGGGAGAAGAGAAAAAAATATAGATCCGGATCCAGTTTTAGATCGATGCCAAACCCCGGCCGGTGCAAAGGATGTCGGCAGTTAAAAACATTTTCACGCTCATACAAATGCAATACTACCTGAAGCGGTAATTTCTATACTCCCGACAGTCTCCGAAAAAAAAACAGAAAGGGATACAAATCACGTCAGGAAGCAAGAAAGAGGAGCCTACCTTGCTGCAAATGCGGAAAAACAACCTCTCCCCCCTCTCCATCTTTCACCCTTCTTCCATTGTGCAGAGAGCGCTTGGGAATAGACAAAGAAAAAAGCGCTATGGAATATGGCGGTCATCATGCTCCCCTCTGCAATGGGGCTCGGGAACAATAGCCGATTCCTGCTGCTTCTTTTAAGTCTCCTTGACCGCCAAACTTTCTCATATCTTCTGCCCAACCGGCCACCGCCACTAACCCCCTCCCCCAATCCGCCCCCACCTCAAAACCCCTTGCTACCCCTCCACAACCGCAAGCGCATTACTCTTGATCATGCTCTCGAGGAAAAGTAATGAATGGGGAGGGCTCGCTTCCCCGTGACCACGGGTCATGCATGCAAGAGTACAGTTGTAACGCTGGTTTGAGGGTGATGTTGGGTCGGGACCTGGGGTGGGAGGGGGCAGGGTGGGAAGTATCCTAGGGTCTGAAGGGAACGGGAGAATTATGGGCATCGAGAAAGGAAGGGTAGTTCCATCGTCCACGCTCCTATATCGTAAGTAGGGAATTAGTAGAAAGGGATTCGGTAGCAGGTGGTTGGCTCTTTGCGGAGCATGTGATATGGATTCGAATCTTCAGAGGGTATGAAGTCCAGAGCGCCAATACTTTTCTCATAGGTCACTTAGGCGGAGGACATAGCGGAAATAAATCATCGTTATGCATAGTATAAAATCCAACTCCTGAACCAACAAATAAAGGTGTCTCAATTTGTGACGAATGCATCTTGTACGCGTAGACTACACGTATTTGTAAGAATATAAATACATTTCGGCATGATAATTTACAAACGTCCTTCAAATTCATCCATTTAACATAATAAAACAAAAAGAAAACGTTGCCACAAAAATTAATACTGGTTTGTTTCGTGCGCCGTGGGAACATGGTCATTGAAGCACGATGATGAACATAGGTTTGAAGCTATTGAAATGTGTCGGTGGGTAAGGTTAAGTAGACAAAAAGGGAAGCAAATAAGGAAAAGCTAGGAATGGTGGGCAAGGAGGGGGAATTGTTGCGAAAAATCCTCAGGAAAAAGAAAAATTGAATGCAAATCATAACGATTTGCAGTTGGATACTAAAGGCCGTCATAGAATGGAACGATGACACCAACGGAATTATAATGGCCCCACGTAACTTGAGTAGATCAGACTAAAAAGATAAAATAAGTGATATTGATTCCAGTACAGATAGATAAAAATATTCATTCTTTTCTGGGACAATCAAAATTCTGGGTTTTTTTTCTAATTACGGTTGGTGCCCCAGCACCCCCCACCACATGTCCTAGCGGCGGCTCAAGGGGTATTAAGTAGATGCAGATGTAGGGTAGAGAGGACGGAGAACAGAATGAAGTGAGAAATGAAGTATACAGTGAAGAAGAAGAGGGGCTTATTATAGAGTAGGATGTTGGGTTGTGTTTTTTTTAGGAAATACAAGATATTTATTTGGCAGTTGTGTTCATCGAAAACCTTCAGTAACCGGTATATTACATATAGTAAAATGGCCGTTTTTACGGGACCGTTAGATTACCTTTTCTACCCCTTATTTATTCATTCAATTTGTACTACCTAATAAGGTATGTTTTTCACATTTTGTAACATATTTTGTTATCTATGTATCGCGAGAGCGTTCTCAAGTTTGTCATCCCGTCCTTCGTTGTTTCCTGACTTCAACATCCTTCATTGTGTCTAAAAGCTCTTTTCTCCTATTTCCTCTAAAGCGCGTATATAATCCTCCTACTTCTATCAGGAATTTACTTAACCCTATACATTACAGTATTTCCTGCATTCATTCCTTCTGCTATTTTTCATTTCCTCCCCAATTTTCCTCCCTTTGACTATGACTTTTTTTAGTTTTAACACTTAATTTCTTTCTTCTGTATCCAATTTTCTTTCTAAAACTCCTATTTCATTTTTGAGACATCGCAGGTGGCTCTAAGGGCTATCGACCAAGTACTGGGGGAATATAATATGAACGTCAACAAGAAGAAAACTAAAATCCTTTTTTGTGGAAGAGATCAGCTGTATGCAGATATCCCAAGTGGAGGGGTGAAACTAGAGCAAGTCGAATCCTTCATCTACCTGAGAAGCAGATTTAAGAACGTATTTATAAAGAAGAGGCAATCACTATGCTCAAAGAATATAAGGCTGGAAACAAGGAAGCAATTCGTCAAGAATTTCGTGTGGAGTATGGCGCTCTATGGTTCTGAGAGTTGGAACATTGGCAAAGTTGACCAGCAAAGAACAGAAGTATTTGAAACGTGGCGCTGGAGGAAAAAGCTGAGGAATAAATAGACAGACAAAATAAGGAACGAGGAAGTATACGAGTCGTACGTTGTAGAAGAGTAGAAGAAGAAAGGACCATATGGAGAACTCTACGGAAAAGAAGAAATAGATGGATTGGATACACATTGAGGCAAAATGGATCAATTGATTAGGAATTTAATAGAAGGAAAAATATAAGGAATGATTCCACGAGGAAGACCAAAAGAAATGCTTAGAGACAAGAGAAAAATTAAGAAGTACGTAAAACAGAGAAATTATCAGGACTTGAGGGAATTAGGCAGTAGACCAATCCCACTTAGGATATAAATACTGATGATGCTGAGTTTATTTAGGATTATTAAAGGCAACATTGAAATTGAAAGTATATCTTTGGGTAATAATGGGGTATAAAGTGAATAATCAAACAATACACTTGTGTATATTACCGTTTTAAAATGATTATTATTTAGTAAACATGTTTATGCCAAAACTATTCTACGTATAATCCCAAAATGCGTATTATTTTCCTCCCTCTGTCTTATTGAATGAACGTAACACCTTTACTCAAAATCTTCAAAATTCAATGTATCATAATATACCTATATCCTCCACCCACGCTTTCTTTCTTCTTTGAATATCCCTCGCCAATCTCTACATTCCCCTACCCACGTATAGCTCTTTATTCTCCGGTCCTTCCGTCCTTCTCATTCTTTCTATTCTTCTTCATACCACTACTTGAAATGTCTCTAATCCGCCATTGCGTTATCTCCTCAGCCAGCAAGTTTTAAAACTGTATAAACGTTACGGTCCATATTAAAGTCTTTATTAATATTTTCATTAGATACGTTACCATGTCCCTTACCCTTCTCGTTTGTACCTAAACGCTTCTTTCCGTGAAGTAATTCTTCGCTTTATGTCCAAACATCTTCTCCTATTTTCACCAAAAATACATTCCAAATAAGTGAAGTGTACTATGAGATAGGACTTACGTATACCTTCATCTATGTATCCTTTACCTAGAGACGCTACTAGATAATAATTGCATAACATCTCAGGCAATAAATTGAGTTAATTTTAAAGGTAAAAATAGATATTGATATAATTTTAATACTATCTATTCACTTTATTAAATATGTCTATACACCTATATTTATCGCGGTGAAATGGCAATTTCTTTTTGTTTAAACTGAGCAACAAGGAGGATATTTTTTCAATGTTACATGATTCATAAACAAGTTTAATCATTAAATCTTGTCCTCGTACTTCATTCAATTAAATCATTTTATTTCTACGTATGTCGTTAAATAAAATATTTTTAATTCATGGATATTTGTTAATATATTCGTAGCAATTTATACCTTCACATTAGTACCAATCTCAAAAATATAAACTATAAGTCTGCTAAATTTTGATTAGGAACGTAGCTACAAGATATATAAGCAAAGTAAAATTAAAAGCAATGTTGAAGAAATATTACTGTGATATAACGCTGAAAATGAAATGCATCTCCAAATTTTAGTTTTTATTTATTTTACGAATTTTTAGAGAGACATAGAGACCTACGCAATAGTCCCTGCCTACCATACAGTAAAGACAGTCACTAACACCCAAGTCGTAAGTGGAGGAAAATCACCTCGGCGGAAATCAAACCCGCAAACTCTCAGTTGGCAGGCGAGGACGTTACCTCGCCGCCAACGAGGCCGGCAATTTGTTAATAGTTAAGTCTCTCGAAGAGCAGACGAATATAGAGAAGACAATACAATGCGGATAAACAGAGAAAGAATGGTTAAGCATATGAAAAGAAGAAACAAATGAAATCTATGACGAACGAAGACAACTGAGAAGAAATGCAGATGAGAAGTACGCAATAAAAATAAAAATGACATTTTGAAAGAAAGCATCAAACTTAACTATGATGAACTATACGTGAATCGCGCTGATGGATTACTGAAATTGGCACAGCCTATTTATAAAAATATCAAAGTACACGGAAACCTTTCTTTAGTCATCGATGAGAGAACCGAGTTGAATTATTTTAAAGAGGATCATAAACATTGGACGAAATTCCAGGGCATCGGAGCCAAGTTATGAGGCTATTCCAATTTACGAACCTCTGAAGAGGATTGCGAGAATGGAAAGAAGAATGAAAAAAGGACTGGAGAGGAGGGGGGGAAGGCGGCCCCGAAAGAAGGGAGGTATAAGAGGAGCTCATCGTCTTAACGAACACAGTAAAAGACTAGAAGTGATAAAAAAAGGCGAGGGGGAGGAGAACATAAAAGTGAAATCCCAGGACGAAAGAGGAACGAGTAAGAACTCGAAGGAGAAAGTAAGGGACTCATTAAGGGGGTGAGGGAAGAAATGACACGGTCGTAGTCGTGAGAGGATAGAAGGGAACTCTTGAACCATTCACTGCCGCCTACTCCCTCTTGCTTAACGCCACGTCAAATTTTGTCTCCACATCTTCCTCGCGTGGAGACTTCCTGGCCCGAGGTGAGAAGAAGAGATGCGCGGGGAGAGGAGAGGCCGTGGGGGGGATGGAATGAGTGGGAAGAACATGCTTGAATGGAGAGGCAGGCCGAGTACGCGGCGCAAAACGGGTCGCGAAGGATGTGAGAGAACATCTATGCCGAAAGAAGGACAAAACATAAAAGCTTTTCGTGCATTGGACAAAACACTCAACAAGTCAATTAATGAACCCAAATAGTTCTTCAGAATTATTTTTACCTCCCACACACGTGGCCGAGGCGGCCTCTAAAAGTACTCGACCTCAGTGATGAAGGTCGATTCAGTGATGGTGTCACGGAAAAGACGAAAGGCAACAGGAAACCACCTAAGTTATTTATCTCATGAAAATATGATGGACGAAAAGGGAAATAAACGATGAAGACCTTGGCATGAGAGGAGAAGAGAGGTGGCTGTTGGGTGAAATTCTAAGAAGGCCGGACAAGTGGATACCCTGTACACCGAGGGAGAAGCTATTTGATGCTGAAGATAGTAATACACATGTGTAGTAGAGGAGAATTTTGGGAATGTGAGAAGATGGAGGAAAGGAACGGGCATATTTGATGAAATTATGGACGGAAGAAAGTATTCATAGATGAATAATGAGGTATTGTTGCATGAAGTATGAAATACAAGGGTATTATTTGTCCTGCTAGTAAGGTATTAGTAGTACCGTAGTGTGTAGTCCTAGGGTCTATTAAAAACTTACCCGAAATCTTTAGACTACTGAGTTAAAATGCCAATACAGCAAATGGAGGTAATATGGGAGTATGTCAAGCGCAAGAGGCAGGGGGATGGAAAGAAGTGGTAACTTTGGACTGGATAATTGGAGACCAAAATTCGCCAAAGTGAAGGACGAATTATTAAAGCGTAAGCTAGCACATGGTGTCGTGTCCGGTGAGGCTTAGATATTTAGCAGTGAGTTACATTTGCTTTCGTCTAAAACCAACATCATCTCATATAATAATGTTTGAAAATATATTGAGTGGACACACTATTGATTAAATAGCTCTCATTTCATTGCAAAAATTTCAAAGCGTAAACATTCCGGTCAAGACGAATGATTTATACACTCTGAAATTGTTGCATTGTATGGTATTTTAGCGGATGACTCCATTAAAAGTTACTGTCGCAGCATCTCCCGCAATTGTTTAGGATCAGCTCTTATTCATTTCTAGGTCATATCTAGTACACTGGTATTCAGGTAATTTTCAAATTATAATCATGCCATATTAAAAATCTATCGCTGCATGAGACCTAAATTTATAAGAAAACGTACATTCTTTAGATTACCAGGAGAATGTTTACTTGAGCCACGCGCGTTCAATAGAAGAAATTAAAGTCCTCGCCGAAATCAAATACTATGCGGTTCATTGAGTTCGGAGACATTAGCCAAGTTATAAAAGATGGAAACTGTCACAGAATGATGAAGAAACAAACGCGTAATATAATCTCTTTCAGTAAATGAACATTCATAATCGACCAAGGTGAAAAAGAATGGTGTGTACACATGTCAAGGATATTCATTTTGGAGGGGAAGTATTCAGCTTAATTTTCTTAAAGAAATAATTCCTTTGCGACTGGTCGCGATTCTACAGTGTATTTGAAGAACGCCTCGAGCATCTACGATTGCATTTCTATTTTTAACACCCGGAGACATGTGATCTGATTTGAAACACAAAAAAACATTTAAACCACGTAATATTAGATCTTTGTCTTGGGTTCTTTAAATCCCTTCTTTATGAGAGTATATAAGAAGAAAGATTCTGAGCGGTAAGAGAATTGGAGGAAAGAAATCATAAGGTGTTCTTCTTCCTTCAAGTCTGAGCCCATGGAAAATGATTCCCACTCGGGAGGCAGATGAAGCGCCATCCCTTATTTCCGGAGGGTGTCTCGTTACCCTGGAGAGAGGAAGGTGGGGTTTAAAACTCTTACGAGGCAAGGTGGGAGTTGAGGAAGGGCGGACGGGGGGATAAGACTCATGAAATATAAGGAGGAGGTGGATGGGGATATTTGACGGCGCCATTGAAAAAGTTTGCTACAAATGGAACAGTAAAAGACTACATGTATGAAGCATGTACTCTGACACAAATAATTATTCAGTAGTCGCGTAATACATTCACATAATTCGTGATTCCCTATTACAACGTGAACGCTTGGTGGTATGAAATTACACCGAGATCATATCTGAATTCCTAATATAGAATAATTGGCGTTAAAGAGCTTGAAACTGGATATCGGAGATTTCAAACGATAACAATAATAGCTCCTTTTATCAATGATTTTCTAATCGAACTTAAAAAAGGGAACTTTTGTGAAATTCTATTATATATTTAGAAGTTACGCTTATTTTATGCCGTTGAGAAAGATATGCTCAAGGTGCCGAAAAAGTCGGTTGTTAGGAAGCTGAAGATGGTAAGTAGGGAATTATTTTTACATGTATGGTAAGCTCTGAGTGGACGCACTCTAGCCACCACTACATTCTAATCCTAGTTTAAGACAACCTTAAATTAAAATTTACCCTTTTACAATTCCATATGACTTCCATATGTAATTATAATAATATATAATGATAAAATTTCCAAATAATATACATAATAATAATATTTCCATGTGTTCCATCTTAAATGCGTCAGTTCCTCTACCACTCTTGTCTAACTACATTCCCTCTTTTACAAACTTAAATATTCCATCGCGAAGCAAAATTCCCTCCATACTTATCATTCTTCCTTTATATTTATCTCAACTCTATCATCCCTATCAACGCCGAGAACTCTTTCGTCATTGTTCCTCTTCCATCCCTATACTTACAAATATCTAAAAAGTTCCCACTCTAATGCAATCATTTTGTTTTAGTGACCGTATTTCCGTGCTGTACAACAACAAGCTCAATAAAAATGTGTCTATTACCACAAGTTTTCTTTCGGTTTATGAATATGGGAGGATTTCGAGGTTGGTTTGTTTTGATTTAATTAACGAGTAATAAAATCTCTAAATAGGCATCTCTGATTTCAATGCGACTGGTATTTACCGGTCAAAATTATTTTGTAATATAATTGAGCTATAATCATTGCTATAAATTCATTCATACATATACATTTGTAGAAAATACAGTCAAACAAATCTGCATAGCCCAGAATTTTTCAACGCTCTACAAAATTGTCTAAAATTTCAGCATTTGTTCTATGATTTTCCCCTAATTTTCCATATTTTTAACCAATAAACACTTCAATAGATGGCATAAAATATAAAGCGTATCCCGAGCTAAAAGTTATTAGTTTTTCACTGCCTCCATTTTCTTAGAACATATGAAAAATTGAAATATTTAAATTCCTTCTCAAGTTTATACTGCCAAAATTAATTTTGCAATAATTGACAAGTTATTAACATAGCCGCTATAATTTAAAAGTTAAGCATGCACATACACCATTTGCCATCCCAGTCTTCTTCCTGAAATGTTCATATAACCTTTGTTAAGTTCACAATATTTTCGCGTCATATTTTAATGACCTACAGGTCATTAAAATATGACGCTACCTGTATTTTCAGATAAGGGTAAAAATCACACAAAATAATCTATTGACACTAAACCTATATCTGTCATCCATCATCCGTTTACGTACATCGACCTACTAATTATATACCTTGTCATTGAATTGGTTTTAATACGTATATTCATAAATTTAAAGGAAAATTGCTATAAGCAAAAATAAGCCTATATTTTAATAGCACAATTAATATGAATTACTCTCGATGACAGTGCTGCACCAATACAAGACGCCAAAGGCCACCTCACGTGCGTTCTCCAGGCATGGACTATTAGTTCGTATATGCATTTCAATATTTATTTGTTCATATACAACAAACCAAATGAAGAAGCATTGATATGGTGGGCGAGCAGAGGGGTTTGTTGGGAGAAATCCTATGGAAGCAGGAATAATGGATTAAGGGCGTACTGATCGACAGTGGGATGTTGAAGACTCTAGTAGAGGGGAGAATGTTAGACAAACGAGGAAGGGGCAAAGGAAATAAACAGGATAGGGATGTAGGACGGGATGAAGGGAGAGAGAAAGTAGAAAGAGATGAAGAGGGGCCGGATGTAGATTACATTGATGGATTGTGTTTTGTTAGGAGTCAAAATATTCATTTGGTAGTCGTGTCCATACAAAAACCTACCTTAACCGGTAGATTACCTAAAATAACAATAAAATAAATAATACAAAAGCACCCATCAACGTTAACACATTCAGCTCCTTATACAGAATGCATTTATTGACTGAATCATTAATTTTTTCACTTATATTAAATATATCCGTGTGATTTGGTTCGATTTTCTCATAACGTTTAGGTGCGTTCTTTTCCGTGACTCCCAAATGCTCACTGCGTATTCCAGATGCAGCTTAACTAGAGGGGAGTAACACCTCTTTCTTACATCTTCATCACATTTTCCTATTACTTACGATATTGTGCCCCATGAAAAGTTTAAGAGTAACGCCCAAGAATGGATGACAAATAAAAAAGGACAAATATGACCTCGCATTAACGGAGGGTTCTCGAGAAACAAGTTTGTTGAAGGGACGGTATATATAAATGAATGCCATTCCTAAAGTACCGTTGGATATCATTTCGTATACGCTACGGTTATGTGAAAAGCCGATCTCCTCTACGGGAATTCTAATTAACCATTTTGAGATGGCGGGGGATTTGAGCATAAGAGCCTTAGCTGGGAAATATTTGGTAGTTAATTGTTTGACATTAAGTATGACTTGGAGAGCTAGATGCCACCAAAGAAAGTATTCATGAAAAAATAGGTATTAGGCACTTGACTTAATAGGACTTGACTATATGAACTGCGAGAAAGGATTTGATGCTCCACGGAGCTAATTATTAACGAAAGATGAAATACAAGAAACTACTCCGATTAAATCAAAACATCTATTTATCATGAATATTTCTGTAGCTTACATACGGGGTAAATTCATCTGCAACACTCTTCTTCGTTTCTCTATGAACATCAAATACCTCGTAGTGGAATATAACGGTAACACTGTTAGGCACGACAATATAATTAACGTTGCACTTCAAAGGCATTCAAGGTTTAAAATCCATGAATTATTGTTAAAGATAAGCTGCCGGTTAAGGTAGGTTTTGGATGGACACAACTACCATATAAATATCGTGTCTACCCTAACAAAAAACAACCCAACATTCTACAGCAAGCCCATCTTCATCTCCTTCTACTTCCTTCCCCCCTTCATTCTGTTGAAAATTCCTTTCTTATTTCTGCTCCTTCTTCGTTTGCCTCACATTCTCCCCTCTATCACAGTATTTACCATTTCACTACCGATCAATATGCTTCGCACCTATTTTTCCAGCCACTTTTTGATTTTTCTCAAGAATCCCATCTCCTCCTAAACCATATACAGCTCTTCCTGGTTTGTTTTCCTTTCTGTTCACATCACTTTCTCCATCCTTCCCCAAACCCATTTTTCAAAAGCCACCAATCTACCTAAGAATTAGTTAAATGAATACACTTTGAAAATCAAGCCAACCACCTTAAATAGATACCTTGTGGGCGTGAAGTTTGGGGCTCTTTGGTTTCCAATACTCATTCCGCAAAATAATTTTACTTGACTGTTACAAAATACGGTTTATGCTCTCTACACCAGTGGAAAGTGCCTCATCCAAACCAATAGCGTATCAATAGAACTACTGTGGAAATCTGAACCATAAATATGGTCTTTAACCGAAAAAGGGCTAATTTTTTTATATATTGAAAATCGCGCTTTATTGAAAAAAATCTATTACCTCCTGAACTCCGGTGGGATATAACTTCACTGCGTACGTAAACATATTGTATGTTCGTGTTTTAACCGAGAATTAAAACAGTAAACACAGAGTGTCCAACAACTGATACTCGGATTAAATTAGTGTAGGCAAAAAGCTTAACGATGGCTTGGGAACTTAACGGCGTAACTAATATATATTATATAGAGAAGGATTAACTTTTATATTTAGATCTGACGCGAGAGCATGTATAAGTATGCATCTCAAGGAGCCAGACTAGCAATATAACTCGTATTTATAAGTGCCATCAATCATCCAGTTAGTGAGTGAGAACTTATGCACCCATAAATAAAAAGAAAGAATTCCTTTCATCGGAAAAGGATTGGGAATTTGAATGGGTACGGAAATATCACTCCTGCTTGATATATTGCAAGAAGGGTCGCACGAGGGGAATTTCAGGGTGGAAAAGGCAATAGAATGAGGATAAAGAGTGGTCGTGCTTCTCTTTTTGCAAGTATTACAAATTTAGAGCGAAAGATGAGAACGAAAGAAGGTAAGCAAAAGGGTTGGAGAGGAATGAGAAGGTGTAAGGAAATGAGAGCTCAGGAATAGCATATTACCCACTTAGGCACTTGGAGGTTCAATTTAAATGTCAGCTCGACCATTTTGCACGGGAGAGCTTCAATGTTTATCACACAAAGCATTGGAGATATGAGGAAAAAACGAATATATTTTTTAATAGCGGGTGAAATTTAGCAATATATATTTATTTTAATTTAGCATTATGTTTTTTAATCTTTTTATTGCAGTCTTTGAGAAGGGCGTATTTTCTAATTTTTGAAGAGAGTATAGTGAGAATAAAAAGATCATATATCTGAAGATATAATAATTTCTATCAGATTTTTGTTTTCCAGTACCTCCCGTTCAGTGGAACATTATTCTGTTCATTAAACATTTTGTGATTCATCTCGATCTTCAAGTATTTTGCAACGCCATCGCAGGAGAATATTATTCCGTTTCACAAATACACACACACATATGTACACAGTATGACCTGAAGAAGGCCTCAAAAAAGCCCGAAAGCTCAAATAATCTGAAATGGGAGGGTCCTTTTACGTGTTATCTATTTTTTTGTGTTATATTGTGCCGTCCAAATGTTACATGAAAAAATGTATACATGTAAACATGTATACATTTAGACAAACGTTTATTTATTTATGTTCATAGATACATAAGAACACTGAAATACATACGACTATATACATCATGCGATCATGTATGTGTTTGAACAGGATTTTAAATGTTGCTTATTAAATTTAGAGTTATGGAAATATTTCACTTTGAATTTGTATTAGATGCAACACTCCTACTTTGTACCTTTGTTTTGAATCATGCATTGTGTGAGGAGGTGTCGTTGGATCTGTCACGCCTGGTATGTAATTATCTTACCTTATTTTGGCGGTTCAATTCGCCAATGTAATTTGGTGCCATAATAATTCCCTCTGTGTCACTAGTAAGCACTGTCATCCATTACCTCCGCAACAGACTGACATACATTGTAATTCAGCAGAGCCATAGTAACGTTACAGGCGTACATATGAAAAAAGTATGTGATTGTAAAAAAATATGATTATGTAAGTAAAAAACCCTGGCAGATGGCTAGGTTTGGCCCAGAGTGTCAATCATTGAAAGAGTTATATTTTCATAAATTTTTCCGATACATCTGTAAAATTGAGGAAATTTCATCCACATTCCCTTCCCTTTAATATCTTTGGGAGTAGCCTACTACTGAATTTACTTGAGAGTAAAAGGTAGCTGGTCAATATCGCGGGGCGGAAAAGAGCAGGAAATGCGTAGGGTGAACGGAAATCCGTCGCTGGGACTGTGAATAGAGAGCGAAGTGCCAAAATACTGACTGGTTCAGCCTGGATGACCCGAAGGAATGTGCCGGCAGGAAATAGGCTGACGTCTCCCCCCCTCTTCCAACGTTTTCCAATAAACGAATAACCCTTGGACTCCAAAAGATTTCATTCTTCCCCGAAACCATTACTGGAAGCTTCTCAGTGTCCTCCTCCTCCTCCCCAAACTGCGTCTCGAGAAAAATAAAATGGATTTCCATATGTGTTGAAAAATATGCCCTATCATAAAGCAGAAGCGTATTGCTCATATTGCACAGTTTTAGAGCGGTGCGAGATAAAACATAAGAGTGTGATTGAAGATGGAACCGCGTACTACCCTCCCTTAAAATATTTATCTCAATTTGAGTTATTTGTTTGCGAGAAATTTTATTGCAGATATCCCTCAAAATTGAAAACCATAGAATATTTTTATAGATTATATAACAAAACACTAATAATGTAATGCACTCTAAACCTTGCAGAAAAGGGAGATGTATGTCTCTTGTTGAGCACAGAAAAATGCAATGTTGAACTCCGTTCAAAAAATCAGTTCGGAACATTTTTCTACGTTTAAGAATTCTACGTCTAAGTCTACGTTTTGTGGTGATTGAAATATTTAATGCGATTGCAATATTAATTTAATTTTTTGCGTCCTTATCGGGGCAATAGAAAATCTCGCGAGTTGTGAAAAGCGGCACCACTAGCCAATTGAAATTTGTAGGCATCTTTGTGAAGTTTGCGAAGACGGGATAATGAGCGAAGCCGGAATTAGACAGTGCTATATTCAGTGAAATAATGGTTGCACCAATGTTTACGGCGAGGACAGCCGGCCTAGCCTTGTGACAGATAAATTGGCGGTGAAAGCAATGCAAAAATTCTTAAAATCCGCCGATTTGTCATTACGGATCTTTCACTAGACGTACCTTGTAATACTGCGCTTTGACAGAGATGCAGAATTGCATGCTGGAGTTAAAATGTAAGGCGGCAGATTTCATCAGAGACGGAATTGAAAAGCTTGAGTATCGTCATGTTAAATTCCTCAATTTGGATAGCAACAATGAGGAAAAATAGTTTAAGAATGTGCCTTTTATATAAACTCGTATATACACTCGTATATATACACGTGTAATAAAACTTTGTCTTGCTTTTAGGCTCATATTTTCTTTTAAAACATAAGTTCTTTCCTGGACAGCATTTGCTGACAATGTGATTTTATTTTGCAGAGCACATTTTAAGTTTGCATAGAGCAAAGTAGAAGAACCACAGTCTGTATACTACCACACAAGGATGCATACTGAATCTAGGAACGTTTAGACACCAAGATGGTGACTCTAACCCTGCCCACCGTCACGCTGTAAGGCCGAAACGTAAGTTACTTTTTGACAGCCCTTATATAACCCACATCCAATCCAGCTAAATGCCTCAATGAACAAACACAGAATCCCCATAATTTTATCATATTTCGCAGAAAATTAGTTAAACTCTGAATAAGATTGATACCACGATCTTTGAGCAAATTTTAAATGGATCGTGATTGATGTCTTTTCTATATCTTGTACTGCAGTAGAAACTATGATGTCTTAATTTTTCTGTGAGATAACTTATGATAGCACTTTTGAGCAGGGAAACTAAAGTTAATTGATTAAGAACTTTAACTTAACTGAAGTAGTATGACAACTAGAGTATTTACACTTTGATTAAAATAAGAGTTTTCCAATAGTACGCTTTTTCTAGAAAAGTAAAGTAATTTAGAGTTAATTTGGTAACATTAAGTCCCGTCAGGTCTAATCTTAGAATAATTAGCTAATGAAAATATATTTTCATACATTTTTGGGTCCCCACTGCATTATTTATCATACACATGTAGGAAGATAATGTATTTGTTTGCTATTTGATACCAATTCAAGTGACCATTCTAGTAATTCCATTAGTTTGCTTATGCTAGTTATTTTTCTTAAATCTTTTGACGCTTGTTTCAAAACGTTTATAACATAACTGGATACATTTATGCGCCCCACTCGTATCGCTATAGAAACTGGAAATCACAGTTATGAAAATTTCTAATAACAAGATATTCTGCTTCTAGGTATCTCTCGAATCTATTAATTGGGCGGTGTATTTTCGTCGTGCCGTGAATTTCTCTATTCCTTTTGTTGAAGAAAATGAAGAAATGAGACAAATCTTTTTGGTCGAATGGAAGAGGGAAACGTCGGCATCAAAATTAATCTCCCTCCATTCAACATGCTATCTCAAATGGTGATACAGGGGAAATACTATTTATGAACTGCTAAAAATGGAATGGTTATTGGAAAAGATTGAATGGAGATTGGGAATGGAAAGCGTATCCAAGTTACAAAGGGTTGGAGCTTAGAGCTGAGCAGCACGATGTCTTAACTATCTAATAAATGAATCTACATCTACATCTACATAAGTACCCTGCGAGCCACCAAAAAGGTGTGTGGCAGGGGGGGGATGAATGGATGATAGGAGCGTTAATTTACGGTAGGAAGATATCATTTTGGTAGTCTCTTTGCACGAAAATAATAATTTCAAAGAGAATTTACGTGCTTGCCACCAAAAACATTACATTTACCTCGGCGTTGAATTTGTAGAAAATCAAACTGCTCAACCCTCGTATTTCCTTACAAGTCATGCATAATCTTCAATTCCATTTTTATAATAAATCAACAATAGCGTGTATACGACAGAAAGGATTAAATACATTTTTCCATTAAATTTACTTCAAGAGCGAAACTCATTCAACCTAATTCAGCGTTGATCTCTGGTAAGCTAGAGAGAAATGATGTAATTTAAAAGATAAAATTCTATATTAATAAATCATAGTTTAAACAAAAACTTTCACTGTTTTTCAAAACTAGACTATATTCATGAGGTAAATAACTATTTGGCTAAATACAACAATCAAAAACTTGGGCAGTGAGGGCTAATTTTCAGGGTGTACAAATGAGCTGGTATAAAGTTATCTATTC
>CM073777.1:79316124-79333624 GCA_037158775.1 Hetaerina titia | reverse complement strand
TAACAATATAAGTTAAGTTTATATATTATAAAATAAAACTCCTTTAGAAAACAAAATAGCATTCAAATTACTCGTTCAACTACTGAAGACTCTTGAATTAATCATATTTATAGTTTTGATTCCCTAAAGAGTAAATTATTCATTTGAGGCTAAAGCGCAGTGAGACAAGAGTTTACAGATACTGGAAATAATTATGATCCCAAAGAGAGATTTGGACTCTAGATACCGTATAGGGGATGTACCTATGTACGTAAGGTTAACACATCACTCATTAAGTAAAATAAACGTATTACAGATTAACCTCGGTTGCCGTGATTTCAAAACATTTTCTGAAATCAAAGTCAGGAATTCATTTAATTTCAATATTTTAGTGAAATTTCTATTTCATTGCCAAAATTTATCAAAACAATTATCATTTGATGATTGTCTTTCTTCATTAGTTTGACAAATGGTTAAGGTAGATTATTTTTACTTTGTTAACATCTTTAAACTAATTCAGCACAATGAATTTCATTTAGATCTAAGTTTCAGGTAAATAGTTGTCTAAGAAGCCAAAATAACTTATCCTAATTAAGAAATGTTTATGTGAAGATATGCTCATGAATAAAAGCTGAGCTGAAAAGTGGAACACAAGGAGAGGTATCAGATTTTTCTCAGAAATAATTTCTTTTATTGCTCCTTTATTCTGATATTTAAGTTTAATTTAGGAATTAAATAGGTATTTTCAACCACGTGAGGGAAGCAAAAGTGCATTTGCCCGAAGATATTTGTGAAAGTTAAGTCGAATCCTAATTAAGTATACTGCCTATATCTTCTAACATTATATACCCTCTAGAATTAGGTGCAATCAAGAGAGAAAAAATCTTTTATTCTATTGCCGGATAATTAGAAAGAAAAAATGTTTTGATAATTCTGGATCAGTTTTAAAAATTAATTAAGAATGCTTTATCTTTTTTTGAAGAAAACATACCCCAATTCAATGAACAATTATTATTAGTTATACAATCACTTCCACGCTTTGGACTGCTTCAAACTTAAGCTGCGCACAATCACTTACTATATATTATAGCCAGCTTATATAATAAAATGATCAGCTAAAATTTATTTGGCAAAAAAAGTAAACCTGTGTTCAGAATATTTGAGACTACCCCAAACCGTTCTTAAGCGAGAACCATAAAGTTTTCCGATTCCACAGAAAGTTTCTTTAAATGAAATTGTTAGCGGAAAAACCTTTCACAATTTCTCTCCGAAAAGAGATAGAACTCACGTTCAACTTCTGCCTATCTTACGCCTTTCCGAATCAGTTCGACACGTACACATATGAGAAAGAACGGATGAAAATTTTCACCTGAAGATGTGACCTTGTAGGAATATTGTGACACATTATTTAGAACCTCTGAAAACTAAGTCCTGTTATATCAAGTTCCTCCACTGAGTCAATTCAACGCAACAAAACTTCTAGAGTTAAACCCACGGCTGGCGGAATATGTTGCCGCAAGACCAAATGTCCACTTGCTCTAAGACTAAATCCTTAGATTAAGTTTTGATTTTTAAAAGAAATATAGCCATAAATTAAGCATGATCTTGTAACCTTTATCGGTCGAGAAAGCAGGAGGGAACTTTTCCTTTGTGTCATGCGGGGGTCAGTATAATACAAAAGCAATAAATCAAATCAAATCCCTTCCTGTCCCCCTTTTCCTTCCACCCATTTAAACCCGTTTCCACCACCTAACCCCTCTTGCCCCACCCCACCCCATCCCGACTGACCGTTCCTCTGCCCATTGCGGTGGCGTTTGTGTGAGCTTATGCGAAAAACTCCGCTCTCCCTAGCTCTCCACCCCTGAATCCTGGCTTCCCGTACCTCTCTCTGCTCGTATTTTACGGCACATCGATCACCGCCGTTCTCTCTCCCTTACTCCTCCCCCCTCATATCCCATCCGGCCGCCTCCGGTGCAGTACCACGCAGGCAGTCATTCAAACCTTTCCCGACACCCACCTTCCCCCCCCCCCCGCCGACAAACATTCAACTGTCCCTTGGAACGTGACGCCCAGTAATGGAGATAGCTAATGACTTTTCTCGACGCGATGTAGAAATTTTGATCCACGGAAATTTTAAGTCTCTAGATTTAGAAAAGGGAGGCGATGCAACTTTTGTACCTCCTTCTGGTCCCATTCCGTTGATGAATTTAACTCGGAATCGAATACGCACTGCTTATTATGGCTGCATTGTCCTAAAATGCAACAGATTCTTTTTGTTTAATGAGGCAAGAAACTCAAAGAATCAGACCTGGATAATGAGTGAGGGTAGAAGTTTGTTTGAGGTTACTGTAATTAAACCTAAAGGGCTAATTATTGGCATTACAATTATTAAACGAGGATTCACATGTTAAGGTTTTTCAGAACTAGAAATTGTTTTACCAACAGCAGGTTATTCGCAACTGAAGTCCGGGTTATAAATGCCATTGAAATGCATGAATATCGGGATTTTTTAAGTTTTTTTATAATTCATGGAGTTTTAGCATTCGCAAAAATTTATAATTTTAAATATTTAACATATTGATCGCTCAAAATTAATCATTGTATGAAATTAATATTTTGCACATTGTAGTCGATATAAAGGGAATAGGACAGTTTTTTAAATGCAGGAAATGTTGAAAGACCTTCGGTTTAATTTTAATTATTTAAAAAAGGATTTTGCCGTGCTAAATGTTAATACTGGCCCTAAATGAATAACATACTTGTAATAAAATATGCTATTTTGCTACATTGTTATCTGAAGGAAATTAAGTCACCTTTGCGGAATTAGACCTTTCTTTTCGTGAAAAATCGTTTAAGAAAACGTAGTTATCCAAATTGTCACTTTCACAAATAGAATAAAATATTAATTGTAGGAAAAAACTGAATGGATTTTATATGAGAATCGAAACGGAAATAAAAATATGCTCCTAAACCATAGAGTTAAACGAGAATGTTAGCGAGGGATTAGTCGAAAATCGTGTCATAGAAATAAAAACAATTTATTATTAGATTTAATCAAAGATTATTCACCATCTTCACTATTTCCAGTAGTTTTGAGGACATCAATATTTAACAAGGATGTGATTAGAGCGACAGAAGAGTCGTAAATACATAAAAAAAAGGTCGAAAAAAGTCTGTGTAAAGGTAAAGGCGGTGGAGAGGTTTAAAAAAAACGCAACACCAATCCCAGGAGAGCTTTTAACAGCATGAAAGTTCTCCTTTCCTCCGTGGGAAGGAGATAAGGGAATCACACAATGAAACAAGAAGGTAGGCGGGAAAGCGGGGAGGGGGGGTAGGGTGCGACCCTTAGGGAATAAGGAAACGTCTTCGGAGAAAGTGTTGTTGTGGAAGAGAACGGCGGTGCGGGACAGAAGGAAGGGAAGGCTCGTTTTCAGGTGAGAGGCGGCAATGCGAGGAGGCAATTGGGGTGGAGGGAGGAAGACACGAAGGGGGATGGATGAATGGATGCCGATCCCAAACCATGGAAGTGACGTTAAACGAAGCGGGAGGCTGGCTTGGGATCGAAGACCACCAGGAGGAAATGCGGACGGGGACGGGCGTGCAGTGGGGTAGTTTCGAGGGAGAAGGTCCAGAGGGGTGTCGGGAAGAAGGGGGGGGGGGCTTTGTGTCGCCCGAGAGGTGCGTAAACAGCTGTAGTCTTCAAACAGAGGATGCGGCATTGGAAGAAGAGGAAACAGGGATTCTATTCTGAGACGGCGTTGCCCTCGTTATGCTATCCGGTCGGGGCTGTAAATCCACGGTACCGCAGAGTTTCAAGCTTTGAATCTCTATCTAACATGGTCCCGTGTCGACTGCGGAGCGCATCCTGCGTCTGAAAGGTTAAGTGGCAGAGGAGGTGTTTATGATTACCTCTATTAAGGGGAAAATGATTCATGCCTTAGAATATACGGAACGAAAAAAAAACGTAGTCAACATTTCGTTAATTCAGCTTAATGATGCTTTAAAATGCAAACCTTCTATTGATTTATTAAAAAGTAAAGTACGGTATTATCTAAACGCATTAAAGGTTATTCTGATCTTCGGAAGCACTTTCGAATAACATGGGCAGATTTGACCCTATCCTATTACCTTTCGCATTATTATCTATACCGCCCATACTTGCTACCCCCTTGAATTCCCAAATCATGTTATTCTTTAATGTTTGACATTGTAAAATCAATATTTTGCCGGTTAATACGAGTACCAATATTAAATCACCGGAAATATATATGTTTAAGCATAGAAATAAACTAAGTAGAGGAAATTCACTGAAAACGGGAGCAATGTCTATAGAAACAGTAAAACCGTGATACGTATTTATAACCTCTACTTGTCGTCATAGTATGTCACTAGCTATTCACAGAGACAATAAAAGAAACATTGAATTTTGGTAATCTTAACGTTAAAACACATTTTTATTACTTAAGGTTGCAACTGGGAGTCACATTCTTGGGACTTTTTTTCTTTGATTTGATACTCGTATTTGCATTTCAGATATTCTTTATAACTCTTGCAGTCTCACTTCAAGCATGTTATTTTTTAGGAAAAGCAAACTTTTACACATTTTTTACATAATTAATTGCAAAACTGGAATTTTAGTGCAACATTAGACTTTCAATGCAGATATATCTGTTAAAAGAATATTTGTCGGTAGTGAATATGCAATGTAACTGCTGTCATTGAAATTTGACTACACAAAACTTGTAGCTACAAAACATACAAGGTTAGGAAAAAATAGTAACACAATGGCAAACTATGAATTAAACTTATTTCCGAATTTAAATTAGCACTCTCGAAGATTCAAACTTTTTTCGGAATAATGTCATTTATTTTTATTATATTTTTAATGGTAAATAACGCTATTTATTTATCATCAAACCCGCTTCGTACACCAAAATTAAAAGAACGCTAACAATATGATCAAGCGTTCAAAAGAGAAAATATTTACTTCAGAATTGATGACCTATGTTAAATAGAATAAAGCAGTGACTAGTTTCTCTAAGTGACCAATTTTATCACATTATGTAGGCACTGATTATTACTAATTGATACTTTTTGCCCAAAAAATTAGGATATGTTCAGCTTTTCAAAATCCCCTTATCGTAAATAATGTCGCTTTGGACTTTAAAACATCTTTTCAATAAATAAACACAGAAAAACATTATATTGGTATGTAATCTAGTGCACAGTTTTCCCTGGGTTACTCACTAGAACGGATTAAAAATATGAGATCCAATCTAATTAAATATAATACCATGATAAAATGTCAGGAAAAATGTCACACTTTAGAGTATTTCAACAGCTAAGATGATAATTAAACAAAATTGAGCAATTCCTCACAACTATATTGTTGTTCTTCTTGCTGAATAGAATTTTTTCAAGTCTTATTAAAACCTATGCCATGCGCGAAGTATATAATCAAATTCTATACTAATAAAACTTTAAGTGATTGAGGCTAGAGGTTAAGCCATATCAAAAGTATATTTTTGTAAATGGATGAACTCAAAGTTTGAATCTTATTGCTAAGTAACCATTAAGCCGTTATGATTTTATCTTTATAAACAAATCAAGGCAATTATGAATAAATGTAACAAGTGGTACCAATATTAAGGGAAGAGGCCTTACTGATGCGTCAAGTCATCCACGCTCATTTGGAACTTGAGGGAAAGAATTCATAAAAGATGAAATTAGACATATATGGAGTAAAAGAATTATTCCCTAGCAATTACATTGCCGAGTTTTACTTATTTATCCTTCCTTTATTGTTTTCGCTGCTAAATCGTGAAAATTTATGGATAGGGATAAGTGACTGGCAAGCTCAGGTCAGTTAAGAAACCATCATGATTAAGGGCATGCAGCGACTGTAGTGATCTGCATCCGATCCTTAAGGCACGCGACTGAAGGTACAGACTGCAGGACGTCGTGGCGCAGGTACTTCAATGGTAACGCCGATGGCGTTTTGCGGACAATGCGCTAAAGATGAAGGCGATCGCCTTCTACCCGGGAAGAGGTGGGCCACCAAGAGTGAACCTATCGGTGAACGGAGTCGTCTTAGTATGCGAATCTGAAGATCTCTACCTCGGAGTGCTGATAGACCGGAAACTCCTTTCGAATTCCCTTGCGCTTCGGGTTTGTGCAAAGGCATATGCGGCCTTTAGTCGGCTCCGGCCGATTATTCATCTGCCAGTCTTGAGTATGGACACAAAACGTGGATTATAACGAACGTGCGTGCAGCCAATACGCTGCGCAGGTATGGTCAGGAGTGTCGCGGACGAGTCTCGCTCGTATTCAAGAGGAGCAGAATTCTGCACTTCGTTGCATCTTAGGACACGGTCGTTATGTCCGCGTTTTCCAAATGCACGTAGACGGAAAGTTGAAACCCCTTGACGCCCTTTTGCCCCAAATCTCGAGAAAATCCTTTGAGAAAGCGGGAGAGGCGACCCTCATTGGTCGGGTGGCAGATATTCAGGTCTGGTCATGGGACCGCTACAAGGGCCCCATGGCCAGCTAGAACACCGAAGAAACCCTTCCAGCAAAGATCTGCTTTGAGCGGGGAGCTGACCACAAGGAAGGATTCTCCTCACCATAGTACCCTTAGCGGCTGGAAAGGCGGAGCGCAGGGGCAATACAGACCCTTTGTAGACCTCGCACCCGGCCAAAATGCAGAGCTGGCACATATCTACCCTGAGGACGATGCTCGAGGAAGGCTTAGGAATGTCGTCAAACATGGAACCATTTTATACGAGGTGTGTTCAAAACATAACTTACTTTATGAATATTCCTCGTACTGCCTCTCAACATTTCCTAAATTGAATTTTTCTGACTTCTTAGCATTTCACTTGATAGCTTCCTTTCGTCTCTCACCACATTACAGCTTCGTCGTTTCTTTCCCTCTCTGTTTGAATTTTCTCAAGTATTCTGGAGTCGTACAGCTCTACAACCTCTAATCAGCCATCATCCTCTTGCCTAAAATACCGAGTTTCGGATCTGTAAAGTGCCTTATTCCAGACTTGTATTTACTCATCTAATCTTTAAGTCATTACTTAGCGTATCTATCATCAGTTCCCTTATATTTTCATCTGCTTATTTCTGCAACAATGTCTTTCTTCTGTTTACTTCACTACTTCGTCATCTTTTATTTTCCCTTACTTCTACTAAATTCTTTCCCACTTCAATATTATTAAAAAGTCGTTGCAATTAGGCAATTGTACTGGTGGCAACGTTCAATTCTGGTCAACGGTCACTCTTACAATGCACATACGAGGTGTGTTAAAAAATTAACGGGAATTTTTTCATTTCTCATTCATTTTTTCAGGCTTGGAGAGCCCGATTGTCAAACTTTTTTTTTATTATGTTGGTATACATGCCCCTGAAGTATGATAAAACTTTCAGCTGTTTTCATTGTGGGCTTTGTCTGTGACATTTAATAAGGTTAGACGTGTATTATGAGCTCGGCGATTCGTTTGTTAAAATAAATGGATCAAATAATTTGTATTAAATTTTGCGTAAAAAATGAAATAAAGTGTAACAAAGTTTGTGAAATTTTAACAAAGGCCCATGGTGAGTCTGCTATGAGTAAATCAAGAGCTTATGAGCGTTTCCAAGAAGGTCGTGAAGACCTTGAAGATGACGAACGCCCTGGACTCCCCATCACATCAACAATCGATGAAAACGTGGAAAAAATGAAAGAAATGGTTATGAACGATCGCCGGATCACAATTAGAGAGGTCGCTGATGATGTTGGCATATCTACTGGAACATGTGATGACATTTTTTCCAATTTTTAGGGCATGAAACGCGTAACAGCAAAAATCGTTCCAAAATGGCTTTTGCAGCACGATAATGCACAAGCTCACACTTCATTGCTTGTTCGTGAATTTTTGGCCAAAAGCAATACTGTAACGATGCCCCAGCCTCCATTTTCGCCAGATATGGCTTTGTGTGACTTTTTCCTATTTCCAAAGATTAAGAGAATCTTGAAGGGCCGTCGTTTTACAGCCGTAGATGACATTAAAAGCGCATCGCTGAAAGAACTAAAGGCTATCTCAAAGATCGAGTTTGAGAAGTGTTTCGGGAATTGGAAGAAGCGCTGGCACAAGTGCATAATCTCCAATGGGGACTACTTTGAAGGTGACAGCATCAATGTATAAGAATAAATAAATATTATTGTCTGAAAAATTAAAATTCTCATTATTTTTTGAGCACGCCTCGTGCATACATTCGTTATACGTACTACGAATTTGATCCATATTGTGCATGACGATGTACTGTCTGACGTATAAACCTTTCAAACCGGCCTCAATCTGCCTCCTCCTCTCTCAACTCCTTCACTCCTTATACGTATAGTATTCTTAAATCCCAGGATGTTTATATTTGGTTCTTCTTGTACCTGAAAATTGCCCTTTCTCAGCTCGATAACATTCCTTTCTTCCCCACCGTCACCCATTGAGACCTATTCAAGCAAACTAAATCTGTTCGTCGAGGGCTCACTGTCTTTTTGCGTGGGTGCTCAACCCGCCGCGCCGTCTACCATCTCTTCCTCGACAGCTGAGACGCCCTACTGCAAATTCAGATTAACACTTCGTTTTATCCACTCCCGCTTTCCACAATTCCCACACTTCTCTTCTTGCTCGATCACCCAAACGTAGGATCCTCTTTTAAGATACGGTCACCAGGATGTGCAACCGAAGAGATATTCACAGGGGATAAACGCAACTAAATTGCATCCTTTCAGTCAATTTTTTTATCACGGTCGACTCAAATCTCCGTGAGAATTGTCTCTACTCAGTTGTAAGATGCATATCTTTAATGCAGGTTTTTCCTAAAAATGTTTTCATTTTAAATTTAAATATTTGAAGAACATGTGAAAATTAAATTAACCACCATGTTCAGAATTTTCGCTCATGATAAAGCAATAGCTTGTGTAAGACAGTAAAAATGCGTGAAAAGTTCGGATTATTATTGGCTAAATTGTTTTTTTTTCTTTATTAAGAAAAGGAAAATTCCTCAAGGTTTGACACTGGCGCGAAACATTCATGACATGTGGTATTTAAAATATTTTGATTGTAGTAAGGCATATTTTCCCTCATGCTCTGCTCAACTACTTGAGTGACAGTGCTAGTATATTTCAACGCAGAAGTCAGGCATAATATAAACATCTTCCGGCGAAGTAGCGGCGGATTGCGGTAGAAAATCTCAGAAAGTTCCCGAAAGCGTAATACCTTGTTCAGGAACTGATATAGCTTACCGTTTCCCTTGGATTTAATGCAATGGCACTACTTCCATAATGGCAAATACGCGCTTCTTTAGAGAGAATATCTTCTGGAAAATAATAATCATCATCTTCACTGACTTTCGCCACATTGCCGGCTCCATTACTTCGAACTGTTTGTAACGATGCTTAACGTCGTTAATATATCTGATTAAATGTGACTCTTCCCCGAGTTACCTATTTAGTCTAGCTGTTGGAAGGCGGTGCATGTCCCGTGAGATATAATAGGAAGTTGGATGCGAAGAATATTCAGCTCAATGGACCAATATAATCAGTCGTGAACAAAAGCGGGATTAGCGTGGTGGCATATAATTATGAGAGCTGGAAAGCATTTTTGTGGGTTTTCCAATCTCATCGCCCCTATCACTTTCCCTACGATGCTACGACCTCTTGCTGTGATTTTCCACAAACCGACTAAGCGTGTTTCGTTAACATTAAGACGTTGGACAAAAATGTGATTATTAAATGAGCAACACCCATTTTCAGACGGGCGTGAAAAAAATTTGTAATGAAGAATGTGGACACGCATTCAGCGGTTGAAGTGCTGTGATATGAAAGGAAATTAGATAAAACTCTCCAGCAGTTCTTCAGCTATTACAAGAGTGTATTTTCATCTGTACCTAGGTATCGCATAGTAATACACCGATAGGGAGTGTGGAAAGGTGCCAGAGTAAAGTGCAGAGGAAGAAATTGCGGAGTCTCAGACTCAATGTGGTAAAAATGGAAGATATTAGCTGTATACCTTTATACTATTAACCAAATTGCGATATGCGTCCCAAATCATACCTAGGTAAAAATGATGTGGTAAATCGAAATCTTTTCGATATTAAATTTTTATTATATTCAAAAATGCTATAATTTGGCCATTAATTCGGATTAAAACGAGATTCTCTCATTTGAACATCCGGGCAAGTAGTATTGGAGTGATTGAAGTCATAAACGTAGAAATCTATTGGTTTTGAACCATTGGATGACAACAGGTGGACCATACATACAGTTGAAATGCAAGTAAGGAGCGTAAATATTCGGAGAATAAATGCAATGGACCCTCCCATGGACTACAACCTTGTCGTGGTGGAAGGGCTTGTGTGTTCCGATGACCCCTAGAGCTGTGCTGGCGGGAGTAATAATAATTACTCCTGGAAGGGTCACCCATGCCAGATAGGTCGAAGGTTAGGAGCCAGACGAAAGGTAGTCCACGCAGCGTCTGTTCCTCAGTGAGGCGGCTGCAATGGCGTCTGACCCCAGTGGGGCGGCCATTAAGTGATGGTGTCACGTTAAAAACACTATTGAGGAAGGCAACGGGAAACCACCTCAATTATGATTCCCAAGAATATTATGATGGGCACTATAGATAATATGAGTCCTGGCAACTACGGGACACGGCCCAAGAGGCCGTGTGTCGTGCCCGGCAGCGGGAGAGGCAAGGCTTCCGCGGTCGTCATCCCACGAAACCCTTGCGGGGAAGAAATAACTTCAGCAGGACAGAAGACTCAGAAGAAGGCGAAAGTAGTTAGAATAGGAACCTGGAACGTCAGGACAATGTTGAGGAGAGGCAAATTAGAAAATATTAAGCGAGAGATGGAAAGAGGTAACATAGATGTTTTAGGCCTCTGCGAGGTGAGATGGAAGGATAGCGGGGATTACTGGAGTGACAATTATAGAGTAATATACAGCGGGGGGGATGAGAGCCAACGAGGGGTTGCCGTAATTTTAAATAAAGGGGTAGGAAGAAGCGTAGTCAACATAGAGCAAGCGACAGATAGAATTTTACTCGTAGAGATTAAAGCAGAGCCGACGAACTTGGTCATTATTCAGGTATACATGCCACCGAGCAACCACAAGGAGGAAGAAGTCGATAGGATGTATGATGAGTTAGAGGATATCATCGCGAGTGTTCCTGCAGGGAAACATTTGATAGTGATGGGGGATTGGAATGCGACGGTAGGCGAAAGAAGAGATGGTGGTGAGGTGGGGGACTATGGGTTAGGCACGAGGAATGAACGCGGGGAGAAAGCAATTGAATTCTGCAGGAGACAGGGGTTAGTCATCACTAACACATGGTTTAGACACCACAAAAGGCGTAGGTATACATGGAAAATGCCAGGTGACTCAGAAAGGTATCAGTTAGATTATATTATGGTTAGGCACAGGTTTAGGAACATTGTGATAAATTCGCACAGTTTCCCAGGAGCGGATGCGGACTCTGACCACAATTTAGTTGTTATGAAATGTAATGTTCGTTTCAAGAAGATAAGGCAAGGGCGGCGGGTTAAAAAATGGAATTTAGAAGCAGTAAATGAATTAACGAGGAAGGAGTATCAGGAGGCTGTAGAGAAATGATGGATGACGGTAAAGAACTGAGTATTATCGAAGAAAAATGGGAATGTATCAAGAAAGGGATATTGGAAGCCGCTAAAGACACTATAGGAACCGTTAACGGGAAAAGGATAAGGAAACCATGGGTAACGGATGAGATGATTGCGAAGATGGATGAGAGAAGAAGATGGAAAAATGTAAACACAGAGTTAGGGAAAATGAAGTACAAAGAGTTAAACAATAAATTGAGAAGGGCCACAAATAAAGCAAAAGAAGAATGGTGGAAAACGCAATGCGGGGATATGGAAAGTTTACAGAAGAAGGGTGAAATTGGTGCTCTATACAGCAAGGTTAAGTTATTATCGGGAAGTAAGAAGGCAAGAGCTGTGCTAACAGTTAAAGATAAATGGGGTAAGATAATAGTTGAACCAGGAAAAATCCAAGAGAGATGGAAGGAATATATAGAAACACTGTATGGTAAAGAACTTAGGCCGACAAGGTTAGACATAGAAAAGGAACATGACGTAGAAGAAGATAGCTTAGGTCCAGGCATACTCGACGATGAAATAGAAAGGGCATTAAAGGAGATGAAAGCAAATAAGGCTGTGGGGGTGGACAATATTCCTGTAGAAATGTTGAAATGGTTAGGGAAAGGTGGGAAAAAGGCCATATATGGACTGATTCGTAGTATCTATGAGGAAGGAATCTGGCCGGAAGATTTTGTGAGATCGGTGTTAGTTCCTATTCCAAAAAAGGCAAAGGCTTCGTCATGTGAGGATTACAGAACAATAAGTTTGATATCCCACGCAGCTAAAGTTATTCTCAGGATCATCAACAAAAGGATAGAGAGTAAGGCAAATGATTACTTAGGGGATGATCAGTTTGGGTTCAGAAAAGGAAGAGGTACGCGTGATGCCATTGCAGTAATGAGATCACTAGTCGAGAGGAATATAGAATACAATCAGGACGTTTTTGCCTGTTTTGTAGATTTCGAAAAGCGTTTGATAGAGTGAATTGGGAAAAATTAATGCGTGTATTGCAGAAAATAGGAATGGATTGGAGGGACAGGAGACTGATCCGCAACCTGTACATGTCTCAGACTGCTCAGGTGCGAGTGGGGAACGGAGAGTCTGGATGGGCAGTGTTAGGAAGAGGTGTAAGGCAGGGTTGCCCATTGTCACCGGTACTGTTCAACGTATATGTAGAGGAAATGATTAAAGAGGCATGGGAAGAACTGGAGGTAGGAATGAAAGTCGGAGGGGAACTCGTAAAATCGGTTAGGTTTGCTGATGACCAAGCATTAGTTGCTCAGTCAGCCAAGGGGTTGCAAGCATTGTTGAGTGAATTGGAGGTTCAGTGCGATAAATATGGGATGAGAATCAATATTAATAAAACAAAGGTTATGCGATTTTCCAGAAAGAAAAAGGCTAAGCTAAATATTAAAATAGGCGGGGAAAGAATAGAGCAGGTAGAGCAGTTTACATATCTCGGAAGTGTTTTGGACCAATACGGTCAAAGTGGTAGGGACGTAAGGAGAAGAATTGCGCTAGGCAAGGAGGCTTTCTCAAGGAGGAGGGAGTTGATGACGGGGACGTTGAGTAGGGATGTTAAGAAAAGACTCGTAAAAACTCTGATATGGAGCGTAGCTATGTACGGCGCGGAAACGTGGTCGCTGAAGCAGGAGGATAGACGTAGATTGGAGGCTTTTGAAATGTGGGTGTGGAGAAGAATGGAGAAGGTGAAATGGACCGAAAGGAAAACAAATGAGGAAGTACTGGAAATGGTGGGTGAGGAGAGGGGTTTGTTGAGAGAAATTCTATGGAGGCAGGAAAAATGGATGAAAGGCGTATTGAGCGGTAGTGGAATGTTGAAGAGGGTAATAGAGGGGAGAATGTTGGGCAAGCGAGGTAAGGGTAGGAACAGGATAGGGATGTTGGACGGGATGAAGGGAGGAAAGAAGTACACCGAGATGAAGAGGGACCTGATATAGATTAGTTTGCTAGGTGGGGAGTCACAAAATGTTTATTTGATAGTTGTGTCCATCCAAAAACCTACCTTAACCGGTAGATTACCTAATAATAAATGCAATGGAATGTTCCGAGGAACGAAGCCACTCAAGAGGGAATCGCTTCGTCCAAATCGCAGGTGCTACGAGCTGGAAGAGGGGAATGGGAATAATGCGGCAAAGAGGGGTTAAACACGAGTCAAGTCGTTCAAGGACGATAATAACTGCATTCAAATGCCTTGAATGCCATTTAAATCCCCGGGCGACAAAGTTGTATAAATGATGATACCTTTGACAGTTGACGATTATGATGGAATGTAAGCAATTTATGGGGGCAATGATGAATTATAACAAAATTGTTTGAAAAGGAAATAAATCTTTACACCAACAATATGGGAATGTAATTTTCCAGGAAATGGCGAGAAGGCTACCAGTTAAAAAACATTGCAAGAGGAAATGGAAAAAAAGATTGGAGTTACGTCAGGAATATTTTCAGGAATTCCGACAGGAGTTTTGCAAGCAAAACGTCGCATTGAAACGATTTGCGTAAAGGAAACTAATGGAGAGTGGCTCTTGAGACGATGTCAACTAAGCAACTCAATTGTGAATCAGAAATTTATGAATTAAGAACTCGGACAGAAGAAGCTACCCAGATACAGATGATGGCAGTGCCATGGCAACTAATGAATGGTTATTATTTATTTAAATGTAAGGAAATATTAAAAGCAGCAAAAATAAAACTGAAAGGAAAGAGTACTTTGACAGACGCTGAAAAGGATAGCCTATGCAATGAATCATTACCACGAAGGAATTGATAGCCAAAAATCAAATGTTGACAACTTCAAGCCGTAGCCGGAGAGTAGCAAACATAAGTCTTAACAAATAGTTAGCAGAAATTTTAACACAATGGAATACTAAAATTTTATAACATTGTGGAATACTAAAAATTAGAATAAAACTATTAATAAATGCAATTTCTATAGCTGTTGCATATATCATTGTAAATTGTTATAAAGTCACCAACTTCCAACGACCGCCCGAAGACATAATACACATGCTCGTATTTGATGAAATGGTGTAATTTCCGTTAGTCACATTGTCTTTAAAGATGACGTCGTTTGTTATTTTATCGCATAGATTTGCGCAATTCAACACAAAGGGACATGATGTTTTTCATCGTCACAACGACTCGCTACTTGGCTTGCTTTTAGTTGGATGCCACAAAGGCGGTCAGTGTCTCGTGAACTAATTTTTAACAATCAATTCCAATCGTACCAGCAAAACGATTGGCACTTCCGCCGACACAATTCTCACCTCTTTTCTAGCGAATCCTGTAATCAAACGAAGGAGCTTGAAAATTTCTGGCGGAGGCGTCGACTGCGTCCACGAGGACATTTTATTTCTCGACAGTTTGATTTTCCGTAGAGGAAACTTTATTTTACCGTGTCCTCCGTTCTAGTTCTCCTTCACTAATTTTTCAGTTCAGTAGTATTGTTTTTTTCTCTTTTAATTAAAAAAATGATTTTCAAAGTCGCTGGTGCTCGGAATTTCCTGTTTTTCACTTTATCGTCAATTTTTGTAAAATTAATTCTTTCACAAGTGGAAATGAGTGCAAGGTGGATACTTAGGGCTAAGACGACTATGTGTATTCTCATAATAATTCTCGCTCATTGAGGATTATATTTATTCTTTTGCTTTTATAACTTTGCGGAGTATTGAAGATAGAGCTTATAGAGTTGGTGACGGTTACCATAAGCCTTTTTTATGAATGTTTTTGTTTTATTTTATTATTTATAGGATGCATAAAAAAGGTGTTTTTTAACTATTCCCCACGTAAAAAGAATTATATATATACATGTCTAAAACAAGTGATGTTCTGGAATGTAAAGAATGATATACCTCAAAATGAGTGTTTTTTGTCATTTAGCATTTATTTGGAAATTTTGGTTGACTTTAAGGTTATTAATGCCAAGCATTATCAAACTCTTTTGAATACTTATATATATACAAGCAGGAATGTACAATGCTATAACTGGACATTTGAGTGGTTTACAGCTTGCAGTGATGAAAACAAAATAAAATAATGAAAAAGACTTTTCGGAATCATTGTTTGTGTTAAAAATCGAGTGTGAATCCCTCTTCTCACTGAATTTGAAACAATTCAAGGTACTTCTGATGAAAATGTCAACGTCAAAGTGTAATAGAACTTACTTAATAATATTTTTCCTTCATTTTCAGTGAGCAGAAACGTTTTGCTCCCATATTTTATTCATTTGGCTATTTTAGGAGTAAGAAACGTATATAGGTAATTTTTACTCAGCTTTTTATGGTATTATTACAAATATTACGATTTTTTTTCATTATTTTAAACTGCATTCTTAATGAGATATAATAGTAGGCTATTTACGGTTTTGAATACAAATGAATGCTTTTCTGAAGTTTTTTGCATTTTGTTGATGGTTTTGTTGGTTCCAATTTCGTGTGACGTAACCGAAATGCGGTTTGAACAATGTATTTGTTAGATCCCCGTTTCTTGTTTATCTATTCAATTGATTTTCACTTCAGAACCCTCGTCATTTGATCATTGTACTCCTTAGGTATTTTGGAGTATGTATGTATTCGTATGCGACTTACTTATGTCCTATCGTCTATTTTCAGTTAACCTAATGGTATGTTTCAGAGTAACTTATTAATATAAATATACGTTATTTGTAGTACAAATCAATGGAAACGAACATATCAGCATAATTGATTAAATGAATGATGTGGTTAGATATAATTAGCAATGAGTACACACGTCGCATTGCAAATAAAATTATACCGATCAAAATAAGAACGCTACGCTACCGAAAACACCCGCCCCACGTAGGGACATTACCATTATAAATTATGCACCACTTCTACGTTAGACGAAATTACCAAGGGTCTTGGCAAAATATTTAACCAAGTTATCAAGCGTAAACGTTGCATTTGCAAACGAAAACTCATTTAGAGGTCAACAGGAAAGTCCCACGGGCATAACATTGCCGCTGGAGGATTCTGGATTTACAAAATAAAATGTAACATTGGTGAACACAGGTCAAGTGAAGAGCATACCCGCCAAAAAATTCAGAGAACACGCGGCATATTATCCAAACGGCGCTTTTTCAAGATAAGCACATCAAAACCATATTTTAAACCGAAGAGAACAAATTAAAACGTGGTAAACTGTCGATAATCCGTGATGATGGATGCATGGCGAAGCAGACATAACTGAGAAAAACACATGTAACCAAAATACGTAAAAAATAAGGTCGTGATACGAATGAATAGATATGGAGAATCTTTATTTTCATTCCTTTTAATTAATTCGAGTAATTTTAGCAACGGAAAATTCACTTTGTTTCCAGTGTTTCAGGCATTGCATAATGGTGGAATAACAGATTCACATGTACGCAAAATTATCTGATCAAGTGAAGAGCAAAATGCGTTTTCCTCAGAAAGCTAACCAAATCACATAGCCAGGAAAAAAATGACTTGCGTAAAACGAGTATAGAAAAGGCTCGCTAATATACGGTCTATCCCAAAAATAAATACAATGATTTCTTGCCACCAACGCAGATGGTTGGAGTGGGATGATTTTTGATGGAAAAGGTAATGCAAGATCTTAAAAAAGCAAGGCAACCCAAGCCAGTTTACTATGGGCGTTTAAAGTGTGCGGATTCATGCTAGACTGAACCCTTTTTCGATGGTCACGTCACGAATTCACGAGACCACTTTCCATGGAGCAATGATATCCAATAAAACTGAGCATTTACCTTGGAAAATTGGGTCCTGAGACCATGACCATGGTTAAGGGTGCTTATGAAGATAAAGTATTGTCCCAAGTGATGGTTTTCTGCTTGCAC
>CM073777.1:79193387-79316024 GCA_037158775.1 Hetaerina titia | reverse complement strand
TTTCTGCTTGCACAGGATGTTCTGGTAGAGTAACAAGGAGATTGACGATGAGAAATGCTCTAGATGTCCATCAACAACACAGTGTGATGAAAATGTGTAAAAAGTGAGCACATTCTCAATTTTGATTGACCTCCAAGTGTCAGGATGTTAGCAAATGAGTGCAATATTCAGAAAACCACAGTGCATTGTATTTTTACCGAAGATATACCATGAGAATGGTGTGCCTAGATGGTCCACAAGGTGCTGTCAGAGGACTACTTGTGTGACAATCTTCCCTTGGACCTCTTGGACCACGGTGAAAGTGACCCAAATACTTAAGAATAGGTGGTTACTGGTGACGAGACATGGGCCTTTGAGTTCGACCCAAGTACAACCCCTTTGAGTACCATTTTTGACCACCGGATTATGTCAAAGAGGCTATGACGACGTGCCTGAACGAGGGTCCTGTATGTAAGGCCCTAAAGGAAGCATACCACAACTCGTGGAGGCACTGGCATTGGTGTGTCAATACATAAGAGTGCTCTAATGAAAAATATTTGAAATTTATAATTCGTGATCAGCATTCGTCTTCGAGATTTATTCTACTTTTTTGAGACAGATCTTATATCCAGAAAATGATACACTGATTAAAACAATACTCTGTAAATAACTAGTGTCTTATTTGTTGCAGAGTACGTATGACGATCAATTTCTTCGCCTTAAAAGGGTACATGCATTTTTTGTTGTGATGAAGGTGAGGGAAACAATAATGGGAAAGTTCGGATGATACACAAATTTTATGTTTATAAAAATGTAAATGAAATGTCATTTATATTTTTAGGATAATTTCTAAAAGCAAAAAATAAATTATATTTATCTTCCTTGGACTTTCAAAACCTATCCATAAAAGAACTCTTAACTACATATGCAAGTACCAAGGATTGACTAAGGATATAATAAGGAGATATCCGAGAGTGAGTACGTGATCAATATAATTAACCCAATAGACTGGGATGGTCAGATAAATAGCGTGCAAGATTCAATATGGTTTCTAAAGGGATAATGTTTTAATTTGTTCTAACGAGGTGATCACTTTTGATACAATTGGAATATTAGGCCATGGAAAATTTATCATTTCTACTCGACAAATTTTAGATTTACTAAATTGATGCATATGCTACCTTATCATTAAATATTTAGAGAAAGAGTGTCATTAATATAGTTAATTAGAATATGTAGATTATTCGGAAGATAATTACTTTGATATTCATGCATGGAATTAATATCGGTTTGAGTGACCCAAGGTCCGTTATTTTGTCACATCAATATACCTGCAACCATGAGGATAAAAAAGGGCTTAATGAAATCTCAATTCAAGTTATAACATCTCTTGGGACCCATAATTCAACTAAAATTGAACATAAGTAGATAGCATACGTAACTCTGCAAAATAGATTATTGTCAGTAAAAAATTTGGATTACAACGTGTTTTAATGCACAACCAAGGGGACTATTCAAAACTTTTCCTTGAACAAATGTATTTCATGTCACGTATTGATGGTACTTACACGCACACATGGACGATAAGGGCTAACTTTTCATTCCAAAAATCAATGAATAAAAATTTGACTTAATAAGTGACTCGAATCGATTCCTGATATTTGACATGCGATCGAGGAGAGATTCAGAGAGAGAGGGGCAAAGAGTGCATAAATCAAAGAGGAGGAAGACCAAAATTTAAGATAAGCCAAAGTCAGAGAGGTAAGGTGAGAGACAGTAAGAGGTTTAAGAATTGGAAACTTATGAAAGGTAGACATTGGAAGAGTCCAAGGAAGGGGCGAGAGAAGTTGATAATAGCAAGTGGACGGATCCCCTCACCGGGTTTTCAGACCCACGTGCAGAAAAAAATCTAAGAAAACTAATATTGAAGGAGCGAGGTGGATGAGGGTGAACGAAATGGGGAATGGAGACAGAGGCGACTACAGTGGAGCAGAGAGGCTGTTGATGATGGAGAAATTGTTGGAATAGAGAGATTCGCAGCGGTGGGGTGGGGGAGAAGGAGGATAGGATATTTTGAGAAGAGTTACACTACGCATGCGCAATGACCTCGTATCTACATCGCCGACCCAACCCTACCTCATCCCTCGCCCCACGCACACATCCCTCGCTCCTTCCCCTCCCAAGCCCCTTTCCCCACCCTCCCGCACAGTATTCGCCTCGACGAGTCCCTTCAAAAGAGTCCCACGTTTATCTCTCTGCGAAATCTCACCTTACAAACCACGGGTCTGCCCGGCAGGTAGTGAACGTTATGAACTAGTAATTGCAGCCCATGCGCTCCCTTGGGCGCGGGAGTGGGAAAACAATTTTTTTATTCCTTCGCGAATCTTCCGCTAAGAGATAAATAGCATAGTTTTCTTGTCTCTTGCTCCTTCTCCTTCCTCTCCTTCTCCTTCCTCTCCTTCTCTCTCTCTCTGACTTTCCCTTTACCGATGGCATAGGTTTACCAAAGTATACGACAGATTGAACGAGAAATATTGAGTGAGAGTTGATTGGCAATTTGATAAGGAAACACTTTAACAATCATCTCCAAAGGATTTCAATTACAAAAATTCCAAACAAATTCCAGGGTTAGATCAATATAAAACCATCAGTCGCTATTTTTTCCGAATTTGCGTCTTAATAAACTAATGAGCGGGCCAATCCGAAACCCATGGGTTTATCATTTACCTGAGCAACTCGTAAGTCACGATGTCATCAAATAGCGATTGAAAATTGCCATAAAAGTCCAAAACAACACATTAACTAGGAAAACGTGGAGATGATATCCATTATGAAGAGAAAGAGTTTTACGGCACCAGCTAAACTTTACAGGAACCGAATGAACTACTATTACGCTTAAGGTTGAAAATACGACGAAACTACTCCCCAAAACTATTCGGATAAAAAGTTCATTCAAATAATCAAATCAGACATTCAAATTCATCAAAAAGTTCAATGATTTTTCTAGTTTTTAATTTTTTTTCTCAAAATTTTTATGAATTGGGTACTTGAAAAATATTTTCTGTCAACTGACTCCAGTTTATAGGAAAATAGGACAAATTCTAGTCGCGGATATACTAAAGTAAACCATCAAGAGAAAAATGAAATAAAATTAGAGCAATTATAATGTCTAGAAGTGAAAATAGACAAGACAAAAGTTATATAAGGTACAACGAAGCAATTAGATAAGCAACGATAAAAAAAGTACAAGTAGGGATGGATTATTCAGGATATTGAATGCGCATAATATTCTCTTATCAGTAGAAACAACCATCTACGCCTCAGTTATTAAAAGGAGTGTATTTAAACACTAGTGGAATTATTTTTCTACGGATATAAGAAATGGGCTATAGTATAAGGAGAAAAAAGAATTTTTAAAGTGATGCGAATGTGCTACTGAATGATAAAAATGAAAATAAAAAAAGATGTTAAGAAAAAAACTTAATACGGGATGAAATGAGTGAAGGAAAGAAGAATCCCAAAGGGAGGCAGTTTAATATTGGAAAAAATTAGAAATTAATTAAACCCCCCCGAAGCAGGATAACTTCAGAAGAGTATTATGCAAGGAGCAATTAGCATAAAGTATCGCAGATAGGATGACAGTAAATGAATAGAAGACCGTGTTTAAATATTTTGAAGAAATATGCATAAATGTGAAAGCTGACATTCTAAATGAGGGCTATTAAGATAAACCAATCCTTCTAAAGAATAAGAAATTCAGAGTAAGGCTCCTTTGGCATCACTAAAGCCAATGCAAATCGATAATTTACCTTGGTAAAAATTGTGAGGTAAAACTAATAAATATAGTGATATTTAGTCAATATTATCATTTACGATAACTTTGTTGCTACTGAAAACTAGGAAAGCCCCTATGATCCTTCGAAGGGTATCGCTGGCACCAGTCCAAAAATCTAATCGCAAAAGACCAACACGAGCATATACCACCAAAAATGGGGACTACGATAAAACCCTTACATTCAATGTTGCCTCCTTATCGGGAAAATTTATATCATCGAGAGATAATTGGATCCGAGGTCAAGCTCTAATTTTAATGACCTCCTCTGGCCGGTATACCGCGGAAACAAAGGCTAAAAGGGGAAGTCGAAAGAAACATATGGTTCATCTTCTTTTTGTCGACAACTAAAACATTTTTGAAGCCAAATGGTGACCGCCAAGAGGGAGAAAGAGGGAGCGATTTGAGAGTCAATTCAAGATGACGACTGCAAGTAAATGAGCGAAATGGGGCGTTATGGGATTCGATGAATGCATATTGGAATCAGAAAATGAAAATAGAATGCGTTTCAAAGAGTGCTAGCTTTAGAATATTTTATTAAAATTGAGTTTGAGTGCAACATTGAAGTAAGAATCATTGGGTTATTAAATTAAAATTTCATGCATTTTATTTTACACTACTCATTCAAATGTGGAAAATGTGCATTACTGAGAAAAGTTAAATAATTTGACTATATATTTTTACCGTGACTAACTCGCTTTCATTATTTCTATAGTCCATGTCCATTTACAACTAGTGCAGTTTTAGTCTAAATTTCACCTGACACTTTCTAAATATTTGCATCCCCTTTATCTCTGTGTTGTCATGTCACGAATCCTACTTTCTTAGGCGGATAGGTTACTCTACGCGCTTTAAATGTTATAAGAGAAAAGTTATACTTGAGCTGATTCTTAAAAAGTGGATCAGATATAGTACATAGTATAGTAGTCAAAAAAAGTGCTTATCTCTTACGAGTACATAGCGTACCTACTTCTCAAAATGGAACATGATTGAGGCAAGAGTCCGTTGTTTGGAGTTCTTCAGCACGAAGCAGCAATTAAAAACAATTTTTCCACTTTCAGAAATCTTTTTTAAGCGGCTAGTGCGTTCCTTCGTTTACATCTACATCTACTTAATACCCCGAAGGCCGCCGCAAGGGCGTGTGGTGGGGGGTGTTATGGCACCACCCGATAAAAGAAAAAAAAAACTTCATGCAAAAGCCAAAAAATGTATACAAGCCACAAACAAAATATGGCATGCATTCATACAGAAACCCTTACAACCTACACACATGCAAACATTCAAACTGCCGACTAACATACACATTCACCTACAGATACACCTAATTGCTTTGCAATGTTCAATTTGTTTCCTACTTGTAAATTAAAAGTTTCAATGTTTCTAAAATTAAATTAAACAGTTTCTGGCATAACTTGGTGGAAAATCTTCTTTTTGTCATTCGAAAATTAAGAACTTGGCTCTTCCACTTAATTTTTTTTATTCTCACCATATTATTTATACCATATAATACCAGTTATACCATAACGTCTTTCGTGGGAATAAAAAATTTTAAGTGGAAAGGCCAAGTTGTTTAATTTTCACATTTTTCTAAAATTACTTTGGTATCTTACTGTTATGATTCCTGATTGTTCTGGGGTAGAATGAGTATTTGTATCTATCTGTACTGGATTCTAACTCCCTTATTTTATCTTTGTGGTCTGAGCTACCTAAGTACGGTGGAGTCATAATAATTCCTTTAGTGCCATGCTTAAACTCGTTGGTTCTTAACCTTTCTAAAAGTCTAACTCTCCCTTGTTCTCTTCGTATTTCAAGCCGCTCCCAGCCTTAATCCCCTAAGAGACCTGTCACACTTGTTTTCCTATTATAACAACGCACGACAGCAGTCCAAAAAACGTGCTATCATATACCAACAAATAACACCCAAAGTTCATTCTTTTTCATTGGGGTGACAAGGATTTTACTTGTACTTGCGAAGGGACGGTGGATCAAAGCCGGCAGATCTGAAACCCAAGTTAATCTTAAAAATGACCAAAACCCAATCTTCGATGCTTGTACTTCTGAGATATTAAAGGAGGGAATATATTAGCATCATTACTAAATGTGCGAGTAAACTGTAAAGAAAACAAGCAAAGGAATATTAAGGGAAAATGAGAAATTAATAGGCAGGAGGAACAATAATTGAATTGGTAGTGTAAACGTGATAACATTTTGAAGGTGAGTATAATTAAAATAGGGAAAGCGCTAACCATCGGTCTTTACTTTATGATTTATTGTGTTTGGCGTAGCTTTGTGGAACTTTTATGAATGCTTAAATAAAAATGGTAATTTTTTTTGCAATACACAAGGGAATTTATTGAAATGACTAATAGTTTTTACGGCTCAATATCATCATCCGGTCACAGTTTAATCCTAATGATGGTTCCCATAAAAACACGAGGAAATGTGAACAAATTGAACTTTATTAAACAGATTTTTATTAATAATTTTTCTTTATTTATAACCGCAAAATTGCATATTCAGGCAAAGGAATTCAGGAAGCATAATCAATTTTTATAGTTCGAGATAATAATTTTCGCATATATTTAAAATGAAAAAAGTAATATAACGTGACTAGAAATTAAAACGAGTCATATAATTGACACCATAAACTAACCCTCTGAAGTTTGACGTGAGGAATACCGGCCTAATTTAGACATACTCGACTGAAAATCATGGAATGAAGAGTTTATCTCAAGCAAGTCAAATTTATTTCCATACAAACCTTCGACTCGTTAGATTGCGGTATGTTTAGCTCAGATCTATTACAGTGAAAATATTGCTAGCAATTGTTTTATTTTTCATATATCGAACACATATAGTAAATGGAGTAGTAAACCAATTTTAAGAGGTAGACGATTATTCTAACCTATTGCTGACAATTTTGAATCTATGAAATAGGACATCAAATTCATTAAAAATTCTCTAAATTTGAAGCTTCGTAAGATAAAATCATAGTATTCTTGCGCTATTAGGATACAATTGGGTAAAACGTTGATATAACGTAATTAAAGAAAATGATGAAGATAAATATGCCAGCAGAGGATAATTAACTGAGACAGAAAATGAAATATTCTATGACATTAATGAAACAAGAAACGCGCCTCCAATCCCCTTGACCAGGGAAGTTAATTAGAAAATACATCTCTTCGAATTCAGCTGTTTCTTTTTTGCGTTTTCTTCACCATCGCTAAGACGAGAGGATTTATTTCATAAAAATTTCTTAATAAATTTGAGAAGTTATCGAACCGAGTCTTTGGAAATGAGATTCTTTATTTCCTCGTGCACAAACTTATTTTCGAAATTGGAAATACCAAACCACAAATCAACAAAAAGAAATGAAGAGACGATGGAGGTGGAAGCTGCCAGGATAAGTATGTTTTGATTCTGCAATCAATCTTGATCTCTAGAAGATTAGTAGTGTCACATCTTTCATGGCAATTCTTTAACTTCCCCAAAATTCCTTAATTAAAGATATCAACGAGATACTATTCCGATCATCCAAAATTAATTAAGATCACTTTAAAAAAATAAACACGTAACAATTTTGTAAATACTAGCAAGCTATATAACAGCTTATATATGCTTCGTTAGTTAATTTAAGGTTTCGATGTGACTACCATGTTTAGGAGAACACTTTTCACAATAATATTTACGCTGTGAAAGTGTAAGCAAAGATTCGAGACATTGACGATATCTTCGAATAGAAGAGATAAAATAGGAGGCAAGTGGTTGAAAATCAACCAAATAATATATTTATGTCCTTAAATAAAACTCCTACAATGAGTTTTTTTATGAAAATGACAGGTAATTTTTTCAATTCTGCAACTAATCCCTTTCCAACTTTTTTAAAAGAAAATGAATGCCTCGATTGAGTGGATTTGATTAAGCACGCCAACCTGACTTTAATTCCCGGTCATGTCATATTTTAGTTGTGATACATATAAAGGAGTTCAAAGGTGCAAATAAGCTTTTTGAGAAATCACCGCAGATTTATCAAAATTTGGCAATGCATTTCTTTGGTTTTCATCAGCATAATGAGAGGCGCTAAATTAATATAATAACTGTCGGTTACTCTCCAATGATTAGAAACCGCATGATAAATAATTTTTCCAGCATACAAGTCCATATGTACGTACACCGTTTCCAACTCTCAAAACGAAATCTTATTTGTCGTGCCGGGGTGAATCTGGAGAAACAAATATTATTAAGTCCCACACAGGTAAAATCATTGACAATTTACAGAGACATGAACTTAACGTACCGATCAATATTTATTGGGATGTTTACCATATTTATTTGAATGAATGCTTTAAAAATTAAAACAGTATTATTATAAATGATTCTTAGAGCATTTAATTTGCCATCAATTATTCAGTGTTAAACTATTTACGTATTATTATACCATTCAATAAAATCGCTTTTAACAAATAATACAGCAATATATGCACCTAAGTACTGATATAAAAAAACCATAAACACAGTAATCAACCGGAAGGTCGGTTTAGGGTACCAAGTACCCTAACCTGTACCAAGCCAGACGGCGTGTGAATATTCACACATCAGGGTAGGGGGGCCAGTTCCTTTCCCAGGAAGATCTGGTACCCGAAAAATCAACAAGCTTGGGTGGAGCTGCAGGTACCCAAAGTGCCTTGCCCGGGAATCGAACCCGGGACCCTCCGGTCAGCAGTCTAACGCTCTACCCACTAGACCACCGCAACCCACAAGTACTGATATATATATATATATATATATATATATATATATATATATATATATATATATATATATATATATATATATATATATATATAATTAGGTAATCTACCGGTTAAGGTAGGTTTTTGGATAGACACAACTATCAAATAAACATTTTGTGACTCCCCACCTAGCAAACTAATCTATATCAGGTCCCTTTTCATCTCGGTGTACTTCTTTCCTCCCTTCATCCCGTCCAACATCCCTATCCTGTTCCTACCCTTACCTCGCTTGCCCAACAATCTCCCCTCTATTACCCTCTTCAACATTCCACTACCGCTCAATACGCCTTTCATCCATTTTTCCTGCCTCCATAGGATTTCTCTCAACAAACCCCTCTCCTCCCCCACCATTTCTAGTACTTCCTCATTTGTTTTCCTTTCGGTCCATTTCACCTTCTCCATTCTTCTCCACACCCACATTTCAAAAGCCTCCAATCTACGTCTATCGTCCTGCTTCAGCGACCACGTTTCCGCGCCGTACATAGCTAAGCTCCATATCAGAGTTTTTACGAGTCTTGTCTTAACATCCCTACTCAACGTCCTCGTCATCAACTCCCTCCTCCTTGAGAAAGCCTCCTTGCCTAGCGCATTCTTCTCCTTACGTCCCTACCACTTTGACCGTATTAGTCCAAAACACTTCCGAGGTATGTAAACTGCTCTGCATGGTCTATTTTTTCCCCGCCTATTTTAATATTTAGCTTAGCCTATTTCTTTCTGGAAAATCGCATAACCTGTGTTTTATTAATATTGATTCTCATCCCATATTTATCGCACTAAACCTCCAATTCACTCAACAATGCTTGCAACCCCTTGGCTGACTGAGCAACTAATGCTTGGTCATCAGCAAACCTAACCGATTTTACGAATTCCCGTCCCACTTTCATTCCTACCTCCAGTTCTTCCCATGCTTCTTTAATCATTTCCTCTACGTATACGTTGAACAGTACCGGTGACAATGGGCAACCCTGCCTTACACCTCTTCCTAACACTGCCCATCCGGACTCTCCGTTCCCCATTCGCACCTGAGCAGTCTGAGACATGTACAGGTTGCGGATCAGTCTCCTGTCCCTCCAATCCATTCCTATTTTCTGCAATACACGCAATAATTTTTCCCAATTCACTCTATCAAACGCTTTTTCGAAATTTACGAAACAGGCAAATACGTCCTGATTGTATTCTATATTCCTCTCGACTAGTGATCTCATTACTGCAATGGCATCACGCGTACCTCTTACCTTCCTGAACCCAAACTGATCATCCCCTAAGTAATCATTTGCCTTACTCTCTATCCTTTTGTTGATGATCCTGAGAATAACTTTAGCTGCGTGGGATATCAAACTTATTGTTCTGTAATTTGTTCCATTCCTATTTTCTGCAATACACGCATTAATTTATATATATATATATATATAAATATAAATATATACTAGCTATTTGTTAACTTTTATATAATATGAATCCATTATAAGGGATTACGACAGTGAAAATGTGACTGATCCAAACGAAAGGGTGATGATGCTTTTATATCTCGGGAGTCAATTGAAACTAAAACTTTCCTACAGTGATGAGAACTGAACATTAGCACTATACTCACTACTAGACCTGTAACTACCTCGTTCTTCTCACCTTTTATTGACTGTCAGAATAATTTAATAGTAAATAAAAGGAGCTCTACCATTCGAATTTGCATGAAAAACCACTAATACATGTATTTTTTCATTCCCTCACATTTTTTTATTTGGTGAAATGACCGAAGAGGTGTTTCCACTTTGACTTTACTCTTTAATCCAGGTTATCTCCTACGCGTATAGACAAACGCGAAACTAAAATACTTGAAAATAAAAGTCTGTTGATTCTACATATTCCATCTGTTACTATATACACCATGTAAAGAATCTGTCCGAATCATGGGTTAAGAAAACCCCTTTATAAAACAAACAAAGATATAATGACGGCATCTGTCAACTGAAATAATGAAGCCATGATCGTGGATGGCAAATCATTTTGGGAGGAAAAAATAAGGTAAAATAATTACCGGTGGCCTAATACAAACTTCAAATAAGATGGGATAAAAAACATACGAATTCTAAAAATATGAAAACAAAGGACAGTGAAGATAACCTTGGCCATATTTTAGAGAGTATACTTTACCGAAAAATCGTACATTTTTCACGGGGTTCAAAACCCTCATCAAGCGTGCAGATTGTAATTCCTAGCTACATATCTGGCCTGAACACTTTTTTTCTCATTCACTTGCTGAACTTATCAAGAGGATATTCTCGCTAGGAAAGAAATTGAGAAAAACATTAAAAGTATAACGGGTATCGTCAAACTGCTCGAGGATGAAATGGGGCAATCCCGGACAACATGCATATTTATAGGAATAGATCTCCTCGGACAGTCTCTCCCACACACGCCGCAAAAGAGGACGGAAAACGAGGACAGGGCCGAGAGGGTAGCGCTATAAATTTGCTGGGAAAAAATGGCTCCCGGTAATAGGGGAGCATTCATTTATTCAAGGAGACATGCGGAAAAAAAAGGGTTCGCCCGAAGAAATTCAGCTCACACTCCCTTAACGTTTTCACTCGCACCAACGGCAGTGGTGAACGCTCCTCTTTTTTTTATAAATATATGAGCCCGGAAATATAACTTGACGCGCGCGAGAGGGCTCCGGCGTCATCCCAAACCGACCAATGGCGAGTGAGAGCCACTTGATGTGTGAAATGCAACAGGATAGCGAGAACCACGCGGAATGAGGCGAGGGATGGGGAACAACGGAGGGAACAACCAGTTCGCTGTGGGGAGGGGTATTGCCCCGTGGTGTCGGCGGTGATGGTTACAAAGGTTGGCTGAAAACTATTTCACACATGTTCTTAGACCATAAACAAAATGAAGAACTCCTGGTGGCACGTGGAAGTAATATTCCCCCTCAACTCGCATCCGCAGGTTTGAGTTCTTGCCTTCACTTCATCGCCCGAGACACTTGAGACGTCTCCTGAGTTGAGCAAAAAAAAATCGCAAGGCCCAAGATCGGGGGAATAAGGAGGGTTTTGTTTATTCTCGTCTATGAGATGGCGTGGTACCCATCGTGCACAGATTTTACGATAGCAAAATTGTTCAATAATGAAGCCAACACGTTCCTTGAATATTCCAATATGGTTTGCTTTTGAGTGATTCGCCGGTCATTTTGAATCAAATCTTCGACGAGTTTGCGATGTGTATCGTCTGTGGCAGTGATCGGACGTCCGCTGCGTGTTTCATCAACAATTATGGCTTCACCACGCTCGCAGCCACGAAACTTTTTACCCAACGATTTACAGAAGACCTATCAACAGAATCGCCACTATAAAAAGATTTTGAACGACGATGAATGTAGGACTCATTTTTTCATCAGTTAAAAAATTCGACAACAGCACGCTGTTTAACTCGCGTTGACATAGCACTAGAACACGTCTCCATACTTCGGCTTCTCAAAATACACTGGATGAATGTAACGACCTCAAAACTGCGCATGCGTGTTGAGGGGGAATGTTACTTCCACATGCCAGCAGGAGTGCTTCTGAAGGTCATTTTGTTTGTGGTCTACAAGCATGTGTGCATTAGTTTTCAGCCTACCCTCGTGCAACTTTCAAGCATAGGAGACTAATCAACAGGTAGCTACTAACCCATTCTTGCGAAATATACAAGCAGGAACACCCCCCATCCAGTCCACACCAATTAAATCCCAACACATCCACACCCCCGATCACACGGTTTCGTTGCGACTCGCTACCCCTCCCTTCAAACCGCAACGCCAACTATGCAAGGGCATGATTCCACCAAAATACAAATTCGCCGTCGCTTACGCCCTAAACTCCCTTCCAGCTTTGCGTCTCCTCCCTCGCCTCGCCCGAAACACGTTTCCATCCCTAAACCCCACCCCGACCACCCTTCTACCCTCACATCCTCCCTTCTCCTAGAAGACATCCCCCTGCCTCCCCTACCCACAAACTCGTAGATACCCTCGCTGACCCCCCTTCTCTCCCCCTCCTCTCACAAACACCCCTTTCGACACCAACCGCCACAGTGAAGTCTCTCGTTCCGCATTGCGGACCATTTTTGGTGGGGTTGAGGGACGGCGTGAGAGCGAGCGAGCGTGCGTGCGTGCGTTTCTCTGCGCGCGTGTGTGTGTGTGTTTGTTCGTCCGTGTGCGTGCGCGCGCGGGGACCTCAGCTGGGACCGGGGCCCGCCGATGCTCGGGGTACGCGCTTAAGCTTTCCGTTTCCTCCCACCCTCCCTCTGTATCCACGCCCTGCTAACCCCTCCCCACCCTACCCCCGCTCTCCGTCGCGGCATGTTCATCTGGATGGCCGGGAAGTGGATGCGTGTGGGGGGAGGGACCCAGGTTATGAGGGGAAGGACGGCGGTAGGACATTGCGGCCACTGCAAGGGAAGGATAGGATCGGAGGAGGAGAGGGCGGGGAGAGCGGAGGTGGGGAGAGGAGAGATGGGGAGGAGGAGATGGAGGGAGGGAGGAGTGAATTTTTCATGAGCACCGGGCAATCTCGGGGAGGAGGGTTTGCAACCGGTCTGCGGGAGGAGTGGAGCGAGTTGGTGAGAGTGGGAGAGGAGAGGGAAAGTCGGTGAGGAATGTAAAGAGAGGGAGAAAGAAAGGAGGTGGATGGTAGGCGGATGAAAGGTGGAGGGAAGGGAAGATGCCCGTTTTTTGCTAGAAACGAGGTTTTAGTGTTAGCCTCTGTGCGAACTCCCGCGATACAATTTCAAATCTTCCAATTAGAATAGGAAAACACCATATTTACTATTGAAACGACTCATTTCGTGTACTTTTGTTTTGTCGCACAGTACACGTTTTCATATTAACCAACTTTTTCTTCGCGTTCGATGTTTGAAACCCTCCTTCCACCCTCAGCATCCCTTAGACCACCCGCACAGATGTGAGCTCGTGAAATGTACGTAGAATTGATGACTGCCAATCCCGCATCTTCTGCATCACGTCAGTTATACTCGAGATTGATTTTAGAATATTTACTAACCAAATTTAGTCTGTGTCCTCCGTCTAGAATGTTGCTTAAAATTGGACAATAACGACTGAATGGAACTGGATTAATTTAGCGGCAATAATAGCAGAAATAAAACTGTAGCATCCCGAACATTAATGTATATCTTTGCACTAATTCGTGTAATTTAACGGAGAAAAATAATATGACTGATTGGGATGGTACAAAGGCTCACGTACAGACTTTTCACCGCGAAGGCCCGGGTTAAAATCCTGGAGACAACAAATATTTTTCAGTGGTATCCCGATCCCTACTTGAGGTGCTTTATGGAGAGCACTTTGAGTGAGTACGACGTCCGTCGGATTGGACGTTAAACTGCGGACCCCTTGGCAGCTTTCGACAAGAGGAGAATGATGCCGACGCAGGGTTTCTCTCCACCCTTCCTTTCCCACCCATCCCTAATGGCGCAAATGACCTTAGCTGTCGGTCGCCTCTCCAACAAAATTTAAAAAACTAACTAATAATATGGTTTGACCGGAAATTGGACGTGAAAAGACTTGAACTTATCAATTATCGGTCAGATGTCCTAGATCAGAGTGTTAATGGAAGAAGAAAATCGTGAGTAATAGTATTGTTGGGGAGGCGACCAACAGCTCAGGTCATTTGCGCCATTAGGATGGATGAAGGGTGATGAAGGGTGGAGCGTGGAGAGAGGGAGAGAGAAGGTGGATGAAGGGCGCCATTAGGATGGATGAAGGAAAGGATGAAGGGTGGAGAGAAACCCGGCGTCGGCATTAGCCTGCTCTTAACGAAAGGCGCCAAGGGGTCCGCAGCTTAACGTCCCATCCGACGGACGGCGTACTCACTCAAAGTGCCCTCCACAAAGCACCTCAAGGGATCGGGATACCACTGAAAAATATCTGTCGCCGCTGGGATTCGAACCCGAGCCCTCTCGGTGGGAAGCCCGTACGTTAGCCACCGCACCAACCCGATCCCCGAAAATCGTGAATAGGCAGAGATGGATAGAGAGAGAGGGAGAGAGATGATGCTGTGAGCAGGAGAGGAATAGCTTGGAGACAGAATTGGAGTTGAGTCAGTGGAGAAGAGGGGCGCTTCATCGAAGGGACGAGGTGTGCTTGTTTGGGCAAGGGAGTGATTTGGGGGGGAAAAAGGGAGGAGTGAGAAGGGGCAAAATCGTGAGGGACGAACAGGAAGCAAGGAGGAGTGGGAAGAGTTCTGGATGGTAATGGGAGCAAATAAGAGGGCTGGGTGGGTGGGTACTTACTTACACGGAAAAGACCACACAGAAGGAATACAGGGCTCTAGTGCATAGCACGTGGAGGAAACAGTATAGTTGTGAATACAAACAAGAGTATTATGACCGGGGCTATTCACTTTTCAATTGAAAGAACCACTCATCTTTTAGTCAGAAAAGTGACTTCTAACACCGCAAAAAGTTTTGTGTAAAATGTAAATTAAAAGCAATGGCGTAAAGTTATGAAAGGTTTTTCAATAATATTTGCATATATTATTAAGAGTTCAGACGCATAAAATTAAAAGGCATTCCTGTTTAACTTTGAGACCAATCGAATTAATGTGAACAAATGTATGCATACACACCTCGGATGATTAGACCCCCAAGATAAAATAGACTCCGAGGACAATACATTTAAAATAATTCAATTCTTAACTCGCGTATTGCTACTGGTGATAAATGCAAAACAATTTAACCAAGACATTTTTTAAGAGTAGATGTCATCAACATTTTCCTTTTACTAACAAGTAATAAAATCAATCAACCGAATAACTAAATTATATAAATAACGGGTGGCGTCTTAAGCCTCAGCTAAAACGCCATTTTGTGCCTCGAGTATTATAACGCAAAAAAATAAACACAAAACAATCTACATAAAAATTTGAACATTTGCATAAATTTCACTTCATGTATATCGTACATTAAGTTCCGAATATAATCCTTATTCAAAGTCTTTCAAATACTGTGCTTACACTTTAATGGTTTTTCATTCAATTCGATCTATTAAGAAAAACATTTCAAATAGAATATCGTAAATTACATAATGATTATAATCATTCAATCAATCAATCAATAATTATTCTCCGTGGACATTGACAAATCTTGATTTAATTAGTAGTATCTTGGCAATTTATGCTATATCGGATATATTAATCGTTTACTTCATTATATTTCCATTAATTTCAATTTTATAATAAACCCGATGTGCACCTTAAGGTATTAAACAGGCAGTGAAATCCGGAAACCACTGTTTCCTTCAACATATGATACCCTACCGATATTATTAATGCTTCCACGAGAACACTTAGATTCAAATTAAATTTGAATGAATTAAATTTTGAAAGCTAATTCACAAATCCTATCGACTTCAACCACAAGTAGGAAGAAGTCGATAGGATGTACCTGTACGATGAGTTAGAGGATATAATCGCAAGTGTTCCTGCAGGGAAACATTTGATAGTGATGGGGGATTGGAATGCGACGGTAGGTGAAGGATGAGATGATGGTGAGGTGGGGGACTATGGGTTAGGCACGAGGAATGAACGCGGGGAGAAAGCGATTGAATTCTGCAGTAGACAGGGGTTATTCATCACCAACACATGGTTTAGACACCACAAAAGGCATAGGTATACATGAAAAATGCCAGGTGACTCAGAAAGGTATCAGTTAGATTATATTATGGTTAGGCACAGGTTTAGGAACAGTGTGATAAATTCGCACAGTTTCCCAGGAGCAGATGCGGAATCTGACCACAATTTAGTTGTTTTGAAATGTAACGTCCGTTTCAAGAAGATAAGGCAAGGGCGGCGGGTTAGGAAATGGAATTTAGAAGCAGTAAATGCATTAACGAGGACGGAGTATCAGCAAGCTGTAGAGAAAATGATGGATGACGGTAAAGAACTGAGTACAAACGAAGAAAAATGGGAATGTATCAAGCAAGGGATATCGGAAGCAGCAAAAGATACTATAGGAACCATTAACGGGAAAAGAATAAGGAAACCATGAGTCACGGATGAGATGATTGCAAAGATGGATGAGAGATGAAGATGGAAGAATGTAAACACAGAGCTAGGCAAAACGAAGTACAAAGAGTTAAACAATAAATTGAGAAGGGCCACAAATAAAGCAAAAGAAGAATGGTGGAAAACGCAATGCGAGGATATGGAAAGTTTACAGAAGAAGGGTGAAATAGGTGCTCTATACAGCAAGGTTAAGTTATTATCGGGAAGTAAGAAGGTAAGATCTGTGCTAACAGTTAAAGATAAGTGGGGTAAGATAATAGCTGAACCAGGAAAAATCCAAGAGAGATGGAAGGAATAAATAGTATAGAAACACTGTATGGTAAATAACTTAGGCCGACAAGGTTAGACATAGAAAAGGAACATGACGTAGAAGAAGATAGCTTAGGTCCAGGCATACTGGACGATGAAATAGTAAAAGAATTAAAAGAGATGAAAGCAAATAAAGCCGTGGGGGTGGACAACATTCCTGTAGAACTGTTCAAATGCTTAGGAAAATGTGGGAAGAAGGCCCTATATAGACTGATTCGTAGTATCTATGAGGAAGGAATCTGGCCTGAAGATTTTGTGAGATGAGTGTTAGTTCCTATTCCATAAAAGGCAAAGGCTACATCATGTGAGGATTACAGAAAAATAAGTTTGGTATCCCACGCAGCTAAAATTATTCTAAGGATCATCAACAAAAGGATAGAGAGTAAGGCAAATGATTACTTAGGGGATGATCAGTTTGGGTTTAGGAAAGGAAGAGGTACGCGTGATGCCATTGCAGTAATGAGATCACTAGTCGAGAGGAATATAGAATACAATCAGGACGTTTTTGCCTGTTTTGTAGATTTCGAAAAATCGTTTGATAGAGTGGATTGGGAAAAATTAATGCGTGTATTGCAGAAAATAGGAATGGTTTGGAGAGACAGGAGACTGATCCGCAACCTGTACATGTCCCAGACTGATCAGGTGCGAGTGGGTAACGGAGAGTCCGGATGGGCAGTGTTAGGAAGAGGTGTAAGGCAGCGTTGCCCATTGTCACCGGTGCTATTCAACGTATATGTGGAGGAAATGATTAAAGAGGCATGGGAAGAACTGGAGGTAGGAATGAAAGTCGGAGGGGAATTCGTAAAATCGGTTAGGTTTGCTGATGACCAAGCATTAGTTGCTCAGTCAGCCAAGGGGTTGCAAGCATTGTTGAGTGAATTGGAGGTTTAGTGCGATAAATATGGGATGAGAATCAATATTAATAAAACACAGGTTATGCGATTTTCCAGAAAGAAATAGGCTAAGCTAAATATTAAAATAGGCGGGGAAAAAATAGACCATGCAGAGCAGTTTACATACCTCGGAAGTGTTTTGGACTAATACGGTCAAAGTGGTAGGGACGTAAGGAGAAGAATTGCGCTAGGCAAGGAGGCTTTCTCAAGGAGGAGGGAGTCGATGACGGGGACGTTGAATAGGGAGGTTAAGACTCGTAAAACTCTGATATGGAGCGTAGCTATGTACGGCACGGAAACGTAGTCGTTGAAGCTGGAGGATATACGTAGGTTGGAGGCTTTTGAAATGTGGGTGTGAAGAAGAATAGAGAAGGTGAAATGGACCAAAGGAAAACAAATGAGAAAGTACTGGAGATTGTCGGGGAGGAGAGGGGTTTGTTGAGAGAAATCCAATGGAGGCAGGAAAAATGGATGAAATGCGTATTGAGCGGTAGTGGAATGTTGAAGAATTAAATAGAGGGGAGAATGTTGGGCAAACGAGGAAAGGGCAGGAACAGGATAGGGATGTTGGACGGGATGAAGGGAGGAAGTACACAGAGATGAAGAGGGACCTGATGTAGATTAGATTGCTGGATTGGGTTTTTTTTGGAGTTACAAAATGTTTATTTGATAGTTGTGCCCATCCAAAAACCTACCTCAACAGGTAGATTACCTAATAATAATAATCCACGAATACATAATCTAGACTGCAGAAAAATCGTCCCTGAAAGGAGCATAAATTACAAAATGCTATATTTGAGGGAATGTACGAGAAAGCTTTCCACAGGCCACAGACGTAAGACAGAGTACATCATTTTAGAGTTTTCGTGCCGAATTTAACTGCATATATTGTCCACATTTAATGAAGCCCTTAATATACCTTCTTTTCAACCCTGCCTATCAATTAAAATAGATAACAATAATTATTAAATAAATACTGCAATCCCAGAAGGACTACTTTATTCCAATAATTGTTTAAAGTAATTTTTTTATTTAGCAATACTCTTTTATGCCACATTCCCTTTGAATAAGATTTGTTAGACATTCATTGACATTTTAAATTTTGAAGGAACGTAGCTACGGTCGAGAATCAATGTAAATGTAAATTAAATCAATGAAATAAACATAAATTTACGGTCCCGGTATTTTTTGTTTACATTCATTGATATGAATTTACACTATACATTTTTTTATTATTAGATTTATTGGTATTCTGAAGGTTTAGCAGGTTTTGAATAGAATAAGACTGAGTAATGATGTACTTATTTGCCTTTCCTAAGGAAAACCAGGTTTGCCTTTCCTAGAGTAAAACCTTCGTATAATTCATCTCTTCATTTCATCCAACATATAGTACCTTTCCTTTTTCCTATCCTTTCCTCGCTTGTTTAACGTTCTTCACAAACTCAGCCGATTTCCATATACAGCCGTCAATTGGTTTCATTTTAATATGGTAAATGTTTTTCAAAACCTGGTCAAGTAATATAAATATATTAATGGGCATGAATGCAAAGCATTTTTTTCCCATTTCCAAACATTATAAAATCAAGCTTTTAAATGATTAATACCCAACTAATCGGTTATTATGAGTCATTCGGTCGGTCGTAAGAGTTATTATGAGTATAAAATCATTGAATAAATTATGAGAATAGTTTTTATGATTTTACCTCTCCATTTCCTTCGTTTCTTTGGGTTTTCCATATTTCCCCTCTTTGCACCCGCCTACCTTACTCCTCACTGTTTTTTCTAACCCCCACTTTCTCGAACAAGTATAAATATGATGAATCACAAGTTGAATCTTGTCTGGTATCTGAATATGGTTCGATGAACTGAAACACCTTGTTGCGTTACAAATAAATCTGTGGAGAAGTGCAAATTTGTTTTTCTCATAATGAAATCTTTATATTCATGAAAATTAAGCTTGATATTAAAGAAATGGCCGAGATATGGTGCCAATAGCAGTACAAATGAGAGAATTAGAGCACACATTAAAGGGAAGCCTTGGCCGTTCACCCGCATTCAAAAAGGGATAGGTTTACCAATGTTTGGCTGTCGGCACGCGTTTGTATTCCGGGAAATGTGCCAGCACGGACTCTATGGTGTGCCCATAGATAGCTTAAATGATGAGGGATGGGTCAGATTGACGGGAAGGAAGTGGTGTGGGAGCAAGTGGCGTGCGTATCACGGATGAAACGATGCTTTCTCGTTGAATGGGAAAGGGTGATAAGAGAAAAAAAATGCAACGACCTGCGCAGTTTACGGATGGACCAGAGTGGATGTCACTGAGAATGACGACGAGTAGCACTTCTCAAAGTAGCAGATTTGATAACACTGGTTTCTGACACAATATGCGGTATGGAACTAATAGGTAGAGTGCCAAATTACTGTTTCCAGAATATATAAACAGCACTAATACGTATTATAAAATAAAGACTTTTTTACGATACTTTGAGTGCTTGTCACTATTTGGATTGATTAGGATATGATATTATTTATACGGTAAAAAATTCAGGATTAATGTGAATCCATATAAGTAAAGATTCCTTGGAAAAAATAACGTATTACGCTAAACGGCGTTCTAATTATAAAAAAGTCTCAATCTCCAAGAGGGAAATTGGGCTTGAACTTCAGTCAAAAACGATAAATACAACAAAACATGATTGTTAGTATTCACAAGTGGAAACGTAAAGTATATATTAACATATAGATTGGAAGCGACAAACATTATTTAATAACAGACGGTATAACGCACACAAAATATACGAAATACGATTGGGAATGTTTTTGAAATGGAACAATAATGGCGAAAGAGGAGTAGGGAAGGCAAATTGGGCTGCTACAGATGGTTTTGAGAGGAAGGAATACGTTACAACGCACGAGAAAGAAATGAAAATTGTCAGTAAAACGCGTCAATGAAAACTGACTGGTTAACAACACTACAGGAGTAAGAGCTCATGGAAAAATACAAGAGATATCACGTCTCGTGCTAATTTAGTAATAGTGTGATCGATCTGCACACTTTCCAGTGACTTGCGAAGAATGACATCATGGTTAAGTAGCCATATGACTTGAAATCAAAATAACTAAGATGCAAGATATGAAATTGAAATGATGAAGTTTATCCGCAGAAAAAAAGGGAATAGAATCAGGATATTAAAATTCAACGGTGATTGTTAAGGAAAAATAAGAGGAAAAAACATTAAACAAGGTACTAATAAAGTTGCAAAAGAATCATTATAACGGTCTAGAGAAAAATAATTAAAAAGCCATTAAAAAAGTGTGGGACATTAGAAAGGGAGCCAAAAGATAATTATTTGAACGACGCAGACACAATAAAGATATTGAAGATTAAATTAAATAACAAATTAAAGTTAATATTTCTAAAAGAAATTTCTAGGATATTAAATAAGGCATAAATTTAGGAATATTTAAATTGATATATGATAATGTAGTAGATACAAAAAGGAAAACAAATGATGAAGTTTTAAGTATTGTAGGCGAAGAGATAGGGTTGTTGCGAGAAATCTTAAGGAGGCAGGAAAAATGGATGCAGAGCATGTTCAACGGCAGCGGGATGTTGGAGGCTCTGATAGAGGGGATAATATCGGGAAAACGAGGAAAGGGTAGGATTATGATGAAGATGCTGCAGGGGACGAAGGGAGGAAAGAAGTTTACGGATATGAACAGAGGCCTGTTGTACAGTAGGATGTTGGGTTGTGTTTTTTCTTAGGAGAGACAAGATGTTTATTTGGTAGTTGTGTCCATCCAAAACCTACCTTAACCAGTAGATTACTCATAATTGAAATCCCCATGAAATATATTTATCATTGAAATAATTTTGTTCTAATAACAAATTTATAACTACTTTGGCGTTTTCTTTGAACCAGTAAACTTTTATTTGGAAACATTTCCACGTTTACATATTGATTTTCATTCGTTGCCTAGACATGCAAATGTACGACATACTTTTTAATTATGAACGGTAATAGGGGGATATATAGCAGTAAAAGCGTGTGTCCAGTGAGGTGAAACCAGTGTGGTGAAATTAAAAACATTTTAATTGAAAATAAATGCATAATTTCGGTCGTGTCGAGAAAGACCACGCCCAAGTAACGCAATTGAATCGTGGGATTATCTCGTCTAATGGCAAGACGGTCAGATATGGGAGGCTGCGTGAGCTAAAGGCCACATGTTTAACAGCCTATCGATTGGCTTCCTTGGCTTCGGTCAAATATTAAAGCGGCCTCCACGCTTATTTTCATAACTAATTGATGACGGGATTGTGGCTTGGCCACCCGTATCACGCGTCCTCCTCCTATTGCGTTTCGAAATTAAACAGGCAAAACGGATGGGAAAAAAATGGATTGCAAGGAATCCGCAATATAATCATTTTTTAATTCGGCATAAATATTCTCGTTTCAGTTTAATTTAGCATGAATAATTCGCATTATCGTGGTAAAGGATTCAATGAAATTTTGCTGCTGATAATACTTCTCTTTCGGCGAAATAAGGGTTAAGTAAAAAAAGAAAAGTGAGGGATAATGAAACATGTACAGAAATAATGTATGCCAACAAAAACTTCCAGCTTCATATTAAACATAGTGACGGAGTGATACTTACCAATGGAGCAAAAAATAATTTAACAGTAATCCACCTGAAAGTAGTTCTATTGGTTTCATTTGCGAAAGTAGAGCTCAATAGTAATAAGCTCAACGGTATGTAAAATCAAAACATCAGGGAAGGGAGGCCAGTTCTTCTCCCTTTGTCGTCTATGTTTTTCTAGGAAGCATGATAACCGAAAAGGCACAGTTTGGGTGAAGCTAAGTCCCCAGAGGCAGTCGCAGCAACACTGTTAATTATTTTGGATGGACGAGGTTATTATTCTGGAGAGTGTACTATTTTTACTGGCAGCTGGAGGGTCATAGGTTTTGATTTGATGGATTTTAAAGCTAATAAAAGAGCAAAAAAACAATAATAAACCTAAATATTAAATAAAAATGCTACGACGCGGTACAAGGTATCCTAGAAACCATATTAGGATGCGTGGTAAAGGGTGAATGTCAATACCATGTAACTGGCGTTAATACTTACGCAGATGTCACTAAGATATCAGGAATTGAAGGAGAAATCCAAAGACCTATAGGACATGGTGAGATAATAACTTTTTAAAAAAGTAATCAGCTAATGTGCTTTAAAATTCAGAAATTTCGGTACGAAATAGGACGCCATGGTAGTTAACTGGCCAAAGCTAGATCGAACATCGAGGGATCAAGGTTTTAATCCTGGTCAAGGCAAATGCTTTTAACGCAATGAAATTCCTGCATATTAAGGGATAAGCTATGTGGTTTAAAATATGGAAATAATTTGAATATAAGATCTATACGAACATAATGACTGTGATTAGACATGCATTTTCGTAAGCCTAATAGAAAGCTATTGATAATTGAAATATTTTAAACATTTGATGATTGCTTAGAAATATTTCTAGAACTCAACAATTAATCCTGGCCGACATAGTTGGCAATTATTCTAATACCAATTCATTCGCAGACGAAATTGAATTTCAAACTCATCGATGTTGAAGTTTATCTTCTTAGTCTTAATTTCACTCTAACACCTACCGCAAAAATATTTTATTGATATATTTTTAATATCACTATATCACTAGAAATCCTTTATTTTTTTTTAAATTTACTTTCCTTTCCTATCTGGTGATTTTGACAAGCATTATGGTAGAGAGATGCCATACTGACTGCAGAAAATAAAGTAAACATGAATCTTAATTAGATAAAAATAATAAACGGAGAAGCTTTCACATTTTCCTGCTTTTAAGTTTCAATAAATTAATTAAATCGTACAAAAAGCAACTACTCGACTTTTGGAAGAATAAATGATAGCCTCTTGGCAATCCAACGGCTAAATTACTCCTTAATAAATGTATTAGTGTCCAATAAACTGCATTACACACCGACTTTCAGCGGAATTTGAATATGCACCCGTCGATTTAGCCAGTAAGTTCCGGGCTTACTAGTGTAAAAAGGTCGGATAAAACCTCATTAGCATACTAGGATAATAATGATAGTGTAAAATATATACCTATCCAATAATAAGCTAGTTTTGAACTTTTAAAGTAATGAGTCTCGAATTGAACACAAATTAATGCATGATGAATTCAGCAAAAAATTCCTTATTTTTATTATAAACAACGGTGTAATTACAATAAAACTTATTAAATTTATTTATTAACACTTCTCAATTAATTAATCAAAAGAGTAGTTTTTTCAGAGATCATTCATAAAAAAATTCTGTCTTTACCTTGAACTCAGTACGAGTACAGACAACTAGCAAACAGATTACTAATCGATTTTCAAAGTGGAAGCTCCACCATAATTATATGGAAGGCATAGCGTAGTATAGTCACAGTTAATGTATAATCCATATAGTTAAGGTTCTGGTGATTGTTTCAACTGAAGCTACCAAATAAATGGCAATTGAATCTCGTGCAGCTAAAATTAACTCTCATCCTTTTGGAGAAATGTTTTACGAGAAAGCTCATTCAAATGTTCAGTTATTGGTTCCTTATTATTGCTAATACTCTGAAATAGCTGAATATGTAGAGCTAACACATGTGTCCAAGTTTAATCTATTTGCAAAAGGATGGAATTAGTAGTACAACAGATATTAATTGACCTGCGAAATTTCCCTCAACAAGTAGCAGGGAGGTTCTTAATTGTTCCAGACGGAGCATGAATGATTTGGTGCTAAAATGAAGCCATGGCGGATTATAAAATACCCATATAAACATGATAGAGCCGGCAATTAACATTTATTGTTTCAAGTTGTGTGGTTGGTTCAACTGATAACATATATCGGACTAGCTAAGCGTAATCTATTGAATCTGAACATGTTGTATAATCCATAAAAAAAATATTGAATCATTGAAATTGCTGTGTTTGTGTGCGTGTTGTGTGCGTGTTGTGTAAATATATGTGCGCAAATATAATGTAAAAAAATGAATGAATATTTATGGCAAAAACAATGTGAAAACTAATGTACACTATTTATTAGTCTTTTGATTCTTGTTATTTTTAAATATTATAAACATTGTCCCATGTTATCCAATTCACCGATCGATAAATTTAAAATCGGCACCTTAGCAGGACCAAATCAGTTTATTCATTATAATATTGCTATTACTTAATTATATAAAAATGTAAAATTCAATGATATGATAATAAATAGAAAAAAAATTATTGCGAAGTGAAACATGCGTAAACCCTTCAAGAATAATCTTAATAGAAGAAACACAAGCCTTGTGTAGTAATATGAGTGAATATTTTATCCAACAAATTCGAAATCATGCATATATCATAAGATTCATTATCAAAGAATACTGCGTATTTTCTAATTAAATGGAATGGTGACTGAACATTTCTTCGATACACGGACTACGAGTATATTAAATTATCTCTCAGAAGTACGGCAGTTGATTGAAATTATGAGTTTTGGGAATATACTGTCATTTCATTTCCTGTACTCATAATTATTTTCCATTCAATTCTTAGACCTAAACCTGAGTGAAGCAAGTAAAATATGAGCAACGACAAATTCGTTGCAAAGAATCCACTTTCACAATTTTGGCCAAAAAAATTACAAGTCTACTTTTAAAAATTAATAAAAGTGAAAATGTTAATCCTTAACCATGGTTAAAATATTTCTAACCATCTTTCTTAAACATACATAGGCTAATGTGGTACATTTGACTATCCATATACTACAGCATGCGTAAAAATGGTGAAATGCTCGAAATTGACGGACATTCATAATCAAGACGAATTTAAATAAGAAAAATCGACGCTACCAAGGGTTAAAATAATTTTACATTTATACCAATCATCTAGATTATTGACGCTTTTGTTTTTGGGATATATATATATATATATATATGTATATATATAAATTCACTGATAGTCATAACAAACACAGAAACCAAAACACAAAAGAGGAAAAACTCACTGGTTCTCGAATTTTCGGTGGTCCAACCACCTTATAAGGTGGTTGGACCACCGAAAATTCGAGAACCAGTGAGTTTTTCCTCTTTTGTGTTTTGGTTTCTGTGTTTGTTATGACTATCAGTGAATTTACATTACACGTTTGTGGGTTTTCCAAAAAAGTGTATATGTATATATATATATATATATATATATATATATATATATATATATATATATATATATATATATATATATATATATCAGGGAATCAAATAATTCTTGATTCCCCGATTCAGTCTTGAAGAGGTTTAAAAAGCCTCTATCTATCTATATATATATATATACTGATAAGTCAGTTGGTAGCTACTGGTCAGCTACTGGTTCTCGAATTTTCGGTGGTCCAACCACCTTTCTCAAGAGGAATTTATATATATATATATATATATATATATATATACATATATATATATATATATATATAGATAGATAGATAGAGGCTTTTAAACCTCTTAGGTTTAACTAATTTAATTAAACAATTAGGATAGGGTAATTGAAAGGTAAATCAGCCAAAGAACAATGCAACGCAATCCAATCATATAAATATTGGTAGTCTTACTCCTGCAATTTGTGAATGGGAATTGTTAAGCACTTCTGAACCTTTAGTTCATTCAAACTTTTAAGAGAATTTTCAATAAGTTAAAGTTTATATTTCAACTAATGTTTTACAAATATATAATGTGAGGGCATAAATAAAAGATATCTAGGGACAGACCGGCTTTAATCTACTCAAAATTTCAAAATTATGGCCATAGATGTTTTTTTACTACGCATTATAATACCACCCGGCTAATTGTACTTTTTTCTTAAGAATTGTATTATTTAAACTCCACGCTTAATTCTCCTGGCATATAATCAAGAAGACGCCAAATTTGTATGGCTTTTTTGATTATGAGTTTAATTCACAGTAACAGCTAAAAATTATCATCCTAGAAAACAATTTATTTTTTATCGGGATAAATAGTTGTTTCTAATCGATAAAATTGACACTGATGAAAATAATTTCACTGAAAGAGCCTCGTTAATAACACACAACGGCCGGTGGATAAGAAGTTAGATATCAAAGTATTTTGCGAAAATTGTGTAAGGTATCCGATTTCAAGCTAGTAATAAATGGTGAAAAAAACGCTCTTTGCTGAAAATTTGAATCAACGACCTCCATTAGCCTTAAAATAGCCAAAAAAGGCCAACCACATAATCATATCAATATCATTATACTGAAGTTAACCATTGAAAAATAGAAGTCGAAAGATGTTTATGAACTGACAACACAAATCGCATGAACTAAAATAAGAACTTAAGCTATCCAATGAAAACTTGTCCTTTCAGTAATGGAATGATATGTTTTCAGTTTTAATAAACATACCACAATGTGCATTTATTTGTGTATTAATGTACGATAATAATCATCCATAATTGGGGAAGAAAACATTTCTGCACCTACACATAATATTGGTGTTGACCTTTTTCCGAAAACATATGAATGCTCAATTATTTGAACATTTTCAAACTACCAGGATAAATTCCTTCTAAAACTTCTTACTGCGGACAGTTTTCCGATGAAATATTGTCGCCGCATTTTTTGTAGCAGTCAGTATTTAAAAAAAGGACTCGGATTTCCTTCAATATAAAAATACATATCATTAAAAATACACGGCACTCTATGGTGCCAAAACTAGAAAATAATAAACGTCAAAATCACAAAAAACAAATGAGCTAATGTTTGACGCTCTATGGGAATTATTTCCACCTTAAGTTGAACCAAGTTGATGCTTCACTAAGCTGAGGAAATTTTACTAAGCTGTGAACTTTTTTGAGGCTTAAAACTTCAGAAAAGAAACTTTTGTGAAAGACGTTTTCCGATCACGTCCTTATACCTTCATTTAATATAGCAGGAATTGCTCTAAAATATTCGATTAAGCAACAACCTTTAGGTATAATAATAAAGCATTCTATTTTTATTGGCGAAAGATAAAGAAGACACTACAACTCAAATCAGACCAAAAAGAGAAAGTTAGGCAAGAGATTTATAGTACTGCTAAGAAAATAATACAAATACTAAGGTATTCAAAGTAGTATATCAATATGTCTATGTATGTATATCAATTCTTCAAACTTAAATTTTACACACATGCGTAGAAACTTTCCTTTGATAATAACGGATAATAAATAATCAAATTTCTTATTACATACAGTAATGGATTACATAACCAAAAATTAATGAATAAAAAGTCATATCAATCGAACCTGAATTGGTACGAAAAGTTGCTTATAAATTCTTCCAATACAAAAAATAAATACAAAAAAAAATTGAACATTTACTTTACCTATCTCGGTAGTGTCCTGGACCAAAATCGTCAAAGAAATGAGGACTAGAGAGATAAAACTGCGTTCGGTAAAACGTTATCGCAAAGAGTATAGTATTGATGACAGGTTGGAAAGTTTGGTAAGTAATTGGAAAGTTGAGTAAGAATTCTATGAAAAGGCTCGTCAAGAGTTTTTTAGGGAACTCAGGTTTGTATGACGTGGAAACTTGGTTATTGAAGCATGATGTTAGGCTTTTGAAAAAAAGGGTGTGGAGAAGGATGGAGAAGGTATATTTGCTGAAAGGAAAACAATCGAGCAAGTGCCAAGCAAGGCGAGAGAGGAAGAGAGAGGATTCCTGGGAGATAACCAGAGGAGGTAGGATGATTCAGTGCGTTTAGATTGACAATAGAATGCTGTAGACTGTGATTGGGGGCATTACGTGGTGTTGAATGTCAGGTTATGTTTATGGGAAGGACAATTGAATCATTTTTGTACCGCTGTGTAATCCATTTAAAAAACTTAACCGTCTCGCTAACAATAAAATAAGTTTTCGTTCAATAAATTCTATATCATTTAACATTAAAAATTATTTTTTTATGATTAAAAAGCTTTCTCAATGCAAGATTCAATTTCTGAAAAGTAGGTCAAAATGGGTTTTATTGTTTGTTATATGTATTCTTAGGATTTAAAAAGAGGTAAACATAGGCAGCTGAGAAGTGGACTACTGCAGTACATTGATAGTGATCTACTGCCCATAATATTAAACGTGACACAACGAATAAATAGCCCCTTGAAATTTGGTGATGCAGCATGGAATCCACAAGTGTTACTTTGATAGCCTAAGTTCACGGGGTTCAGTTATCACTCCTTGCTGGTAAACGTGGCAGACATTTGAATTTTGTAAAAATGATGATTCATTATTAATATTAAACCTGGTGTACAGTAGTTATTAATTATTTCAGTACAAATTCTAACCTGTGATGACGCAAACTACACTATACTAAAATTCGCTCTGAAATATCAATTAAAGGGTCAATTCTGCTAGCGGCAAAAGTGACCTTAGAGATCATTCTCCTTACTCTATGATATTTTATATTGGTAATATCTATATTACGATTGGTTATAATTTTCCTTCAATAGAAGATAGAGAAAGGGAACCGTCTTGTTTCAGAACACAATTTTTTATATGATATGCTTTTACTTATAAGAGAACTTGTCGTGCGTAGCAAAATAGTTTTGGATACGCAGAGTAAATAATCAGAAAAATTCTAATTTAAAAATCGATAAAATCTCCGTGAATATTCTAAATAAATTATTTAGGAGCGCAATAAATAAAAATAAGAAATACAAAAATTCATGTGTGTAAAATCAAGACTGGGAAATGTGTTATGAAAATAACAAGGCAATAAAATGTTTCGTCTTTAGCTATATCAAAGTCAAAAATTGTTCAAAATTATTGATTCGCAAAAGCGATCGCCCCGTGCCATGCCCCGTGTTAAAGCGACTAAGTTTCCCGATTCCATGGCCAAGAGATGACGATGCACTACATATGTCATTGGCGAGGTTGGACGAGGTTATCCTGAGTTTCTCCTAAACGTAGGAATCCGAAAATATGCATGTACTCCCAAACCTTCCTCCACCGCAGAAACTTACCCTCTCCCGATTTGCACCACATAATTCCCTGTCCTAGAATCCCGGAGATTAATCCTAAAAATCCTCCATCCTTTTCTCAAAAACAATAATTCCTCTGCCAACCTTCTCCCAAATGTCACTATGTTACTTTCAAATGCCCCGCCAACTTATCAGATCTTCTCAAATCAACCAATCCACTCTTTTAATCCCCTCCCCGATCCAAAACCACTCCCAACAAACTCTGCTCGACAACAAACCTAGATGCAAAACATGTCCTATTCTCAATTCCAGAATCCCATCCATCACCCACCCGCTTCTTTACTATCTCCCACCAATTCCCTGCTCCTCATTACCAGTAGTTAAAGAGAAAAACATAAATAACAAAAAAAAGAAAAAAACAAAAAACACAGAAACACATAAAAAAAGATAAACTCACTAGGCATCGAATATTTGAGGGTCTAACCACCGTTCTCAAAAGACGGAAGGACTGAACACATTTAGCCGTCCAATTGTTTTACACACACACACACACACACACACACACACACATATATATATATATATATATATATATATATATATATATATATATATATATATATATATATACAAACACTAAGATAATAGATATTACACACACAGAAACATAAAAGAAGGACACTTACAGTAGATATTTACGTTATGTATATATATATATATATATATATATATATATATATATATGCATATTTGTATATCTATATATATATTCGTATGGTTTTTAACGCTGTTGTCAAAATCTCACGGACGTGAATAATAATGTGTATGAAGTTAGCACTAGTGGATAAAGATAAAAACACAGAAACGCACAAAAAAGTGAGTTTCTTTCCTTTTTTTCTGTTTTTTTGGCGTGTGCATATATATATATATATATATATATATATATATATAGTATATACGCACTTTCACGCAGGGAATTCCTTAAAGCACTTGGATCCCGAGTGGGAGGCTGAGAGATCGCGCTCACTTTTGTGCCTCTCCGGAGATACTACTTGATAAGGATTTAAAAGGACTATAATACAGGAGAGGGCGTCGAGGTGTGTAAAGCTGACGTCTGAAGAGGAGATAAGAAGAGAAAAGAAATCGGAATGAGTGGTCTACGACCTACGAAGCGAAAACGGAAAGGGAGATAGAAAGATAAAATCGGAAAATTAAAAACTAACTCAGAAAATCGATAAATCTATACCAAATGAACGAAAGAAAAGCTATTCCAATAATTTACGGAAAAGGCGTGATTAACATGTTCACTTTGTAGGCTTGGAAACAGTTATATAAACTTGTGTCAGATTTTTGTATGGCTTACTACTTGCTACCTTTCGCCAGTGATAAATTAGGAAAAATGTCGATTTTCACCCCATGATCAATTCTTTGGTAAATACTGCAAATATTGTTTAAGAAAAGACAATTTTAATTTAATTAAACTCGATGGCCTAGCAATTCCAGAATTACTGAAGTAATTTCATAAAAGTTGAATTCGAAATACAGTGAAAAATAAAAGCAAGCTTTCTCACAGGATGGATTTTTTTTCGAGTTTGTGTTGAAATGTAGCCTTCGCAGTTAGAATGCTTGAAACGTGTTCCTTGCAAATAAACTCTTCCTACATTTACAAATAATTTACAATCGTAATTCATCCAGAAATAACTTTGTAAAAGACACCTAACCTTTTAACGAATAACCTAGATGTTTGAGTTTCTTAAGACTGAAATTATGATCTGACTTTTGACACGTTGATGAAATGTTGGCATTCTTCCGTCAAAGATGTCGGATCACCATAGGATGAAATTGATGTTAATCCTTTAAAATCACTTTCTGAAAACTTCTTTTCACTTAGTGTAGGTCCCATTTTAGGACATCATTTTATTATTTCGGGCAATAGATGTTATAAAATATGAAAATATCGGTGAATATTGAAAACCAATCAATAATACTTACTCCTTTTCCGGGGTAATAAGACCACAGTGTAAAAATCGTTTTTGTAAAACAAGCCGTCGGTATCATTGGTCGAGCCGATTGAAGTCATTCTAAAACTGACAGATTCCTAATCATTCATATAAGGATGAATTAAGAAAGCAATATGAAGCATAGCTTAATGAAGGAAACTTGCGATATTACAACGTAAATATAATGCGCTGAAGACATTTTCGTTATAAAAACAAATTAAAGTTTAAAAACAAATTGTGGTTTTCAGAACGCTATGAAAAATTTTGAGAAACAGCATTTCATTCCCTAGTTTAAAGAGAGTAATTATCGCAGATTGACTAGTGTGACGCTTTATCTTACGCACGAATTCTATGTTCTACAGAAAGAATAGGAAAACTCAAGCTACACAGATGCCATTAAGAGGGATATCCTACAGAGTTAAATATTCCAAAAATTATGTAATATTTATGTATTTCCATTCTACTCAGCCCAAATTGTCCATACAACATAGAATACAATGCCAAAGAGGATGTATTTTCCATTGTAAATTTTGCACATCAAAGACCTTTACAATCTTGTTTGCTATAAACAAAGCTCTCGTTGACAAAGCCATCTAACCACCAATAATTTGAAATCCACATTCTGATGATAAATTATGATTAACCAACTGCATAACACCTCAGAGTTCGAGTTATAACCTCAAATTTGCCTAAATATCAAATTGCTCAAAGTTATAAATACATTTTCCACAACTGCAATATGTTTTCCATGTTTTATACGCTTGCGACAACCTGATTAAAAAAACACGAGTTATAGGTGAGCTTAGGATCAACTTCCCTTTACCTTTCTCACTTGTGGAAATGTATATGGGTACAAGGTAGCATTCGTGAGGTTTCAATCATAGAAGCACCTCTCCGCCATTCTATTGACTTGCTCACTTTTACATTCCCAAAGCAAACCCCTGTAAACAACATGGCTTCTGAAAGAGACTGGCATATTTGTCGACACCTGCCACGCCACTTTTTCCAGATTAATGAAAACGTAGGAGAAATGACAATTTTAAGATTGATATATCCCTCTTCGGCGTAAATTGAAGACTTTCAAATGTAAGGAGAAGGACGAAAAAGGTTAAGTGGACAGAAAGGAAAACAAATAGGTAAGTGCTGGTATGTTTTGGGAGGAAAGGGGATAGTTGTGAGAAAGCATGAAGAGGCAGGAAAAATAGATGCAAAGCGTATTGAGTGGCAATGGGATATTGAAGACTGTGATAGAGGAGAGAATGTTAGCAAAACGAGGAAGGTGCAGAAATAGGATTGGATGATATGAAGGGAGGAAAGATGCATAAGGAGATAAACGGGACTTATTTTAAAGTAGGATGTTGGGTTGTGTTCTGTTAGGAGAGAAGGGATAGTTTTTCCACTGTTGTGTCCATCCCAAACCTACCTTAACTAGTAGATTACACATAATACTTTCCTTAAAATTCAAAAGTCCAGGTCGCGCTCACGAGTTACAGTTCCTTTAGGGATGTGAATTATAGCTAATTAGATTCATTGGGCTGTGTCATGAGTGGATATACCTAAACATGATGATGCATAATAATCCGACAGGGAAAATTTCAGTCACAAAAGTTGTCCTAAAATGTGACAAAAACTATATTTTCACACTGTTAGAATCTTCATCTAGGAATGTTTAATATGTATGATAGGATTTCATTGAGGACTTCTTTGTGTGATCACGTTGATATGAAACACGTTACTTTGAAAAGGAGTAAAAGAGAAGCGTTATTTCTTACGATTGACATTGGAAGACGATTACATAGGATGCATGGCATCATTGAATTTCCCAAATGGAGCTCAAAATTGATGTGGAAGGGAATAAGAGTACGTGATTCCCACGGTCTATCAGCCAATCTTATCTTCAGTAGAAAAATATAGTGGAAAGGCTCCGAAGAGAACTAGAATAAGGACAAAGAACAAAGCAGGGAAGAATGAACAATGGCACGAATTAGGAAAATATCAGGTGATGAAAAAAATAACAGGGAAGAGCGGAAAACGGAATTGAAAGCCATGGAAGATAACAGAGAATAAGGATTTGAGGCCAGGAAGCTTTTGTGTGGAGGGAAAAGTAGGAACCAGACCCTACAAGAATGGGGAATGGGAATAAATAGAGGGAAAATGCAAGGAAAATAATTTCAATGGCGAGGGGTAAAAGTTCGCTACCTTCACTACACTCATACTTGCGACAATTTTACTAACATCTTCGAGCTTGTCCCGTTAGTACCGCGAAGTACCCCGTGACTAATCACTGTAAATCTGATGGAAAACCTGAGATTAACGATAATTTAGACTCTTTTAAGTTTCTTTTCATATAAAACAACCTTAGCCCTCGAACATGGTCCTGCGACGAGGAAAGTCATTGTAAGATTTTCTTTCTTTATGACTGAATCTTTCCGTACTAATCTTGGAGATGCTCATCAAGATGAATGCAGAATAATATCCATTGACAAGAAATAAATCTTATTTCCCTTCCACGCATGAATTTCTTATTTTAATACATACTAACTAAATACTTAAGAGGACAGAATCATAAATTTACCCATTACCACTATTTAGAATAAAGATAGTAGATAGTCATGTTTCAGTCAATCATGTCTCGGAAAGTTATCGCAAATTTAAATTACCAAAACTTGATGATAGGTGGAATCTGTATACATTCTTACTTTATATATATATATATATATATATATATATATATATAAAGTAAGAATGTATGTATATATATACATATATATATATAACGATGACAGGAACACTAACACGTTATTTCTTGATAATTTCGACGGAATTGAGCTCCGTCTTCATCCGAAGATTAGTTAGGACTGCTTCGGATGAAGACGGAGCTCAATTCCGTCGTAAATATCAAGAAATAACGTGTTAGTGTTTCTGTCTTGTGTTCTTATATTATGTGTTGCTGTCAAAGTTATATATATATATATATATATATATATATATATACACATATATAAATTGTACTTTATTTTTTATGTGCTTATCTCTTTGATTAAACACGGTGTGGTGCCACGCAGATCTTTCGCGTTTTGTTTCTGGGTCGGATTCAAAAACCCAGGTTTCATCACTAGCGAAGACGTCCAAATAATCAGGTTCATTTTCAATACTCTGCAAAAGTTTACTTGAAATTTCCTCTCAACTGGTCTTTCGTGACATGGTCGGCGCGCAGAGGTTTACAATAACTGACGTTCTGCCGCTTTAACAGCTTGGAGAGAACTAAGACAGGTTTTGCAACAAATCTTAGCGCCGCCCCCCCCCCAATCCCTGCCAAGTGCTTTGATCCCACTGCGACTAATAAGAGCGGCCCGGGAAATTTAATTGCATTAATTTGGAATAGACCCTGTATATATGACTTTATAAGTATTTTCTTTTTTATATCGCTTTTGCTTTTATTATTATTATTGTTGTTATGTTCTTGGTGTTGGGTTAAATGGAAGAAGAGACTTTATGGTTTAAATTTCGTCCAAATAAAGACGTTTATCTATTTATACCTAAACAGATTTTAAACTACGTATTTGGTGGAATTCAACATTCATTAGAAGCACTTGCAGCTACTTCAATAGAATATTTAATATTAATAATTACAGGAATACGGAAAAATGCAGATACAATATCGATGGTAATCAATCCCCATGCTATTTCAGGTACAGCATTTATTTGTCTAACATTTATACGCATTTATCTAACTATCAAAAGCCATTATCCGTCTTAGGTGAAAATTAATATGCGTTACGTATCCATTCGAATTTAACTATGGACCAATTTTATTATGGTTCAATTCCAACATATGTTCAAAAACAATCTGCAAAGCTTTGGGAAAACTATTAAGTCAAATTACTGCACAAGAATTACTCCATTTCAGTTATATCACAATAAGAAAATATAAAAAAATAATTTGAAAATGAGAGCCACTAAAGCCAGAAATAAACTTATTAAATGCGCTTCACACCACCTAAAAGACATTTAAGAACTGAAATGAGTAGCCTCAATTAGGTTTTTCTTTGCGAAAAAGGAAACGCTATTAAAACCACACTGTGAAATTTAGCCATCGGTAAATTTTCACTCATTATTTATATATTTACAAGAAAATTTATGGCAAATTGGGCCTGGAAAAGTTCCAGAGAATAAAATAGGAAAAAGAAAATCGGGCTAGGTGAAATATTAATTGAAACAATCGGATTTAAAAACGAAATGTGAAGCGCATCGGGCACAAATAAGTCTAAAAGGCCGGAAGAATCAATTTAAATAACACATGAGGAAAAGAAAACCAAAAAGTGGAAGTAAGATGAGAGGGGAGAGGAAGAGTGAGAGAGAGTGAGGAAAGCAAAGAGTTAGAGGGGGGGGGGAATTTTTAACCCTGTTTAAGGAATAATTGCGATTGATAGTGGAAGATTGTTTCAGGAACCTGGAGGTTTCAACAGCTAAAAATTCAGGTAAATCTAAAAAAAAAGATAAATATAATATCAGATATTTATTTACTAGCAAATATTTTAAACTTCTGCGATACTGTAATTACCTATATCAATGCAAAATTCTCATTTCAAAGACAACTGACAAGTCTCTGTCATGATTAGTCTCTCAAAAGCCGACAAGCTTAGAAGAAACTACGATAGATAAATGCAAGGATTTTGAATACAAAGGAAAACGACAGCGCTGTAAACAAGTTCGGAAAATAAATCAGCTGTTCCTTCTTATATATATTCGAGACATGACACATTGGATTTCAACGCTTGAGTAGGCACCACTATCAGGTTTACGTATACACCTAATGCGTAGATGAGGTAAGGCAAATAAAAAACACCTTGTTTTATCAATAAAATAAGCAAATGGAACGCAAAAATTATTTTCTCAATAATTTACAGTGAAATGTTGGCCGTTAGACCCATTGATGTCAGCAAGCTTAAGACATCAGTAGAGACCTTCCAACCGCATTTGGTTCCTAGTAACGAAAATGGTTACAGGGGTGTAATGAAGAGGATTACTTACTCAGAAACAGCGTAAGCCGCATAGGCATCAGTCATTATAAGCGAAATCTAGGGTCACTCGAAGTTTTTCTAAAATTGTATCATAGAGTGAGTCATCCTTGATAATCATTGGTACACAAAAAACATTAAAAGGCAAAAAGGTATATAGGTGGCAGCCCGGATTAAATAATTTACAAATTAACATTTTTTTCTCGTGATCCTTTTTTTAATGTACGAATTAAAATATGTTCCTCGTAACACGAATTTTTATTCCTCGTAATCCTTCAAATATTACTGTTTAAAACTCAAAACACCACAGAATGACTTAAAAACCTTCAATCAAAGGAAATGGAACTTGTGTTTATTTAATATCTTCGTTTCATTGAAACATTTAATTTTGACATGATGATATATAACTCACCACACAATGCGAAAAAAATATTCACTCTCTTGCTTATCTATTTCCACTAACTAAGAGTTTCTAGAACTTTACTTCAAACAGCATTGCCCTCCACTGAGATCAAATAAAGCCGTGAATATTATTCCATTAATGAACTCAAAGGTTGGTTTGATGTGTGATGGAAGAACTCAATTCACTCAAATACCTATGGTATGTGAAATCTTTCACGAATTAGGGAAGATGAAGTTTCCTCCATTTTCCCACACCTTGTGTGGCACTGGGTATTTCAGAGCGACATCCGAATTTTAACTTGAGTCGTGCGGTCAGTAGGCAAAATCTCTACCACAACGGCAACCACAATATACCATTATAATGTTGGATAAGGTGAAATTGGTAGTGTTTTGGGATTCTGATTAACAATTACCCGAACTGAAAAGGTTGCGGTCTCTCCTCATAAGAGTTTTACTATCTATTTAAAATAATACCTTAGCAGAATTTGGAAGAAATGGTGTCTGAAAGATACCTCAGGAAAAAAGTTACATAAGAGAGAGTCATTAACAAAGAAGAGAGAATAATGAAGAAGAAAAAGAGGAGAAGAGAAGAAAAACTAGTAGATGTTTGAAATGGAGCGGAGTGCATTAATACTCATAATCCCACCTCTCTTAGTAGATTTTTGAGCTGAGGCTAAAGAAAAATGGTTGAACAGAGAACAGATTAAAAATACAAAATAGTCGAACATGTCTGTAGACGAGGAAAATTTTGCGAAAATATTTTTCAAACGCAGAAATAGTGAAAGGTAAGGTAGGTATATTATATATATACCCTGTAAAATTTCAGTTTTATTAATTTTAGATTTAGAGAAACGAGAATCATTATTTCACCTCTATTTAATAGCATTTATTTTGCAAAGTGTATCGGTTAATTCTCAATAAATATTGCATAAAGAGGAGAAATATTCTAAAGAATATTTCTTTTCGAAAGAAAAACGCCATGACAAAATAAACATGAACTCAGCCAAAAGTTACTGATAAAAACAATGACTCAAAATGACCTTAAGAAAAATGCCTTGATAAAGAGAACTTGGAATTCCAGTGGCAGCAGGCGAGAAAACACGTGGGTAGAAAGAGAATTGAGAGCAAGAATAGGGGCGAAAGTGAGAACTCTTATTCCTTCCCTGCGCGTCCGTCCAGCCAACGCGCAGAATCCTTCCACGGCCCCCCATTTTACGCCCGTGGACCGGCCCTCCTCATACTAAATTCCGCACAAAAACCCAAAGTCTCGCCCCCTCCATCCTTCATCCCCTCTCCCCGTCGGCTCCGGGAGACCCCTCCCCCCATAGACTCACTCCACCGCAAACTTCCCCAAAAAAACCACTCTTACGCAATCTCTTCTATGCCTTCCCCCCCGTTCCAAACCCTCCCCCCTCCGTTTGCACCGGCACGGACACACTCGAGCACACCCGCCACCCCGCGCTCATCTTTCCCTCCCCGCACCCCGTTTCTTCTTCCACCTTGTACAACCTTACTCCCTCTCCCCTCCCCCTCTTTACCCGTGAAACAAAAATCCCCTCCGCGACCCACATTCTCCCTTCCCCTGCGACCTACACACCTCGCACCCTCCCTCCCCACCCCTTATCCCCCTCCCCATCGCGCTCTTTCATCTTCCCACCCCTCCTCATGACCTTCCTGACCCTGTCCTGCAATATGGCTCGGCCCCCATCCCTCCCTCCCGCCCCCGTTCCCTTGAGCTCCTTCTTCGATTCCTATTCTGTTCTGCCCTGGGGAAGAGAGAAAGGGAGGCAGAGGGAGGGAGAGGAGGAGGGGGTGCGAGGCCGGCGGCCAACAGGCACGCGCACAATTTTGGAGAACGTCGGTGCATGAAACTCGAAGTTAAGGTTGAAAATAAAGCAATGTCCATAACAGAGTTTATGTATCGATGACCTCAGAATGGCCAGTGCTCTCCGTCGACGCTGATAAATAAACAAATACAGAATTCATCGATTACTCCCACAGGTTGAATGGCTAATAAAACTTTGTTGTGCTCCATGCCTGAGAATAATATGGGCGTAAATGTGGCACCATTTGTCTTCTCATTTAACTTCATGCTCAGATCCACTAATAAAATAAAAGGGAGTCATGTGACCAGCCAAAGATAGACATCGGCCTTATACGATTGAAATAATGCCGCAATTAAAGATTCAAACTTGTTTTCTACTCCTTAAATAAACATCCAGGGTAGCAGAAGTAACAAACCTGCGGAGGCTACTTTTAAAGTCCCTGTATTTTAGTGTCTTGAAAACTTTTCTGTACTCATTAAATTTTTTAAGAGAGTTAACAAAGTATTTCAAATCTGGTTCTTAAGAAACTGAATGAATCACAAAAGCATGTTTTTGCATCAACCTGATATCATCAGCATTATAAAATAACATTCTATGCAATTTTAAGACTCGGGAATCGCACATACTATAGCTCAAAAAAAACAATGGACTGCCTTTCGGGAAGTCGCCTGGCTGAATTTCACCACTATTTCAGCATCTCTTTATTCACAAACATATTGTGATCCGAAACTTTAACCAAATTTTCACATTGATTGCGTGTGCGTAATTTTTTTCATAATTCCTAATAGGAATGTGTGTTCACATCAATTATTTAAAAATAACTTTGAATTCAAAAGAGATATTATCCAAAAATGTGGCCGCTAACTGAGTCATGCCTGTGAATGGATACATCACGAGAAAATATAGCTCATCTCGACCCAATATGCATACCACCAGCCAGTCTTTGCCGGTTTCCAGTCCAATTACATTTTCATTTCAAGTCCTGCCCCTCACAGAACCGAGAGGCAGAATTTTTTCCCTTTTAAACTTTCTCCTGTTTACATCCTTTCAGTTTGATATCCCGAGGCATTTATTTATCACTCCGTTAAAGTTTAGAACCCATTTCCATACTTCATTCAACCATTTGGAATGGGTTAAATGAGAACATTTCCACACTCTTATGTCCTTTTATGTTTTGTTAGCTCCAAAATCTGAACAATCTTTGAAAAAAAAAATTCACTCGTAATGGCAAATAGTATCACCATGATACATCCCATGAAAATCCATTACGTTACAATTACACTGTAATGTTTTCTTTTTCAAACCCTTGAACAGCATTTTTCCCTAAACAAATTGTAAGATAAGTTAGGTGAAAACGTAGTGGCCAGATTTAGAGGTGCAAAATTAATAATTTCATTACTAAATGAAATAACTTTTAATGCTCTAAAAAATTGTAATTATTAAGTAATTGGTAAGTTTGCATAATAACTTGCATTATGTGATGCAAATGTAAATAATTTTTAAATAACTCTAATAAAATAAATAAAATAATTTCTAAAGGCCGGCAAAAATTCTTGTAATTGTTTGGATGATCACACCTCTGACTTGCTGACATGTAACATAACATTTAAACCCAAAAAATAAGTAAATCAGTGGTTGATATAAAAATGGGATACTAGCCTAGTTAGCCAAATAACAGCAGGCATCACGATTTACCTGGGTTAGGGATTACTGAAAATTGTTACCATCGTTGTGTACAAATCACGAATTAAGATAATTAAAACATAACAATACTTTTTGCAAAAAATGCACTAAATCCTAACTTATGTACCACAGGGAATATGTAACCGCGCCTGATACATCCAATCCAATTACAAGTACTTGTAGATGTAGATCATGTTGATGTAGATGTGCCTACCGGTTGAAAGGTGCGAATGTGTTCCAGAGTTAACCATACCAGAATATGTTAGATTTCAGGTTGACTTGAAACGTACTGTGCCCTCTCTCTTCTTTAATAATACAATGACAAAATATGGTAAATCTTTTGAACATATATTTCCAAAGACCGATTGTCATTCAAGGAGCTGTAAAAGCTGTCACGCAGGGAAGCTGTTCAAAGTATTTTAAAGTTTAAAAATGATCAAAGTCACGATCTAAATCTCACTCTGGTAGATGAAAACACATCGTTTATTTTGATACGCATTAAGATAATGTATTTTCAAAAAGACATTTTCACCAGAATTTTAAATGAATATGTCGTTGGAGTATTTAAAATTTACTTTGAAAAGTTTTTGGATGAGTAAAACACACATTGTCGCCATTATTTGTGTCCTATTCGTACATGAGTTTAGCCAAAGTTCAGCCTGTGATACCGCCTCACACTCGCCCCTCTATCACTATCCTCCTCCTTTTAAGTTGCCCCCGCCTCTCTGATCACCTTCGCCGACTCTGCACCCCTCCCCGCATTCCTCCCGCCCTCCGCATCTGACCCCAACCTCGCCCATTCCCTCGCTGCTTGACACCCTCCTGACCCCGGGCCCCCTCGCAAACGCCGCGCCACAAGCGTAACTGCGTTCCCTTCCCTAACGCCAGCCCGACCCCACCTGACCCTTCGGAGAGCAGTCTCCCAGCCTCCTCGCCCCCTCCCCCCGCTCCACTCAGCGTACCACTCTCGCTACGCCCGACCCGACTCATCCCATGGATGCGTCCGGTCACATACACACACACCCCCCCGCCCCACTCACCCCCTCCTCCTCTCCGTTCCCTGCCCTCACCCACTCCCGGTCACAACGAGCCCCCCGTTCCTCGCCCCACCTCTCGGCAAACCCAAAACCCCGTCCCCGACAATCCTCCATCATCCCCTCCCTTACCAACTCTTCCCACACGGGCGGCACCACCTCCGGCAAATTCTCACGGATCGATAGAACAAGATGCTAAAAATATTATTAGCTGGAGCCAAGAGAGTTTGAGCGTCTCGTGGTCAAAAGAAAACGAGGGTTGACCTGGCCGAGGGACGTAAGCAAGAGAGGGGGGACTGGGGGAGGGGGATAGGGAATGTTGCTGGGTGTGCTCGAAGGGAATGGTGTTTGCTTGAGGTCGAGGCGAGGGGAGGGAGGATGCGGGTGGGGACCGAGGCGACCTTTCGCGGGGGGAGGGGGACGCAGCGTTGGGAAATGAAGATTTAAAGAGCAGAGAGAAAAAAAAGAGGCATGATTCAAACATTTAAGGGCATGATCGACCAAATGATGGAGATGAAGACACCCCAAAGGACTTTTTGAAAAACTTTTGACGCAAATAACTGCTAAACTTCGAGCTGTTTATTGAATTTTAATGGACTTAGTCCGAACTGGTTTTCCTAATTTTTACAAAGTCCCTTAATTTTTACGTATTAAGAGTATATTCACATCATATCTCTCTTTTGATGGCACAACGACTAACTTTTCATTTCCAGCCACATGGAAAAGAGGCGTTATTCGCAATTTATTTCAAATTCCTTACCTTTAAAATGAGTAAATTAAAAAGACTATGACACATTACAATAAATTACTCCGCAAATAGAAAATAGACGAATGTTATAAATGCATACAGTAACATTCCATGCAATCTCTTTCTATCCTGAAATCCTAATTAAGTAGGTAAATTTAGTCACAAGAAAGTATACGTATATTCTCCATATAATCTCCAGGTTATACTGAAACCATCACTTAACTATATATTATTTAAACATTTAGCAATATACTTTCTAATGTATTAGAAAGTAATTAATTCAATTACACGACTATATGCATAAAAATGTTGCAACATTAAAGCAGGCACAATGTTGGCACAGTAAAGCAGGTTAAAAAATCATTCTGAAATAACATACATAAATTTCTTTACTTTACAAGGAAAATGTTTGGCTATTTTTTTTTAATTGTCAAATGCATTTTTAATGTCATAAATAATATTATTTTATCGGGCGATAATAATAATTTTATTATTATTAATCTGCAAAAGTGAAAAGAGCACTCAAGTTTCAATTCAAGAATAATCAATTTCGTATTACGTAGCGTCTTGGCACAAAGCATTATGAGTAAACCTAGAGAGAAATGTGCACTAGACCCACTAAATTGGATACTAACGCGAAATTAATTGATTTTAACTAGGTCCAAAAAAACGATTCAACTAGATTTTCATTTTCTGTTTTTGGTGCCCTTTGTTTGGGGTCCAATAACGGTGAGAAAATTCCACTCTCGAGTTGGGCAAACAAGGAAACACAAAAGAAATAAAAGAAAAAACCGAGAGTAAACACCAAAAATGAGAGCTTTAGGCTGCCTATGGTATCAGTATCTAAGAGAGAGAACTCGTTCAGGTAAGGAACGCGTGCAAACTATCCAACTATGAGAGGAGGAGAGAACTAGGAACGTGATCCTTCTAACAAAATATTATGCTCAGGAGGATTCGTTTGGACATGTATTTCGGTAATATCTATAAAAATAACGATATTCTCATGAAGTAACTCAATTATTCTTTAACTCTAAGCAATTGCTACATTTATTCAAATTACGCTGCAAATCTCAATCAATGTTACCCTATCGATCTCGACAGATGCAGTTTTTGAAGATGTGTTTCGTCGAATATTAAATCTTGATGATACTCGTCAATTGAAACAATTCCACCAGTAACGACAATGAGAAATAAATGATTGGAATTTTTCTAACCACTCTATTGTGTGCAAAGGGTAGACCAACTGGGTCACAAAATGGCGCAAAATACGAGTACCTCTTCGTAAATCATATCATATAAGGAAATCACGTAAATTGCGTTTAGGAAAAGCATTTAGAGCCTGAGAGTTCACCTCTTCGCCACAGAAGATTAAAAAGATCATAGAGAAGCTATACTTTCATCGCTCTTTCATTTATGTTACAATTTTTATGTGAGTAAAAAGAGAGCCCTATCTATTAATAATCTTTTGTACAACCTCAACGGATATGGCCTCGTAGTAGCTCGAGATATGCAACAGTAGAGTTCGTCGTGAGACTTGCTGAGTATGTGTTGAAAGTCAACACGCATTCATGGCTACGGACTTCCCGAAGTGAGTTGAAATGGTTATTGAATTATTCTTTGTCAAATTTCACATAGTTTATTTAAATTTACAGCTTACTTCAAGACATTACCAGGGTGCTATGATAATCAATAGCAACTAGCTCCTATCAAATATTCCACTGTTACTGACGCCGGTGGCGGCGGGTTAACTTCCCGCCAACTTCACCTGCCAACCCTAAGGTCGCGGGTTCGATTCCCTCCTAGACGATTTTTCTCCATCTAGGCCTTGAATATTTGTTATTTTTTATAATACATAAATATATTTATTTATAATGAGTTGCCGTAAAGGCTAAGGAGCCATTTTCAGATGTGAAATTTAAAAAATATGTTAATGCCATTCAGAAATCATTCCTTTCCACTAGGTTAAAAAAGTCAGCTTACAAATTATTGTTACTAACATATATGGAGACTGCAAATGGTAACAAATAATTCAGCACTTGTTGCTTTTCTAAATTACACAGCACGAGAATTTGAAAGTTTTAGTTGTATTTAAGAGAGTTTTCAGAGCACTCATTAAATATACATTTGTAGTAGCTATGAGAAACGAGACATGGACGTCACACGCCCTTCCGGCGTTTTGCGGAATATTATGTAGATGTAGATGAGGTCACAGGCTCAATTATCTCCTAGGTGGGTCCTCTTCAAACCTTACATTCTTAAAAAGGGCCCTTTGAGGTTTGCGATTTTCGTTTGTGTTATATCAAGATTATAATCAGATGTAAAGTTAAGACGAACATTTGGCTGCTTTCGGAATGGCGCTAAATAAAACAAAATAACATTAAATTTCAGCTTATCATAGGCAATAATTTGCGAAATTTATAAATTGACATGTAAATCCTATCAAGCAGAAATATACGCAAGGGAGTAGGTAAATATAATGAGTTTTCCTCATCGAAACTTAAAGTTGTAAAACAAAGATTATGCAATAAATAAATTCAGGTGCTAACGCTGGTAACGAATCAATTATGTACAATTTTTATGGTCGGCACTAAAGATTAATGGCTACTGCAATTGATAGAACACCGATTTCAGAAAAGTCTTACTGCGAGAAAGAAATTGAGAAAAATGGAGTAAGAATGAGAATGAATTATCGATCGTAGCACTTTTCCACTTGATAGAATTCATTTTACGACCGGGTTTCGATGTATTACATCATCAGGTACCTCGGTTACCTAATGGTGATGTAATACATCGGTTACCAGCTTATGACGGTACCTCAGTTACCTGATGATAACACAAATTCTATCGAGTATAAAAGTGCTACGATTAATTATTCATTACGTTCCACTTCCACCACATCACGCCTTAGGCTACTCAATTGGTTAAGTTTGAGAAATTATATTATGGGCCAAGATACGGTATCATCATCATGATAGGGTTAATGTCAGTCGTAAAGTTAAGTTACCTGCATTTTTATAAATTAGAAATGGATTTGAAACATCCAAGAGGGAAGTTGGGACGAGGAATAGGCAAAATAACTCGCCATTCCGAGTTCGGTGACGTGGTCCGTCCGTATTAGTTAAGCGCGGAAGATTCCGCGAGGTTGCCGTAATAGCAAAGGAAAGCGGGAGGAGTGGATTCTCTCCGTTCTGGAGATATTCCATTAGAGGAAAGCCAGAGCATGTGTGTGGGGATGAGGTGGGAAAGGGGGGAAGGGTAGTTGAGTGTGAAGAAGAGAAGGGCCATATGCTTCCCGCATCGCTCCAGGTACGGTACGGGGCGGTTCCGTGGTGGAAGGCGCTAGGAGTCTGCCAGGTGGACGTGCTTGATTTTGTCGAGCACAATTAGGATTAGGAGTGGGATAAGGTGGTCGTGGAAAACTGGCCGTGGTGGGAATAACGGGGAAGGGATTAGGCGACCGCGGGATGCTCTGGGAAGGGTGTGTTTTGCGTGAGGCGATGTTTGGCGTGGTGAAAGGAAAGGGGAGAGACGTTGTTGGAGTGGCGGGGTGAGATGGAGGGAGGGATGCGACGTGTTGGGGTCGAAAGGGGTGTGAAAGGGGAAAGGCAGAGATGAGCAGATAAGGGAGCAAGTGGGTGAGTGGCGAGGAGGAAGGTTGCAATCAAATGTGATTTGCGGGGGCCGTGGAGAGGAAGAATTCCGAGTCTGAGCGAAACGTTTCCGTGGCAGAAAAAGTAAATCGGTGTCACGACTTCGTGCGGTCGAGCATCAAATCATCTCCGAAGGAGGGGGAAGGAAATCTTATGAAAAAAAGTACCGATAAAGCATCCGGGATCCTTTGTCTAGAAGACTTGGCTCGGAGTTCCAATAGAATTTACCGATAATTAATCGAGGATATATGGGGCGCATAACATTCTCGCCACCGGTAAATTTTCTAGCTTTTGTGCTGAAACGATACATGAATGTATTATCCTAAGCAGTAAACCTATGCATTTGCGAAATAAAATTTGAGAATCTCAGCGCAACTCTTAGCCAAATGCACAACACCCATAGGAGCAGGATCTACCTCAGCCATTAAAAATGTCTCAATTTATAATCCGTAGAGTCTCAACTTAATATAAGTCATTAACTGGGATATTTTTAATTAGTTTTATAGATTAAATTTTCCATAGCCAATAATAAAAGTTTAAATACTTCATAACTATTTAAACCGATAATGAAATATAATAATGGCATATTTTTAAGTCAAACGAATGTTTTTTATCGTCATCGCCATAAAAAACCCGAAATCCACCAAAAATATGCCTGGCAGGTGGTGCAAGCACCATGTGGGAAGCATTATTGATGATGGGGATAGATTAGAGGAAGAAAAAAATATTCAGTAAAAAACTGCCACTTAACGTACAAGTACCAGTACATGCTGGAGAAAGACTAAATTCAAAGCAAGGCTTAATTCATCGATTAAATTATTTAAAATGCTAAAAACGGAATAAAAATGAATCACAGCCATCAATACGACATGCCCCCACGACAGTAAGAAATATAATGCAGAATTGAAAATTAAGATGGGAAATTCTACTATTTCATGGGCATTGAACTCATTGTCTCTGCCCCTAAGTGGCAGATAGGAAATGTGACACACCGCTGAAGGCAGCAGATGGGGTTAAGCCCTCGGCCTTTACATCAACTGCAGTTGATAAAATATGTAAACTGAAGCACTCCAATTTAGTTTCCCAAAAAAAGACGCTTCGCTTTAAACTTTTACTCGAACACATAAATATCTGAAGAGAGTATTTTGAGTCTTTAGCGTGACAGTAAACGAAAAATGCGTGAGTTTTACGTTTGTTAAGCTTTTTTTTGAAATTGTAAATGTGTGTCATTTGCATGATTTTTATCCCACGAGCGTTAATGCGATAATTTCATATGACTAATATTTCAAACCTACTAATACGTGTTATCGACTGCTATTATATCCGCTTAATGTGCACTCAACTATCGATTAGGCCATGGGCTCATTTGCTTTATGCAATGCCGACTGTGACCACTGACCTTTTTTTAGAGTCTTCAACCAGATTCACACGCCATCATAGTAATAATTAACTTCCCAATTATCGATTTATTTAGTCAATCATCCATTTTTAATATCCTGATTTCCTTTTCAGTGGCAAATGGCAATAATTATCGTGCATCGTAAAAATTTTTCTTGCTCCAGAAAAGAAATTATTGGTACTCTCTTCACACCGAGTGACAACACTTATTCCCCATCCCATTTATTCCTCACGCTTTTATGCAGCATCTCATATACCCAAACCTCCCCTCCTATATTCATTATAAATCCAAAACATTCACTGCACATCACAGATATTAGTTTGATAATGCATTTTCTTTCATATATAGTAGAACAGTCAATTATGCCCATTGTTCAACGCAAAGATGTGGTAATGGTATTTTTATATTAGCCAGGGGAATGGAAATTACATATTACAATAATTTATAATTAAATATTTCTTGGATTTCCATGACCTGACTCGTTTACATTTTAAGCTAACAATGCACGAGAAGACACTGTTAAACAATTCCTTATGATACAATTACATCGTAAATCAATCGTAAAATACGAGGGTCATCCGGAAAGTAGTACCCGTTCGTGAAATAAAGACACAAAAGTAAATATTAACAAACATAAAAAATTTTATTTGAAAGAGGATACTTTAAACTACTTCTCAACATAATCTCCAAGCAAATTAAGGCATTTGTCATAACGTGTGACAAGTTTCTGTATTCCTGCTGCATAGTCCTTCGCCGCCAGCTCATTGAGATACAGGGTCACTCCTTCTTTAAGTTCTTCATCGCTGTCAAATCTTTTTCCTGCCAAAAAGTCTTTAAGCTTTGTAAAGAGATGAAAATCTGAAGGGGCCAAGTCCGGGCTATACGGTGGATGGTCGAAAGTTTCCCATTTGAATTGCTGCAAAAGTTTTTGTGTTATCCCAGCTGCATGAGGCCTGGCATTGTCATGAACGAGAATGACACCAGTAGACAATAGATCTCGCCGCCGATTTTGTATTGCCCGCCGTAATTTCTTTAATGTTTCACAATACGCATTGGCATTAATAGTGTCTCCACGGGCCATAAAATCAATAAGCAATACACCTCGTCGATCCCAGAAAATGGTTGCCATGAGTTTCCTGGTGGACAGATCTGTCTTGAATTTTTTTGGTTTGTTTGGTGAATGAGCATGATGCCACTCCATTGACTGTCGTTTACTCTCAGGTGATGCATAACAAACCCATGTTTCGTCACCAGTAATTATGCGAGTCAAGAAAGAGTCTCCTTCATCAGAATAACGTCCCAAAAACGTCAGTGCTGCAGCCATACGCTTGGTTTTGTGCTCATCTGTAAGCATGCGAGGGACCCATCTTGCACAAATTTTTGCATAATGCAGATGGTGTTTAACAATTTCATGAACAATTGTTCGAGAAACATTGGGAAAATGCTCACAGATGTCATCAATTGTGACGCGCCGATCGTTCCTCACGAATTCGTCAACTGAGCTCACCAGTTGGTCTGTAATGACAGACGGTCTCCCCGAACGCTCATCGTCGTGTGTGTTCCCCCTCCCCATGTTGAAGTTGCGACACCACCGCCGAACAGACGACTCGTCCATTACATTGTCTCCATACACCTCCTTTAATTGGCGATGAATATCACATGGGCGAACGTTTCTTGCATTGAGGAATTTAATCACTGCCCTCACTTCACAACTGGCGGCGTTCTCAATTTTTTTAAACATTGTAAACAATCACAGAAACAACACAGGCAATGCTAGCGTCACGCAACTTGGCTCAGAGAAGGCAGACAAGCCACTGAAGCTATCTGACCTCGTCCAGCGGCTACTCGCGTCGTCAGCACTTCATGCGGCACGAACGGGTACTACTTTCCGGATGACCCTCGTATAATCAAGGTTCATGTCGCCCCTTGCAATACTCTTATGCAAAATTTCGTTGAGTACGACATGTAAATATATATATATGCGGGTCGCTGTGGTCTAGTGGGTAGAGCGTTGGACTACTGACCGGAGGGTCCCGGGTTCGATTCCCGGGCAAGGCACTTTGGGCACCTGCACCTCCACACAAGCTAGTTGATTTTTCGGGTACCAGGTCTTCCTGGGGAATAATAACCGGCACAGGGAAAGGAACTGGCCCCCCTACCCTGATGTGTGAATATTCACACGCCGTCGGGCTTGGTACATTGGTGAGCTCTACCATCACCTACTAAACCGACCTCCGGGTTGATTACTGTGTTTATGGTTTATATTTATAAATTTATTTATTTGTATAATATACAAACTTGAACAGCAACAAACAATATAAATACACATACAAAGGACTCACACGTTATTTCTCAATAATTTCAACAGAATTCAGCTCCCTCTTCGCCAGAATAAACAGTATTACCAGAAACACTGGCACTACTGTTACTTCGGAGGAAGACGTAGCTAAATTACGTCAAAATGATTACAAAATAACGTGTGTTTTTTTATTTGTTCTTATATTGATTGTTGCGTCCAAATTTTTATTCAACACTCCCATGTTACTTCGACGAAATCGTTAGCTATATATACTAATTGTATATTTATATGATATATATATTTTTAACGGAGAGTCTGGATGGGCAATGTTATAATGGAGACTTTTGAAATGTGGGTGTGGAGAAGAATGGAGAAGGTGAAATGGACCGAAAGGAAAACAAATGAGGAAGTACTAGAGATAGTGGGTGAGGAGAGGGGTTTGTTGAGAGAAATTCTATGGAGGCACGAAAAATGGATGAAAGGCGTATTGAGCGGCAGTGGAATGTTGAAGAAGGTAATAGAGGGGAGAATGTTGGGCAAGCGAGGAAAGGGTAGGAACAAGATAGGGATGCTGGATGTATATAGACTGTAGTAGTATATATATATATATATATATATATATTCATTCATTCAAACAGAAATAGGTATAAGGAAAGGGGATAGGAAAACAAATAATAGGCGAAGACAGGACATGTGGGGAAGGCGGTTTTTGAGCAGATCACGAAAGTAAAAATATTTCCCTATCCGGGATTTGAACCACGGACCTTCCACTTTCCGGGCGGATGCTCTGAGAGCATCCGCCCGGAAAGTGGAAGGTCCGTGGTTCAAATCCCGGATAGGGAAATATTTTTACTTTCGTGATCTGCTCAAAAACCGCCTTCCCCACATGTCCTGTCTTCGCCTATTATTTGTTTTCCTATCCCCTTTCCTTATACCTATTTCTGTTTGAATGAATGAATATTTGTGCGCCGTATGGCGGGATTTTCAAGTTTGAATATGTGTTTGGCCAATGTGGCTCGTCTCTTCTTCTGGCTATGCGTGCCATGAAACGCACCGTTCCTATCCTTTATAAAATCGTATGAATGCTTTTCTACTATCCTTTCCCCTTCTTGTGTCCCGTCCATTTCTCCTTTGGTGGGTGAAACAGCTCCATAACGCCATCTCTCGGGCAATATGTATCGGAGCACTTTGGCGCTTTATAAGATCGCAGATCTCAAGGTAAATCAGGTTTCCCTATTAGCTCAACTGGTAGAGCATCCGCCCGGAAAGTGGAAGGTCCGTGGTTCAAATCCCGGATAGGGAAATATTTTTACTTTCGTGATCTGCTCAAAAACCGCCTTCCCCACATGTCCTGTCTTCGCCTATTATTTGTTTTCCTATCCCCTTTCCTTATACCTATTTCTGTTTGAATGAATGAATATTTGTGCGCCGTATGGCGGGATTTTCAAGTTTGAATATATATATATATATATATTCAAACTTGAAAATATAAAACCTATATATATATATATATATATATATATATATATATATATAGACTGAGTATATTTATATTTATAAAAAATAATATATATATATATACTATATATATATATTAGTAAATATATCGAATTGGTGGATATATATATAAATGTGTATACTATATATGTATATGATATACGAGCATATGTTTACTTATGACACAAAAAAAACAAAGTAGTAAGTTATGCCAATGATGCAAATGCTTCAAATTAATATATCGTAAAAGTACTATCCTCCCGACTGGCATTCCAAATTTCCCCACATGGCTAAGTGAATATTTCGACGCGTAAATTCCCCTCTATATAGCCATCAAGGGGATTAAAATTTATTTTTTTATTGTATTCAATGAGATTTTTCCATTTGCCTTCGTTAAAGAGGGAATATTTTTGTCTTCCTTTAGCAACACATTCAACTGAAATTTCCCAAATATATCCTTGTTTCAGCTAACCAGAGAAGATAATCCCTCAATTCGTAAATTAATTAAATACACCCGGGTGTTAATGTATAATTCTCCTATTTTTTTCATATCCTCTCTCACTTGATACAGAGAAATTGTCGCTTTCCCTAACCGCGCAAGACCTCGCTTTGGACCATTATTAAGTTCATCTAATTAATTTTGTAATGTTTAGTGCGTAATAAATAACACAGCACAACTTATTCTGCCAGATGAAATCGTCTGTGAGACTTACTTAAAATTTAACGAATGAATTAATCCATGCTATGTACTCCTTAATTAAAATAAATATTACATATGAAATAATCTACAGATAATTAAATTCAAAGATATCAGAATAATATATCCACGAAGAAAAATGTTAATTTCCCCTTTAAATATTTGTAAAGCTTCATTTATTACGTCGTTCCGAAAAATTTTGCCAGCGAATTTATCAAAAATAAATATAAGTAATCGAAATAAGCGTTACTTAATGGCCTTGAAGCTTTAACTGATATAACTGTTATCTCTGGGAGTTTTTAACTACCTCAGTTGACTTCAAAATATTATGCTAAAAAGGTTGCTAAAGCACGCATGTTTCTTTTCCATTCCTGCTGGAAACTGAACGCCCGATTTACATTCTTATATCCTTATTTCTACTCTTATAGTTCACTACTTCTACTTAAATACTTCGATTGGTGCTTTGTTTCAACTTTTAGCAAAATGTTTTTTTCATGAGTAGTTTTGGATTCGTGAAGAAAAGAGAGGGTACCCTCTTTTGACATGAAAATCGTAAAGTCTACTCAACTAGAGCATATATGAAATAAATTGATAGAAAAATATACCTATTTAGAATTTTTGCAATATGACTGATAGTTGAAAAGTTTGCACAACTTTCACTATATTCAACCACTTTTGGTGAGTGCTCTCAAATCATATTGGTGAAACGCTTCCTTTGCTTGGCAACATGTAAATCTGCAGTACAAAAACAATTTAAATATTTCCTGCATTTCATCTTGTTCAACTTTTAGCAGAACTTCAATCATTTTAAGATCGTTTTCCAAAGTATCTTCGTTATAATGCAGTGATTCCTAAAAAACTTCAGTACGATAAATGGTTTTGGTAGTCTACCATCTGGTTACACTATGGAAAATTACGCCAAAATAGAAACTTACAGGAGATTGGATACGTTTTTTCAATAGGGGAATACTGTGGGGAATAGGGGAACAATAAATTTTAGCGCTTTATGCTTTTAGTGTTATGAGATCTTCAGGTTTCCTCTCGAACAGCAATAATGTGAACACTATTTCGATTATTTTACTATTAGGTAATCTACCGGTTAATGTAGGTATTTGGACGGCCACAACTAGCAAACTAACATTTTGTTATTCCAAACAAAAACCAATCCAGCAGCCTACTCTACATCAGGTCCCTCTTTATCTCTGTATACTTCTTTCCTCCCTCCATCCTGTCCAACACCTTTATCCTGTTCCTGACCTTTCCTCGTTGACACAACCCTCTCCCCTCCATTAACCTCTTCAACAACCAACTACCGCTCAATACGCCTTTCATCCATTTTTCCTGCCTCCATAGGGTTTCTCTCAACAAACCCCTCTCCTCACCCACCATCTCCAGTCCTTCCTCATTACTATTTCGATATTACTCGTATATATATATAAGGTAATCTACCGATGAAGGTAGGTTTTTGGATGGACACAACTATCACATAAATAACTTTCGACTCCAAACAAAACACAATCGAGCAACTTACACTACATCAGGTCCCTCTTCATCTCTGTGTACCTCCATCCTCCTTTCATCCCGTCCAACAACCTTATCCTGTTCCTGCCCTTTCCTCGTTTTCCTAACATTCTCCCCTCTATTACCGTCTTCAACACCCCCTTACGCTCAAATCGCCAACCATCCATTTTTCCTGACTCCATACTATTTCGATATTCTTTAAGAATTATAGTTATTTCACTTTGTATTGGTAAAAATAATACTGATTGATTTCTCATAATGACATAACTGTACAATTGTGTAGGTGCTTCTTCGTGCGCTTACATTGCTACCGCCTTTGGATCATCATGTGCTTTGATCGTTGAATTTTAATTATTTGCCATATATCAAAGAACTATTCATATTTATCCAAAATTGTTATCATTTATTCAATAACACTCTAGCTAAATAATTGCGGGTAGATAGTTTCCCCAATAAATATTTTGCAGTTCAGAGCTCTTCGTTCGCCTCGATTCACACGAGTTTTCCTTCACAGACAGAGCCAAACGTACTAAGCTCCCATTGTGGTTTAAGACGTACTTTTCGACCATTTAATTAATCTTCCTAACAATCTGATGGGTCCAAGGCAATAGCGTCACGTTTCCGTGTTCTCTTCTCGTTCCTCTTTTAACCTTCGTTTGTTTGCTTGTTTTTTTCCGAGGTCGGGGCTGGAGTGCGCCCTTAATCCGCCCCGGGAAACGGCGCCCGTGAGACATATGGCGCGAAGCCAAATTAACAGGACACGACTCCCGCTCCTTGTGGACAACTTACTTGTTGCTTATATCCCCCGGTGAGCGAAGTAAATCCCTTTTGCAGCCGCCACCGCTATCCCCAGCGGTCGCTCCCGCCGGGCAACGAGCAATTTGGTAGAGGGAAACGGTGGCTCGGGACGGTGGGTAGGTCACGTGACTTCTCATAGTAAACGACGTTTTTATGCGATTTTCAAATGACTCGGTCGCCGTTTCACGCAAAATTGAAATTCGGCCTTCATGAAACTTAAGAAGGAATGACTGCTTTATCAACCTGACAAAAGGCTGGAAATATAGATTCGACTAGAGCTTAAGAATTGCGGAGGCCTTTTTATGGTGGAGGCCTGTCTTATAAATGGTTTTGGTTCATTTTTGTTCCGTTTTATGCATCGTGAATAACTAAGTTATTCAATGAATTAAACCTTGATTCGTATTAAGTCTTCCTCCAGCATATATAAAAATGAGCACTTTTGATAGTTTTTGCGCAATATTTTTCCCCTCCTCTCCCATATCCTCTCTTATCGCTCACCCTTCCCACCTGAAGCTTGCTACCCCCCTACTACCCACCTTTTTGGTGGACCGCGGGGTATTTATGTGCTTATGGAGGAATAAAAATCTAGTTGTTTTGGAATCGGATGTTTCAGAGTAAAAAACAGTTATCCATTTTGCATTGGAAAGGTAAAAACTCAAATTCTTCATCGCTCAGACCATATATATCAATAATGCACAATTGTCGGTAATTGCGGGGCTCAAATTATTTAGGATAGAGTCACAACTGCGTATGTATACTCCCTAAAAATATTTTAAGTCAATTGGTAAGAGGTAACTGGAGCCTTGAAAACAACTCCGTAGGATCGTGGTCCAGGATAGAATCCACCGGTTTTAAAGGACTAGAAGATTCGGTCTTACACTGCCTCTCCTTGGGATTCAGTTGCTTTTTTATTCCTTTTTTACCATCTAACATACCTGATCTCTTTCCCAATAAAATTCACAAATGAAACACGTAATTAAATGAATGTCAACGATTAACTTTCTAATGTCCACAGCATTTGACTAAATATAACTTTTTTTAAAAGTCTATTGTAATAAAATAACTTTTGAACGTTTTTTTTAATTCTCCATATACGAAAAATGATTGTTTTCAATTGCAACTTCATGACTCTTCAATGGAAATATTTAATGTTCCCAGGTCCTCTAAACACGTTTGACCATTTACCAAATAAATCCTTGACTGTTTGTGTGTGATAGGTATTGAGGATAGAATGACTTATTTTATATTTTTAACACAAAATTTCATGTTTACATCAAAACTAATATTAGCTGAACTTCTTAGTTTTTACCAGGAACCACTCACCAAAATTTACCGTTTTGACCTTATTCAAGGTGTGTTGTGGCGCTACTTTACAAAAAAAAAAACTCAACAAGAGTGAAATATCCCAGCACTATTTTCATGAACTGACGCAAATTTCCATGTAGCATTATTTCATTTTTCTCATTGAAATGTAAAATAATTGCGTCATTAGTGCAGAATTTGCCCCTATTAAGTTGAAATGATTGGTACTTTCTTGTTTTGATCTACGATCATCACATATTGTAAGATAAATTTACGAAGAGTCGTTCTTTCGCGAATTTTTAGTGTTTCCTTGACCCTGTTGAATGATGATATTAAAACATCATCATAGACAGCGCGCCGGCTCGTTTTTCTTATTGGGGTCGATAACGAAAAAATATCACCCCAGAGCGAAGGCTACCAAAAAAAACTACTTATCAAAGAATAAACTAAAAGGGCAGATAAATATGATATTTATCCTTCAATGAACCTAACAGAAATAGAAATAGTTCAGTAACGTTTTGATTTGCCGGAATAATGCAATAAGTAGTGAAGTAAATTAGCATCAGTAATTTTAGTCTTATATTTAGTTATACAAATGGGAACCAAATGGAGAGAGGGTGATATACATGCATGTGCTGGCCTCTTCAGGCGATTCAGAAGATCTTCAAACAGCCACACATTGTCATGGCATAAAGCATTAAGATTCTGCAAACCCACAGTTGAAATTCTCCAGAAGTAAATTTATCTATTGCCTATTAAAATCAAAATGTTTCCCGCATTAGGTCAGAAAATACTTTCTTGAAATGAAAATCCGTAGATAAAAATAAACAAAAAAGTCATCAATACGTTCGGTCCATAAATATCACCCCAACTTTTTTCGGCAACTGCTTTACGTGTGATATAAACCCACGAGGTCCCCTCGAATGAGTTTCGACTCATTCATTTACGCATCAAAATGAATGCCCCCAATCGACTCTAATGAGAATTTCACATCCAATGCAGATTGAATCATTAATGTTGAAAAACATCTCTCCTCCCCAATCCCACACTTTTTTCCTCTCGAGCATCCCAGAACCATTGGAAATTCAACATTTTTTTAAATCCCGCTAAACTACTCTCCAGTTTCCCTTTCAAACTTTGGACTTTTCGTCTGAATAATGACTCCCTTTATTTCCTTTGCGTGAGCCTGTTCTCGCAACTATCCATCACCTGAATGCGCGCGACATTTTCAGTGCGGGCAGTACCCTATCCGCCGACTTCTTCGGGAACCATCTCGACAATCCCCGCAACCCCCGCTCTGCTTTCCACCTCGTCTCTAGGTGCCCCACCCCCTTTGGAAGCAAGCCGCATTCATCTGTCTCTCTAGGCTCAATCAGAATGAGCGATGGATTAACAAATGACCGAAAAAGGGGTTTGATATAGCAGATAAAAAGCGGTCGTGAAGCAAACGCTGCCTGTGCCTTTGACTTCAATCCCTAAAATTCCATAACATTCTGCTGTACAAGTCAAATAAAAGGAAAGAACTTTTAACATAGGTTATATGGAGAGCAATTTATAAAATTACAAATAAAATTGGTCAATATATACTGATTTCTTAAAGGCAATATGCCAAAAACAAACTACAAGTTTTTAAATATATTGTAAATGATATTGGTTGGGATAACTTTATAAATAACCGCATTACACATACACATGTATAAAGTTTTGATAAGAAAGAAAAGATCGTTCTATAAGGTATCTATATTCAATCGTGAATGCCTGGACCGTAATCTGAATTAACAACTTTATCAGAATATTTAAAACAGCCAGAAAAAGTAAAAAGTGTACACACAATTCGTCACTTACTTTTGAATATGATGAGTGAATATATCAAACTACTCTGACTCCTGTTGCTCAGTGCGATCATAAGTAATTAGACCATGAAAAATGTGAATAAGCAGCAGTAATAGTAACACCGATACCAACCCGCTTTAAAAAATAAAGCTCTAATAAAAATGTCCCAATACAAAATATAAAAGAGGCATTGATACTGATGCATTGGAAATGCCGAGCTCTTTAAGCTACAAGTGGCCCTTTTCATTTTGTTAGAAGATTCAAATCTGAGGTCTAAAAGGTACATGAATACGATTCAAGACTAATATTCAAAACCCCGATAAACAATTAGGAATTACGTACTATTTTAAATTCAGTGAGAACAAATAAATCCTTCTCTCGGTCATATTTAAATAAAACAAACCTTTAGTCAATATTGCCCATCATGTTGGGTTTAATAAATCATTCACCCTCGAAAGCATTTTGTGACAATTACAGGATGAGATGGAAGCATTCATTCTTTCATCTTTATCATCATCGGTATGCTGGCGTTTATGGCACGTTTTGGATGCACAAAGACTGAACAACAAAAAATTTCTTTGCATCTCCTGGCAAACCGACGAAAATCCGATGCTACAATAAACCCTTCTTTAATTCCGCATTCTTCCTTCCTCCTTGCATTTTGTCCAATATTCCTATCCTCCCCTTACACCTCCCTGATTAACTTAATCAAAATCTTCAACTCTCCATCGTTAATCAAAACGCTCCATATTCACCTTTTGTATCTTCCTTAGACTTTAGTCCAACAACCCTTCCCCCTCCCCCGCCATGTCTATTACTTCTTGGTTTAAACGGCCCGAGGATCTCGCGAGTGAAAGTAAAGGTTAAGGTAAAGTTAAAGTAAAAGTTAAGGTATAGCTATTGGTAATGTATTGCATAGTTATTGCTTTAAGTTTCTATTGAATTTGATAGTGACTTTTACGTAAAGATTTCAAAATAAAAAAAAGTTTATTACGGTCTGAAAATTCAACTAACAGTGTAACTTAGCAAGTAGGTACTGATGGTTGAAAACTTTTGGATCGAAAATGGGGAAAGGGAAGACTCTCCATTCTCGGAATGTCACCGCGTAGGTTGTTTTTCGGACAACAGTTTCGCCCATGTTCCAACGAGCGTCTTCAGGTCAAGTCACTTCGACTTGAAGACGCTCGGTGGAACACGGGCGAAACTGTTGTCCGAAAAACAACCTACATGGTGACATCTCGAAAATGGAGAATCATTCATCTGAACGCCGTGAAAATCTACGATCCGAGCCTAATACACATTATGTTCATCTAGTTTTCAATATTAATTCCTCCAACGATTCATATCGCAGCTCTCGACACTTTTGCAACATTTATGAATTTAGAACGTATAATTATGGATGGACATGCTCAATTTATCCGTTTGTTGAAAGAAATATTTCCTGTGATCATATTCTGTGCATTAAACGCCAACTCTGAATGGTTTCTGGAGTGAGTAAGAAGGTCATGTTAACTAAACTAAGATCAAATTATTATAATCATTCAATTTTCCACCTTGTTTTACAAATTGTATTAGTCAATCAATATGCTTAAGCAGATTTATCAAAGGTCCAAATATCAGATATTTTATTAAGGAAAATAATTTAACGGATAAACGAAATAAAAATTATAAATGGATAAATCCTGTATACTTAAGTAAAGAGATCTAAATTTACAGTAAAATCAGGTAATTTTACAGACCTTATTACCACTTTCTTAGGACAAAGGTCAAAATCGTAACCCTAATGGTGGTCCGCTTGCTACGTCATTCGGGAGCTCATATATACAATCAGAGGTGTGTGTGTGTGTGTATATATATATATAGTCACTTTCTTGGAAAACCCACGAACGTGTACAATAATGTAAATTCACTAATAGTCATAAAAAAACATAGAAACCAAAACACACAAAAGAGAGACTCACTGGTTCTCGAATTTTTCGATGGTCCAACCACCTTTCTCAAGAGGAATTAGGAACAGAACTCAGTTCTGTTGTGAAGTGAATTTACATTATATATATATATATATATATATATATATATATATATATATATATATATATATGTATATGTGTGTGTGTGTGTGTGTGTGGGTCGCGGTAGTCCAGGAGGTAGAGCGTTGGACAACTGACCGGAGGTCCAAACTGGACCGGAACCGGAGGTTCGATTCCCGGGCGAGGCACTCTGGGCACCTGCAGCTCCACCCAAGCTATGTGATCTTTCGGGTACCAGATCTTCCTGGGAAACCATAACCGGCACAGGGAAAGGAACTGGCCCCCCTATCCTGATTTGTGAATATTCACACGCCCTCGGGCTTAGTACTGCCACCACCTACTAAACCGACCTTAGAGTTGATTACTGTGTTAATTATATATAGATTTATTGATACATTTTATAGACATTAAATACGTTAGTTTGTTTGTGGTTCCCAACCGCATAAATAAAATTGACGAATCCAAAATTTATTTTTCGAAATTATTCTTTCATGAAATGATATGAAAAGTAAAAGTTGGTCATGAAAATATTTATATCGATTTTAGTCTTTCTAGTGTTTTCACATTTAACAAGATTGAAATATTTATTCGATCCAGAAGTCTAGGCAAGCATACCTGTCTCAAACCCAGGTATGAGTCACGAGCTCGCAAAAATACATGTATGAGTTACGATTTTGTTCAATGGTGAAAATAGACATAATCGATTAGTCCTTCAACTTTATTCAACGATGTATTCCATAAACAGCGATACCAGCCATTTGTCAAAATGCTTGTGGAAGAATTGGACGAATAATAAGTATCACTTATAGATGAAAATAAAATTAGCATATTTGCATTTAAATTGAATATATTCATAGTGCCACATGAAATCGCATATATTTGCTATTCTTCTATGAAAAATGTTTTGAAGTATGTTGATAGATAATAACGTTGCTAAAGGACAGTAAAAAAATTAAATGGTAGTTATCTCTCGAATTTCCCCCATATTATTATGTGCCCGCCAAACAGTTGGTAAACACACTTTTATTGTCCAAACGCACCTATCTGAAGTTGAGGTAAGTTTGAAAATTGCAGTTCAGTGATTGGAATACATTATAGACCATAGCTTCAAATTGTCTTTTCTCGACTAGCGCCTACGTAAATAGGTCTTGTTTGGCTGCGTTCAACAAATATCGAATACATAGATGTATTTTCCACCTCATTTAAGGCCTTTCTCGAAATCATTCCTCTTCACAGCTTTTGGCCCATTGGTAAACGTACCATTAGTTTATCCTCTTTCCACGGGTTGCTTTCCAAATCCTCATTGGGAAGAGTCAACGTAAAACAAATTAAACGAACCAACCGATTAATGAAGCAAATATACACGACGACTACTCAAAAATTAATGCATAAGTCAATTGTGTACTTCATTAAGTATTCACAAGTAAAGTAAGTACTTACTTTTCCACAATGATTTAATTTTTTTCCGTCGGAAAATCTAATCTTAACGGAATTTCACTTATACTGGTGAAAAGAACAAAATATAATTATTACAATATGGAAACAATAAAATCAAGGGACCTCTTAAACAGGATTGCATCCGAGGATTAGTTAACACCTTTTATTTGCGAAATTTTTATTAGCTGTTATATCATTTTCCCTCCGGATTTCAGACGCAACCTTCTATCTTAAGTTATCTAAGATGCTTCCCCTTTCCTTTATTTTTGCTTCAATCTGCAAAACCCTCTTCTTGTCGTCTATTAATAATCAAAATTGTGTCCATTTCTCTCATTACTCAGTATATAATTCGCTCACACTAAGATATTTTCTGCATCCAAAGCAAAATATAAATACTTCTCTCGTTGAATTATTCAATGGGAACCCAAGGCTTTTGTAGACCTCTGATGTAAAATTTTGTGCACCAATTGAATGCTAAAGAGCACGAAATATACAAATTTTGTATTTTTTATTATTTTACCCCCCTATTTCAGTCTGATTACATTACGAAGATTTTGTTGTAAAACTTTAGCCTTTCAGAGTATTCCTTCGTGTGTATTTCTTCAGAGCTTTATTAAAGATGTTAAATTACACAAAAATTTAAATTTATTAAGTTTCTCTTTTATACCCTTGATTTTGACTTGACCATTTTTTATTAGTTTTAATTTAGTCTTTGGCTTTTTACACTTAGATTAAAACATTGTGCCCATTAGTTCAAAACTACAAAATTGCGATCAAGCGATGATTGGATTGGAAATATGGAGAGGGAATGGACATACGCATTGTATTCGATGGAAGAAGATAACGGCCGAATAATTCTCCAAATAAAAAAAGGTTTATCAGCATCAGCAATTAGGATAATAACACACTACTTATTTTTTCCACTCTTTAAGAATTTAGTGCATCACCACTATCGTACACTGTGAACCACTCTACAATTGTGAGCCGAGGTTTATTTTGTAACGTCAGCTTTCAATTGTGAAATTGTGGTAATTATGAAGTCATCGGAAATGAAATTGAAAACGACAAAAAGGTTTGGCTACTAAGATGCTGGAGTGTCTTACGTTAATTTTGTTACGAAACAGAACTGTGCGAGAAGTCATGAATATTTTATGTTACTAGTTAAAGAGTCGATTTCTCTAATATTAATTGCCAATCTGGTGAAGACCGAAGTTAACATAGACAGATAATTAAATTTCCCGGTGTCAGAAGCACACTCGTGGATCCTGTATCATAGAAAATTTGGTCAACTTCCTTTGCCATTGGTGGGCTTTCCATACTCGTCCCTCTAGTACTTTCATTGAAAGTGCTTTCACATGCAAATATCTTTATAAATTTAATGAGTCGCCTTTTATTTTTGCCGAAATTACTTCATCTGCTTCAGTATGAACTTTATTCACATGGAAGCGGCTGAATGAAGAAAGGTTTGAAGTCATACTCTTATTATTGTGCAATACATTTAAATTCCCTTTGAACGTCCCTTAAGAGCATGTGTATCGTATATTAGTTGTATTCAGCTACATGTGTATATTAGTCGGTTGTTTGCGTGTTTACATATGCGTGGGGTGTAATGGTTTTTGCATGAATGTACACCATGTCCTCATTGTGGAATCAATAAATTTGTGGCCTTTGCATGCGTTTTTTCCTCAACTACTGGTGGTGCCCTAACACCCCCCGCCTCACGTCCATGCGGCGGCTTGCGGGGTATTCAGTAGATGTAGATGCAGAAGAGCTCTCCGATGTTAGTAGTCCGAACTTAATACTTACATAAGAAATATAATTTTTTAATGCGTGTCCATCCGAAGTTTTATTTCTACGTATTACATTAGACAAATAGGTGCCGATTAAATTTAAGTCCTCAATTTCGAGTTCAAACACTGGCATCGATAACAAAGTTTCAAATTAATAGTCACGTGTGCATCGTTTGAGGAAATAGCAAGATGAATGAAACACTTAAAGCACACCACCGTTGTGGTTTTGAAGCTTAGTGTTGCCAAATCCTCTTTACCAGTCGATAACTGTCACAAACTGTTGTCACCACTACATAGATTAAAATAACACCTCTGCTCAAACAGGTAGCGCTGAAAAAAGGCATCTAAGCTGTCGGGAAAATGGGCGCTAAATTAGTTATTTGAGAGATCCGAGCCTTCCAGAATCTGCGGCAGCAGCTTTCTCCTCGTCCATCGCCACTCTCAATCCGTTTCTCATTTCTTCTTTTTTTCCTCTTAGATACCCTTTTTAGTGAGGGTCTCGATCCTCCTTCCCATTCATTTTTTCTCTCTCCTCTTTCCTCCTCTCTCCCATTTCCTCCTCTCTCTCTCTCTCCTTCTCCCTCTCTCCTCCCTCCGCTCGCCCTTTCTTAACTGCATACCACACAATCTCTCTTTCCATCCCCCACCCTTGGCTCAATCCTTAACTACCACCCCATTCTCTCTCCCCCTATTCCCTTCATCCCTCTCTCTCTCTCCTCCCGACCCCGGCCTTTCTCTGCCATTGCTGACCGCTTGTGCTTAAAGGAGCCTTCAGTCGTGGAACGTGACCGGCATTATATTCCTCGCGCGCGGGAAAAAAAGGAAGAACTGGGCGAGTTTGGGCCAGGAGGAGATGGAAAGGGAATAAAAGAACAACGTGTAGGAGGCGGCCATTTCGCTAATGACGGTCGAATCAACTGATACCGTAACATTCTCAGAGATTAAGTTAGTTTTTTCGAAATATGTCATTACGACCTTCTTATGAAGCAAAGAGGAAATAGATACGACAGGATATATATATATATATATATATATATATATATATATATATATATATATCCTGTCGTATAAACACACAAACACTCGGATAATAAATATTCCACACACAGAAACATAAATGAAGGACACTTACAGTAGATATATATCTACTGTAAGTGTCCTTCATTTATGTTTCTGTGAGTTGAATATTTATTATCTGAGTGTTTGTGTGTTCGTGTGTTTGTGCGTCGCCGGAGAGCGTCAATTTCAAGGATGAGTCACAAAATGTTTATTTGATAGTTGTGTCCATCCAAAAACCTACCTTAACCGGTAGATTACCTAATAATATATATATATATATATATATATCCTTGAAATTGACGCTATATATATATATATATATATATATATATATATCCTTGAAATTGACGCTATATATATATATATATATATATATATATATACATACATACATACATACATATATATCTCTTTGAAACTGACGCTCTCCGGCGACGCACAAACACACAGATACAAAATATTCAACACACAGAAACACAAAGAAAGGACACAGGTCAGATTCTGATGACGACGGTCGTGCCGTCGAAACGTCAAATACATACTGTGAGTTTCCTTTCTTTGTGTTTCTGTGTGTTCAATATTTTGTATCTGTGTGTTTATATGAATATTTTTTATATACATACATACATATAGTACATACACACACACACACGAACACCCACATACTTATGCACACAATCACATAGAAAATGAAACGTCTTTTTTAAAATAACTATTAGCTACGATTCCAAGAATTGCCCTAAAAACTACTTATTTCGTCTTTGAGGCATAGTTGTGCTGCAGTGGAACTTGTGATTACTTAGTTTGCACTGCGGATACGTAAGCGACATACATTTTTATTTGGAGAGAAGTGAAAGAGTATTTGGTAGAGCTTCCCCAAAATCCTTCAAATGGAAAGGATTATTTAGCCATTTGCTTTTGTTTTCTTACTGGATTTAATTTGTGGTGTAACTTTAATTTGTAATTAACTTCAGATTTTCATCAACATTCTGCATTTCTTGTGCATGGTATAAAACTTTTAACTCATCTCCAGTCATTGTCAAATTAAGAAATCGGTCACTTCTTGATAGCACATGAGCTTAGCTAATTGGTCAAACATCCCAATCCCATTTCTATTAATTTCTCGTTCGCCTACCATTCCTCCCTCTATCATAGACTTCAACCTGTAATTCCCAATCGAAACGCTCAGCATCCATCTTCCCTACCTCATTTGGATTTCAACCAAGAAATCCCTCCCCTCCCCCTATATGTCCTGCATTTACTCGTTTGTTTTCCTTACTGTACACTTGACCTCCATCCTTCAACACACCCATGTCTTAAAACCAGTCAATGCCTATGATCTTGCTTGACCAAGTTTCCGCGACGCACAAAACCACACTCCATAGTCATACTCTGACGAGATTTCCTTAACAATTCCCATCACCTTGTAAAAGCTTCTTTGGCAAAAGCAATCCTCCTCCTTATGCCGGAATTCTTTGGTTATTTTGGTCTTGAGCACGTTCAAGATAAGTAATATACTCATGTAAGCACACACACACACACATGTGCGTGTGTAATATATACAGGCTGAGTCTGACCTGAAGAAGGCCGAAGGTTCAAACCATCTTAAAAGAGAATATCCTTTTACCTGTTTTCTATGTAAATGTTTGTGTTATGTTTTACCTTTTTATTTGTGTGAATATATATAAGTACATGTATATGTGTGTTTCATATATATATATGTATTTTTTTTTAGGTAATCTACCGGTTAAGGTAGGTTTTTAGATGGACCCAACTATCAAATAAACATTTTGTGACTCCCCACCTAGCAAACTAATCTATATCAGGTCCCTCTTCATCTCGGTGTACTTCTTTCCTCCCTTCATCTCGTCTAACATCCCTATCCTGTTCCTACCCTTACCTCGCTTGCCCAACATTCTTCCCTCTATTACCCTCTTCAACATTCCACTACCGCTCAATACGCCCTTCATCCATTTTTCCTGCCTCCATAGGATTTCTCTCAACAAACCCCTCTCCTCCCCCACCATTTCTAGTACTTCCTCATTTGTTTTCCTTTCGGTCCATTTCACCTTTTCCATTCTTCTCCACACCCACATTTCAAAAGCCTCCAATCTACGTCTATCCTCCTGCTTCAGCGACCACGTTTCCGCGCCGTACATAGCTACGCTCCATATCAGAGTTTTTACGAGTCTTGTCTTAACATCCCTACTCAACGTCCCCGTCATCAACTCCCTCCTCCTTGAGAAAGCCTCCTTGCCTAGCGCAATTCTTCTCCTTACGTCCCTACCACTTTGACCGTGTTGGTCCAAAACACTTCCGAGATATGTAAACTGTTCTACCTGCTCTATTTTTTCCCCTCCTATTTTAATATTTAGCTTAACCTTTTTCTTTCTGGAAAATCGCATAACCTTTGTTTTATTAATATTTATTCTCATCCCATATTTATCGCACTGAACCTCCAATTCACTCAACAATGCTTGCAACCCCTTGGCTGACTGAGCAACTAATGCTTGGTCATCAGCAAACCTAACCGATTTTAGGAATTCCCCTCCGACTTTCATTCCTACCTCCAGTTCTTCCCATGCCTCTTTAATCATTTCCTCTACATATACGTTGAACAGTACCGGTGACAATGGGCAACCCTGCCTTACACCTCTTCCTAACACTGCCCATCCGGACTCTCCGTTCCCCACTCGCACCTGAGCAGTCTGAGACATGTACAGGTTGCGGATCAGTCTCCTGTCCCTCCAATCCATTCCTATTTTCTGCAATACACGCATTAATTTTTCCCAATTCACTCTATCAAACGCTTTTTCGAAATCTACAAAACAGGCAAAAACGTCCTGATTGTATTCTATATTCCTCTCGACTAGTGATCTCATTACTGCAATGGCATCACGAGTACCTCTTCCTTTCCTGAACCCAAACTGATCATCCCCTAAGTAATCATTTGCCTTACTCTCTATCCTTTTGTTGATGATGCTGAGAATAACTTTAGCTGCGTGGGATATCAAACTTATTGTTCTGTAATCCTCACATGACGAAGCCTTTGCCTTTTTTGGAATAGGAACTAACACCGATCTCACAAAATCTTCCGGCCAGATTCCTTCCTCATAGATACTACGAATCAGTCCATATATGGCCTTCTTCCCACCTTTCCCTAACCATTTCAACATTTCTACAGGAATATTGTCCACCCCCACAGCCTTATTTGCTTTCATCTCCTTTAATGCCCTTTCTATTTCATCGTCGAGTATGCCTGGACCTAAGCTATCTTCTTCTACGTCATGTTCCTTTTCTATGTCTAACCTTGTCGGCCTAAGTTCTTTACCATACAGTGTTTCTATATATTCCTTCCATCTCTCTTGGATTTTTCCTGGTTCAACTATTATCTTACCCCATTTATCTTTAACTGTTAGCACACATCTTGCCTTCTTACTTGCCGATAATAACTTAACCTTGCTGTATAGAGCACCGATTTCACCCTTCTTCTGTAAACTTTCCATATCCTCGCATTGCGTTTTCCACCATTCTTCTTTTGCTTTATTTGTGGCCCTTCTCAATTTATTGTTTAACTCTTTGTACTTCATTTTGCCTAACTCTGTGTTTACATTTTTCCATCTTCTTCTCTCATCCATCTTTGCAATCATCTCCTCCGTTACCCATGGTTTCCTTATCCTTTTCCCATTAACGGTTCCTATAGTGTCTTTAGCGGCTTCCAATATCCCTTTCTTGATACATTCCCATTTTTCTTCGATAGTACTCAGTTCTTTACCGTCATCCATCATTTTCTCTATAGCCTCCTGATACTCCTTCCTCGTTAATTCATTTACTGCTTCTAAATTCCATTTTTTAGCCCGCCGCCCTTGCCTTATCTTCTTGAAACGAACATTACATTTCATAACAACTAAATTGTGGTCAGAGTCCGCATCCGCTCCTGGGAAACTGTGCGAATTTATCACACTGTTCCTAAACCTGTGCCTAACCATAATATAATCTAACTGATACCTTTCTGAGTCACCTGGCATTTTCCATGTATACCTACGCCTTTTGTGGTGTCTAAACCATGTGTTAGTGATGACTAACCCCTGTCTCCTGCAGAATTCAATTGCTTTCTCCCCGCGTTCATTCCTCGTGCCTAACCCATAGTCCCCCACCTCACCACCATCTCTTCCTTCGCCTACCGTCGCATTCCAATCCCCCATCACTATCAAATGTTTCCCTGCAGGAACACTCGCGATGATATCCTCTAACTCATCATACATCCTATCGACTTCTTCCTCCTTGTGGTTGCTCGGTGGCATGTATACCTGAATAATGACCAAGTTCGTCGGCTCTGCTTTAATCTCTACGAGTAAAATTCTATCTGTCGCTTGCTCTATGTTGACTACGCTTCTTCCTACCCCTTTATTTAAAATTACGGCAACCCCTCGTTGGCTCTCGTCCCCGCCGCTATATATATATGTATATATATACATAAACAAACACATATAAATAAATAAATAACTTAGACAGTAACACACAGCACGAGAACACATAAAAAGAACACTCACAACAATATCTTGATAATTTCGACGGACTCGAGATCCGTCGAAATTATCAAGATATTATTGTGAGTGTTCTTTTTATGTGTTCTCGTGCTGTGTGTTACTGTATATGTGTATATATATATATATATGTATATATATATATGTATAGTTAATAGACTTAAATAAGCTAAAAGATATAAGGTTACATGGGTATGATGAAAATTATTAAAACGCAATCATTTCGTATTTTACCAAAGAGTAAAGTCTACTCTGATAAGTAGGAGTTATTAATGAGACACCTTTCAGAATAAAAGACGGTTTCAATAAATCTAAGTGTGACACAACCTCTGCCTTTGGTATCGCCCATCTCACTTTTATCGCTGAAATCTGCTCACATTCTGTCAGTTTCGAGTTTGAATTCATGTTAGACCGGAGACGAATGCTATGATAGTCCATAATGGGAGTCATTTGATAGGCAAACCTCCCGTTCAATCCATAAAGCTTTGGAAATAGCGTGTCAATTGGTGTTCCATTCAGACGACTACCAAACGATAGAAATGTAACTACCATTTTCGTTTTCCTAAAGGGATGAAGGGAATTGATTTTTTCTCACAGTAGTTGTACCAAGGCGCCTAGGTTTCCCAGTACTATATTCTCTATCCATCATATACACTTCTATGCACTTCAATCAATCCACAAATAGGCTGAATTTTAGCCAATTTTAGATCATATCCAGTTATTTTCGTTTTCAGGCCCAAGACAAGGATTGTTTATAGACGTAGAAAATTTTATTCCCAAAGAAAAAATGAACAAGGCGATCAATGGTACCATCTACAAGTATTTACAGAACGGGAAAAACGGTCGGGAAAAGCATAAAGAGTGAATTTCATAACAGTATTTTCAAATATATATTTATTGTGATAGAAGTTCCATAAACCACATAACTGAAAGAAGTTGGATACACGGCGTTAAACTGAATTTCATCAACTCTCAACTAGAATAAAGGAACTCATTACCAAGAGTTTACAAAACTTTACAAAATTATATTCGTTCCAAATGTTAACTTTTCAGTCTTAAGACTTCTATGTATTATGGCGTAGCAAGACTTCAACCCTTATCTCTTTTAAACGAATAAAAGCTAGCGCATTTATTCAATTTTAAAAATTACATTTTATTTTCACGAAAACTTCCACTTTCATTTAATAACGATGACCTCTGAAGAATATGAGAACGAAGATATTCTTTAAACAAAATCAAATAGTGGCCTGCTAGGGGATAAGCAAACGGAATATTAAAACACTTTTTAGTGGTCTTGTACAAACATAAATTCCAATGATTCTCTTGCCTTCCAACATCCCACAACCGACTTGGTCATTTTCTTTCTCTTAGGATATACTTATTAATTTCCAAACGGCGTCAAAAATGATTCTGGCTTAATCACTTTGGGCTTCCATACAAAAAAATGGGACTATTAAAAAAATATGATTTTTTTTCAGCCAAATGTTCACTCCTGTGCATAGCAGGCGTACATTTTTCCCGCTTCGGTACAGCGAGGAAGAGGAAAATAAAAAAAAATTCCAGAGTCACATCGGTTCCGTTTTGTACGAGAATACACGGCCCCCGTCTCTCGCTCCCCAGGCCATATCGATCCCACATAAAAGGCCTCCTCCCCCATCCACGGCTACAGAAATCCTACCCTGACGAACTCTCCCTCCCTCCCCCCTCCCTCTCTCTCCCTCCTTCCCCACTCTCTCTCTTTTCCCCTCATTTCCGCTGCTCTCCTCCCTTGCCCCACTTCTTCCTTCCTTTGTTCCACTCTTTTTTACACTCACTTCATTTCTCTTCTCCCGCCTTTCCTCCCTTCTTTATCTCCCTCTAAACCACAAACCCCTTTCCCCGTCTCCTCTTCTCCTAACTCGCCTTTTCTTCACCGACTCCAACATTTGGGACCCCTCTCTTCGCCCTTACTACCTTCTCTCATAGGTGCTTCTCGCAGTGGCCTTGCCTTTTATTTGTGTGCAAGGTGTAACCTTACAGGAAGAAGTATCTTACCCCCTAGTGATGAGGGAATTGAGACGGAAAATCCGTTCGGACAACGTTACATTGCTCAAACTCTGTGGAACTCTGGAATTGGTAGGGCAAAACAGCAAACCTTTCACTGCAGCAAGTCTCTACTAAAAATACAGATTGGCCCACCGATTTTCGCTTTCAAAATTCCACCAATCGAGATTCGCCACGTGCCTAATAATTTATACACCATTCCCAATCCAGTTTCATTTTTTCTGCATGTATGCAAACGTAAAATTAGTGGTAATTGGAGCATACATAATTCGCTTTGGTATGGTTTAAGATTTTCGACAATACATTCTGGGATAATGAAATAACGCTAAGGGAAGAAGTAAAATGATTTAAATGGCATACACAATTTAGGAAAACAATTATCTCAAAGGTTAACTGATAGAAGCAATGTTGTTTCACTTTTTTAAATTCATTTTAAAACTTTCAGGCTGTGTTTTGCTAATAAAGGCGGGAATTCGTCGCTGCACTGTTCAGCAGCCTGTGCCCATCAACAACCAACATTAACTGGTATATAACCAATAATAATTATCTAAAATTGAATTCCATATAGCTACAGTCGTTTCGATTTATAGGGGTAGGATCATACCATTCGCTCAAGCCTTACAATTAGGGAAATCCCAATTAAGGTAGCATTGAGCAGCCTCTTTCCTAGAGCCACCTTCAGTATCAATAAAGTTTCGGTGGCCAGAAAATTGCACATCCCGGGCTTACCTGTTGGTCTCCTGGGGCGTCACCCAGATTTTAAACCCGCTGCTTGCCACTTCTGCAATAAATGCTCTATTTACAAGAGAATTAGGAAGCAGGGTGGGCAAATATATGGAAAAGTAAAAACTCACATTTCATTCATTTCCCTAGATGATCCATTAAAAACATCAGAAATAAACAAGAATATTAGAAAACTAAGGGGCATATTGGTGGGAATGAAGGAAGGCAGGAAGTAAGGTTCACGGAAACGAAGGTTTTAGATTATATTTTATATTTTTAGATTATAGGTTACTATAATTATAATTAATTATAATTATTAGATTATAAGTTATATATGTGCTCTAAAACCTTCGTTTCCGTGCATATATATATATATATATATATATATATATATATATATATATATATATATATATATATATATATATATATATATATATATATACCATAATATAATATACCATATAGCATAATACCTTCGTTTCCGTGCACCTTACTTCCTGCCTTCCTTCATTCCGGCCAATATGCCCCTTAGTTTTCTAATATTCTTGTATATATATATATATATATATATATATATATATATATATATATATATATATATATATATATAAATGGGAGGGACTCACTGTTTCTCGAATTTTCGGTGGTGCAACCACCTTTCTCAAGAGGAATTAGGAACAGAACTGAGGCAGAGGAGGGCCCTTTCTGTGTTTGTCGACTAGTTAGTGAAATTACATTATAAATATATATATATATATATATATATATATATATATATATATATATATATATATATATATATATATATATGTATATTGTCGCGTTAGATTGAGCTTGAAAATATATTTATGTATAAAGGTATGCACTTAGATAATCAATCCATCAAAAATCTCTCATGACCAGTAGACTATTCTTAGTAATTAATTTGGCTTCTTTACATACTACGCTACTTTTTTCTAAAATACAATCCAGGCCTATCAGTTTTAGTTTCCATAAATACCTGACCGCTTCTATTCCCCGTTTCCTACTGACTTCTATATATCCATTGACACAAAAAGACTCCTTTTGCATCGCAATAATCCTCGAACCTCCTAACTGTGCTCATCGCACTTCATACTAACTCCACCTATTCAAACTTTATCATTAATATTTTCTCATTGCCACAAAATTAATCTATCATCCTTTTTTTAACAGGAAGTTAAAACTGGATTCCTTTCTCACAGAATAGCCAACCGCAATTCCGTAAATAAAATACAAGCTTCCACAACAATAACTGAATGTTCAAATTTGATCAAGGCGAATGATTTTTACACCCTGAAATTCCTGCATTGAAATGTTCAAGTTAATTGTGATAAAGGGATGAAACCCTTTGTTTTAAGGAAATTGTCAGGAGATTGTGCTGTTCGTAAATAAAAACAGTCAGCGTTTGTGATTTTTATGAAATTATCAATACCATGCGCTCGGCCATCATCTTACTCTGTTATTGAAAAATTTACCATCGCACCATCAAAGTGTTACAAATAATTTTATAGTATGTATCTTTAATCATCGTATATTTATTAAGAAAACAAACGCCTCCGTGATGAGTCTTGAAAAAGTATTTGAATGGCATTTTAATTGAGTTTATTTTGAAACAGGCATAACGGCTGAGCCACCAATGGCAACAGCTATACTTAAAGTAACAAAGTAATCCTAGTAGAAGAGTTAAGTAACGTATTAGATAACTACACTATGGTCATTTTTTCCTTTCTCAATTTAGATGACAGGGATAAGTAGTTTTATTCGTTTTTTTTCAATCGACTCCATGATTTCGATAGAGGCATATGTTTTCGTCCAATGAAAATCTTCATCTGGCATGAGAATATTTTCCAGATTTTATGGACGGCATTATTTCAATAACCACGGATTTAAAAACCTGAAATTTTATAAATAAAACAGTTTCTGGCGTAACTTGGTGGAAAATCTTCATACTGACTTTTAATAATCAAACCACTTTACTTTTCCACATAAACCTTTTTTTTTTGTATCTTGGAACACTGGGGAATAAATTTGTGACATCAAATGATACCATTAAAAACCTGGGGGATACTATTTCTTTAGACAACACTTCCACAAGTTCTTGTGAATTTTTTATTCCGTATTTCGGGGAAAATTTGGAAAATTGTTTGAATAAGACGTTTAACTTACTAACCCATAAGTGGTTAGGGGCCAAAACATTGGAAATCACAGGACGAATAGGAACACTGCTACACAGATTGCTTCACACTTTCAAAAAATCTGGGCACTGATGGATTCATTTGTATTAGGTTGCGTTTCTCCCTGGGGCTTATTATCACTTCACATGAGTTGATGGAAGCTTTACACACTTCCTGAGTTTATGTGGAAAAGTAAAGTGGTTTGATTATTAGAAGTCTGAAATTTTATAATTTTCAATGTAGTTTCAAAGAATGGAATAGATTTTTTCGATATTTGACAGGATATTCTGGTATGGCCAAATCAGAATGTCATTTTACTGCGCGTCATTTTTACTATGCACATTCTTTCTTCTACTTTTCCTTTGACCGTAGGTTAAAACTTAAAACTACATTATTACGTTCAATGTTTTACAGTTATGATCAAATGCTTTATTTCTCCCTAAAACGTACCATTATTATCAAAGTAAATATTAATTCGACTTTTATTCAAATTAAAGGCTACATAATTATTATCACGAGCGATAATTCGATTTTATATGGAATCTGATATTTTCACAAAAATAAAGCAATATTTTACATCGAAGATATTTGCCTAGCAGGTACGGGGCTCGAATACCACTTGAACCGCTGAAGTTCACATGGGGGAAGGTTACTAGATATTCACAGCTATATTCAAGCCATGTGGTATTTTGGGTAACAAATCTTCCTGGAAAACCGCAGGCTGCCCAGGGAAAGGAACCATTCCCTCGTTCCTTGTGTTTGCATTTCACACGACCTAAGACTTAAGGTGAGGTTGGCACCGACCTCACCACCTTTACATATCAAAACTTAACTTCAAGTAGGTTATCGTGGTTAGGGTCGCATTTGCTTAAGTTAAACATGAGGCACTCTTAACAATTACCAACTAACGGTCATGTTATAAGGAAGAAGAAATTATTTAGATATGATTTAAATATGCATATATGTTAAAAACGAATAATGTGCTCAGCAGTGCGGAAAAATTGCCCCAGAACCAAAGTTAATGTGAACAGATTTTAAATTTACAAGAGGCAGTTTACTTATGGATAGCATCTCTCGAAATTAATTATGAAGAGGCAAGAAACTGTACAAAAATTAAAGTAAAAATTCATTGGATGAAAGAGATGGCAGTGAAAAGAGAAAAAAACACTTTTTGAAGGGCAAAACTACTGAGTAATAAAAGTAACAATGTCGCTGAATCGTTGCACCATTCCGACCTAGGTAGATTTTTTAGTGATAAGCCATTTTAAATTTTAATTCGCATGATTGATGACGTAGAACTTTTACTCTTATCCAGCGCAGTTAGCCTAGTGTGAAATGTATATGTGGTATTAGTTTCGTTGAATTTGACCACAGCATTGCGTCATCGGCAACGGTTATGATGATGAAAAACACTTGTTACGAGAGTTTCTTAACATCAAATATTGAGAAAAAGTCACATGTGGCTATATCTGCACTATTGAAATGATAAAGAACATTATTCACACTAATTTTCGTGAGATATTCAGCAACATTTTCGATTGGCAGCAGTGCAGTATCGTGTTGCAGTGTCCAGTTTGTTGTTTCCCAAAAAGTATAGAATACGACGACTGATATGGGTTTAATTGGCTGAACGAAGGAGTGAAGAAACATTATTAGTTATAGAATGCTAGACATGATCCTGGTGACGATAAGTTTAATCGCCAGTACACCATAGAGCTAATACCGTCACGGCTCGTATGTAATGAATATATATACGTAGTTATGAATCTATTTCTCTGTTTATTTTCTCACATTCTAAGCACGTATAAAGTAGTAAAAATAAGTGGAGTAGTTTCTGTAGTTTGGTTATGAACTCAATTCACTCTTTCTATATTTCTTATTTCTATTTTTGGACATTTCTGAATGCGATAAAGACTATGGGCTTAAATAAAACCTTTTCTAAGTCCTCTTAACGACCTCTCAGCATAGAAGAACACGAACGGAGAACGAGACTTTGAAGGCACATCACATTAGATACGTTGTCCAATCTTATCGCAAGGGTTCGTAAGGCCTTGTAGGCAGAGGAATATTAAAGCCATAAAATTGTACAACGTGAGTCATTGTCTTGAAATAAATCGGTCCGCTTCCTTCTTTGCGTACACTTAACGAGCAGCGTTTAAAGAGTACATGCAGCTTAATTATTCCCTCGCTGATTTTATCTTTACAAGTTATGGAATGATCGCGAGTAGGATAAAACACCACTTTGTAGAGGCCGTCCCTGCACCTCCGAGCTTTGTGATGAGGCACCTCAGTAGCATATAATCGATCGATATATGTATGCAGAGTGGGAAACAGCTAATAAATTTCTCCCAGCGTTTTATAGCAATGTCCGCTCTTAAGCATAATTACGAATCCAGAGTCCTTCATTCCTCCCTACAAAAAGCGTTAAAGATAACCCAGCAACCGTAGTGAAGAGAGACCCCTTCTTTCGCTGTGAAGAAAATCTCGTATCCAATAATCCAAAGTCGCCATTTTTGCGATTTCCCAAATATTCGGAACGTTTGCAAAAAGCCTAAATTTTCTCTGCATTAGATGGATAAACAAGATAAATTTAAGTTATGGCCACTTGGAATCATCGGCGAAGGCAAGCATGGCATTTTACAATGAAAAGTGAATGTTCAGCCATCGAATAAATATTTCTATGCACTGCCCGCACTGAGTAATGAGTCATTAAAAAAATTAATTACCAAAAGGGTATTAGCTAAATATAAATATTTATGAGAATAAAACAGAGTGGCAACCTGAGATTTGGGACATTTAGCTGCGGACAGCTAGCAAGATAGTTAGACACTAGTCCCCATAGCCTGAATTTGTGTGGATTTCACATGACTAAGAGCTTGATAACAAGTGAGCGTTTTTTCACTCTTCACGTTTGCCTAACTTTCGATTCCTTAAAGATACTTTATGTGCACCGAATGGATTGATCTGAATATTTTCTCGCCATATAGTGAAAACTTCCCCTGTTGTAATATCATCCACCATTTTTCCGCGAATAATGAAGTATTACTGCATTTTATGGATCTGTGGAAGGTGGAAATCTTATTTTCATAAGTTCGTTGTTTGACTACAGAAGAGGCAGAAAAATAACTAAATGCTTGATAGATTCTTGATCACGTTCAATTCGAAGCTTAAAAATATGGGACTAAAACTATCCATATGGGGTATTTAAATTATTTCGTCCATGATTACAGGACTCTTAAGGGTTTAAGTCATAATCGTACGCTCCAAATCCTACAACAGTCATGAGCAGAAACTTATGGAGATGATTATTTAAAAAGTACAAGAATTTACTCGAATGAAATACCGATGTGTGTTATCACATGCTATAAAATAAAATTTTGCTATTACTGTAGTTGAACTCATCGATATCTTATTCTCAAAGGTAAGTATCACATAAAATTACATGATTGAACCCGTTTTAAAATAACATATCACTTAATTTCTACCAACAGTCTCATTCTTTCGTGGAAGATCAAAAATCGGACGCCAAAATACTCCAAGAAAATACTGTTAATCTTGCCACTATGGAGGCTATGAAAACCAAACAGGTCCTGACCAAAACATTTTCCTCGATTTCGGCCTTTCCAATAAAATTTTCAAGTTAAACCATATGGGCGTTGAAAAAAATATGAAGTAAGGAGCCAAAGAAAACATTAGCGATCCCCATAAAATGAAATTCCGCCAAATACGAGGGTAGTCGAAGTGAAAATGGGAGAGATATTTGCGCTGCCGGCATTCGAGACCAAGATAGCAAAAACGACTATTACTCACACACCGCAGGTATCAAGCAAGCCGTTTCACCGGGCCCAAGAATACTTATCAGATCTCTACTGCCACTACCCTATACCATTCTAATTGCCATTGTATTCTTTGCCTCGCCCCTTCGGGCACGACTTTCTTCTTTGCTCTCCACACCCACTCGGCCGTGCTGCGACTACAAACTTCTACCAAGGGCCCCTCCGTTTCAATTCCACTCTTCACTTTCCCCTGTCGTTTGACCATTTTTATCACCACTTCCCTCGGACAGACTCCTTCCTTCCTCCAGCACTCCGCCTCCGCCCGCACTCACTCCGTCGATGTAGCCGAGGCTCCAACCGACCCCAACACACACTGCCCCATCGATCTCCCACCTCCACCTCCCTCGATCGCTTTCTCCTTCTCTTCTCTCGCCTCCCCTGACGTTCATCCACTCTCCTCCCCGGTCCCCTGTGCACCATCTCAGGCGCACCCGGCGATACTCCGCCGAAAAAGCCCGTGTGACCCCCTTCTTAGGGACTCCAACATCCCCCCTGAAACCATCTTTTGCGTGCGAGCCACTCCATCCCTCCTGGGATAAGGGGAGCACATATGATTATGATTCCGCGTGGCTTAATCGAAAGTGGTTTTAAAGCAAGTAGAGAGGGCTCATAAGATTTAGCATGCACAGGACGGATTACCCGTTCAATTTGGTTCCATTAGAGAATTATGAAGGGCCTAATTGAAATAAATCCGCGGTAAGCCAACTAATTTTCGAATTTTTACACGCAGCTCACGCTTCCCCCTTTTAAGTCACGTTCTTACATTCGATTGAAACTCTCCCCTCAAACCATATATCTGTCTCGCGGTACTGTCCCTATGTTATTCAATCCTTCTTTGTTTTTCTTTGCTAACTATAGGATTCACTTTTAAGTAGGGCTAGTTTTATTTGCAATACACACCTCTGAAATCCGGAGCTTGCAAAAATCGGATGTATAGTATGCACGGTAGATTAAATTGTATCTTCAACTCCATTGCATTTGAGGCCATACAGATATAAATAAACTTTCAGAGAGAATTTTTTCATTTAGATTTTTTCAGTTATCTTGTTCTGAGCTGGGAGTTGCTTGAATTGTTAACACCACTGCTTTTATAAAGGCTTCTCATTTTTGTATCACCTCTTCTAGACTCTTCTAGAATATTATTGAATTAAATAAACTTGCTTTGCCTTTAATTAAATTTACTAACTTACTTTTTCCTTCCAGTTTTTTTTATTTAACGCCTATTTCATTGCTTCTACCCAAGATGAAGCACCTACATACTCAGTGTTTTGGGGTCGAAAAAGTGTGTTGGTTTTGCAGTTCATGCAGCTGAGGACTACGATTAATGCAGCTATTTATTGTGAATCGTTACAACGTATGCGGAGAGTCATTTAAAACAAAAGAGGCATGCTGACTACTGAAATTGTTCTGATCCACGACAACGCCCATCTTCACAGTGTTGGTGTAACACAACGGCTCCTTGATCAATTTCAAAGAGACATTTTCGATCATCCGCCATACAGTCCCGACTTCCGTCTTTTCACTGAACTGAAGAAGTGGCTAGTAGGGCAACACTTTCAAAGTAACAAGGAACTTCAAAATAACGTCAAAACACATTTAAACTTATTGGTGGACATATTTTATGAAGAAGGTATTGTAAACCTTATCCACAGGTACGGCGGTAATCCGAGGCGATTATGTCGAAAATTAACCATGAGTGCGCATAATTTTTGGTCATTAAATAATTTTTTAGTATTCATTTCTCTCTTTTTATGGCTCATCGGAGATTGAAAAAAACTGCCCTCGAAATACTTAGCCAATCAAGAAAAACGAAAAATTCAATCAACGACAAAGTGTGAGGCAATAAACAACCCAGAATGTTTTGATTCCTTAAGGCGAAGTTTCATTTTTTGCTCAGTCAGGCGCAAAATCAGTTCAAAAAAACCCTCAAACACCTCTCACTACGGAATTTTGAACCTCGGACCAATATTGATTATTAATTTCACCCACAAATAAAATTACTAAAAAAGATAGCGTCCTAATGATGTTTGATTAGAGTAATGATCACCATTTTTGTACAAGGGCTTGAAATTTCCTCTTCAGGGCTATGCAAACTTTAATGGGCGCCATTGATTTAAAAATACGCACACAATCCAAAAAGGGATCAAAAGAATTATCATGTCATAAGGATGTTTCTTTTACAAACAAAACTTATATAGCTTTATGAAAATGCATTCAGTGACAACAAGGGAAGGGTGACTATGTTTGTCCCAGCCGTCTTAATTTTCTCAACATACGTAAAATAACCAAATTTCTTTAATGGGAAAAGAAAAATTTCTATTTTAAACCTTTAGAAGTAATCAAATATTTTGTTTAAACCTTCACGGATCTTTCTAAACTCGACTTGGGAGTATATTTGAACAGTTTATTTCGTTTAAATAAGTCAGTACAAGAAATAATTGCGAGCATGTCATTGGATAAATACGCTACGGGAATCACAAAGGCCTTGTATTTGCCCCAGTTTGAGAAGTTTCGACCACAAATGTTGATTTAAAAAAATCTTTTTTTTTGACTTGGTAACTGATGATGCCAAAATAAAACTTATTTATTTTGGCAAGAAATATATTTGTGGTGAGAAAAGAGAATACCATCTTTACACACGTTATTACTTCATTATTCGAACACACGTCAGTGATTTAGTACTGTTTGGTAATATTTCCTCTACCCAGAAATATTTTATTACTGGATATCCTCGATGGTAAACTGGACATATATTTTTGAAGAATCATGCTGTATTATTTCACCTTAATTAAAAGGGTAGAACAACTTGGACACCGAAAACACCTTCGTCAGGGGCAAAAAGAAATGATTTAATGAAGGAAATTGGCAGTTATATTCACCCTCGCATCAACATCAAGCACGGCAATAGAACGCAGTGGATAGTAGTTTCTCGTTTGAGTAACGATATAGTGTCATGGAAGTAGCACACAGTGCCGCTAGGTACGAGTAATTACGAAAATTTCATTTTTTTAATTGTCCTGGAACAAGGTGGTGAGTGGATATGGTGTTAGAAGTGAATTCGTTAATTTTAAGATTAAAAGCTTATAAAAGGACGTCCGTACTACGAAATCCTTCAATACCTAGGTTGTCATTAAAATGAATTCGGCAAAAGATTTATATTAAACAGGAACACATAAATTCAGCAAAACAGTTTGAAACTAAACTCGTGAACTAGAACACCAATTACACAATAATATGCTGACATTTCATGTCCGAAACGATATGCCAATTTTTATGGCTTTTTTCGTAAGTTGAATGCATTATTACAATGTTGTACGAGTATAACTGAAATCCGTTTATTTAAATATCAAAAGAAATCTTTGAAGAGTCAAATGAACCAAAATATAGATTTTAAGCGGTAACATTGAAAACACAGTATCTGACTTTCCCTCTATTTTTCATCTCGGTTCTATCTTCCAGCAGCTTCATTTGGTTAAAAATCCAATTTTTCACTAATTTTACTAATATGCCTAATTAATCAATTTTGAAGCGACCAGATTAATAGCTAATGCATTTTTTCCAATGTTACACTAGTCGCATATAAATAGTAAGATGTAATCAAACACTAATTAAAATTATCAGGAAATCCACTGCACGTGCCATTGAAAACTTCAAGAAGTAGAAGAGAAATGAAATGTCGAAATTTATTTGTTTCATGAATACAATGGTCTCTTCAACACCACGAGTTTATTCAAAATACAAACTATAGAGAAACTCTTTCCTGATTTTGGGAAAGCTTACTTCACAAAGGTGAAAATTTATTTTCCTCAACTTCTGTGAAATTATGAAATTTATAATTTCCCCCGACATGATGAATATTAACCGACGTTGAATATGAACATGGAGGATGAAAGAAACCTAAAAATTTTAATTTCTTTAAACATAAATTTGAATGGATCACATAATTGTAAAGTATATTAACGAAAATAGATATAACATTGTCCAAACTGCAGTACCCTATTCGGATTTTCATCTATCAAAAAGCGCCAGAAGAAAGTGAGTGAAAAAAAATAAACAATTTATGCCTGCGAATTGTTAGAAACATAATAAATGGGAAGGTTGAACGACAGGCCCTGTGATGAATGCAAAGAGACAAATAAAGGATAAATTAAGGATAAACTAAAATATAAAACCTAAAAGGGGTGGAGAATGAACACGGAATTGAAAAAAATGGAGTTTTTCCATAAACAATCTTCAGATTGAAACACCAAAAATGATTAAAATGAAGGAATACTTTATTATTTGAGGAATATAAATTCATCACTTATCTCTATACCCTGGTTTGATCGAAGCATTTCCTTCTGAAACGTCAAGTTCTCTTCTCCTGAATATGGAGCCAAAATAAATGGAGAGAAGTGGATTGAGAGACGTTGACAAGATATTCCCATGCCTTCTCCGATCAAAGTTTAAGAGGAAGTCTTTTCCATGTGCGAGAGAGAAAAAAGAACGAATGATAAATCGGTTCGGCTCCGAGAGATAACCTTGTCGTCTTGATAAGAGTTCCCTAATCCAAGTGAAATCACCAGCCACGGGCAGAGAACGAAAAGCAATGGGGAAAAGATTTAAGGTCGCTCCTTGAGTTACGGAGAGTCTCGTGAGTTCTCCGTTAAAGCTATCGGCAACCGCCAACGGAGTACACAAGAACGGATAGCTAGACTCTTCGTTTGGTACAAAATCATGAAGCGCAGCAATAAACTCTTGACAAAAGTAACAATTTCTCTTAACATAATGTTAAAGAGAGGCTTTATGAACCCAGAGTAAAAAGTATAGTGTACAAATAAATGAATCTTGTTTTCTCAAGGACAGTTTGCAAGAGTTTAAATCATTTTCCGATTGTTACGACGTCATTCAGTCAATTTTTATCGAAATTACAATTGCAAATTTTTAAAATACTCAATGAAAACCCCAGGCTTATCCTAACTTTACCATCTTAATGCGGGAAATTACCACACCACCAGGGTACTATTCCCAAAAAAGATATTACGACCACTATTTAAAGTTGTAGCAATCAGATTGCAATTTCACACGGCACGTTTCATCTTACCTCCACTCTACGTTGCCCATTTCTAATAACAGTTACCGGAAGACGGGAAGGACTGCTGACAAAACTGACATTTATAAATATCTTTAGTTCTTGATTTCAAAATTCTATTTTGTTCATTTTTCTCCAGCTTGATAAAGAATTATGAAATGCAATACTCACTATCGTATTTTTATGGGTGTTGAAAACGGGGTTCAAGGCCATTATTTTTAAAAGCCATGTTTTCAAAAAACTTTCTTTTCTTAGTTATTCATTTTCATGAAAGTTTTTATGTATTTTAAATGATCCTCCATGAACATAATAAATGAAAGAAAGAATAAATTAAATTATTGAACGATGATGAAAAAAATCATTTAAAAAATAAACAAATGACTTACTAGTTCTACGAAGAGTAAAAATTATGGAAAGTATTATATGCATTGGAAATTTTACTGCTTCAATGGAAAAAGTGAACAATGAAAGAACAAAAATACTATTTTCATGAGAACTCCAATCCAATTCCGTTTCCTTTTAATACTTTCAATTCATTCTTGTTCTAAGCAAATTTCATCAACTGCTAAAGTACTGCCACTTAAGATACGACTATTGGAAATAAAATTAATTTAAGTAAATTTAAATAATAAAACGCCTAATCAGGTAAATATTTCTGATAGAGAAACAACGTTAAAATAATCCTGATGTCAATATTAATGGAGTTTTCGGGCCAAAAATTCATGGAATATTTTTCAAACCGAGTGATGTGGAAGGGTCCTTACGCATAAAACTTCATCAATAAAGTCTTTTAAAGTGCATTTACATTTCTCGATAACCTATTGCTTTAAAATACAGCTATTAGACTTTAAAATATTTGCGAAATTATCATAAAACGCATTTCATAAAATCTTGCACTTTTAAGCCTTGTAGTGCAATGAAAATGTGGAAATGTTCAATTTGAATTGAGGAAAACTAAAGCTTTTTCAAAATTGCTTAAAGATAGGAAATTCTAAAATATACGAACCTCAAATTTAAATTTTAAACTTTTATTAAGCAAACCTTGTCAATTATTATTCAAGCTATAATATGAAGAAAGAAGTTGACTTAAAAAACATCGGCTCTGTGCGTTTAGCATAACATATTCGGCACATTGAGCTGCAGGACATTAAAACTTTTCCGTCACTTTGATGAATATCCCATTGGAATATATCACAGACACGTATTAAAAAAAGAATCCACCTAAAAACATTTACAGAACCGTAAAAGCAACACCGAACTTACTTTTTTGAAGTACAAAAATCTTCTACGAGCATTTGAAATTCATAATGTTGTCTTTATGATTCATCTCAATTATGTTCAATTTTTTCAGCACATTGAAATTTAAAAAATAGCATCAATATTAATGAAAATTCACAACGGTACTTCCGACGGCAAAGAGCAAGAGCCATTAAAACTACTGAATGTTGTATTGATGTAAAACGCTGCATGAAATGGAATCTCTTTTTGAAAGATGGCTATTTTTGCGTGCATTCTTCCGAAAATGCTATTTGCATTCAAAACGGAAAAGAGGAAAGTTTAAGTATTCCGAATGTGTTTTTCAAGTCTTAGGATTTCTAAACTTTGATTGCCATACGCGTTCAGAGTTTTGAGGAGCACCATGATACAAGAAAAGATGTAGACCTAGTTGAAAATAGGACTCCTATACGAGATGAGATGGATGAACTCTTTCGTAACAAATGTTTTGATGACAAGTTTCCTATGAGCAACGTGGAGTGGTAAATAATAAAAAGACAAAAAATAATAAGGAGACCAAATAAGATATATTGCATAAGTACAAGTTTAAAGGCATCAGAGTGTTCTAGATTGAGAAAATTATAAGGCTACAACCACCATTTAAGCATATTATTAGTTCCTATAATTTTCATATAGAAAACTTAAATTATTACCCTTGTTTTTACTTGAACTTATCAATAATCCTCTCATTTAAATAGACTACTTTGATTCAATATTCCGCTTTTTTTTAATTTGTAAGATTTCGTCATTGAGCTTCCGATATTCTTCTATTCCACTCTTCCATAAACGGCTCTGCTGTAGCCTAATGCTACAGCTTTTTTTTGCGGTCTTGGTAAAGTCACATTAGGTGGTCTTGATAAAGCATCCTCAAAACTCTCAGTAATGTTAAAAAATATACAGTCTAAGTACAGAATACAACCCAAGGATCAGAAATATTTTAACCTGGTTAGTAATTCAAAAGTCCCTGGTTTTAAATTATCTTTAAAGTAGTTGAATTTTGCATACAAATCTAACCCTGCAATGTTTATTTGACTTTTAGAAACCTTATCGCACAGCCGAAAATTGGTTCCAATAAAGTAATAAAGCCACTTTAATTGAATTAATACTTTATAATAAGACTTAAATTTAAAGTAATAAAGCCACTTTATTGGAACAAGGTTCCATTAAAGCCACACGCCCTTGCGGCGGCTTGCGGGGTATCATGTAGATGTAAAAAAGCGCTTGGATTAAGATTGAATGAATGAAATGTGATTAAATACGTACTTAAGCAATTAAAAACTTTCCAAAATCTTTGTACTTGCTCATTGTATCCAATTTAAAAGGTGCAAGACTACTCCAAAATTAATACATAAACAAGAAAAGATTACTCAATACAGAGTAATAACACTTAACTCTACCTACCTACTACCGTTACTACAGTTGAGAATTCGTCGACTTTGATATGACTTGGTCATTTTCATTATTGTAGAATATAAAAAATGAAAAAATAAACTTCCTGAGAAAACATCTGCTATTATTTTTTTATCACTTCAGTATTCCGAGTTATCGCCTTCTTGCAAAATCCATTTCACCTCGTCCCCCCGAGTAACTCCACCTCTGAATATGGCAAGGGATCGAAGCGTCGCAGAAAGAAAGCCACACTCGCGTTGTTGTCTCCCGTATCATAGCCCGTGTTTGTCTCACACTGATTCTCCTGCTGTATACTCTAGGGAAGTAGCCTTTTAGCAAAAAAAAATATATGAGAATGGAGAGGGGAATAAAACGCTCAAAATAGCAGCTGGAACAGATACTACAGATCTCCAAAGGGGAACACGGGGGAGCTCAGCTACAAGTGGGAGTTAGAGAGAAAGGGGGTGGTGGAGGGGTTAGGGGGTTTACGCTCGCACGTCGGAGAAGGGTGAGGAAGAAGGGGCATAAAAAAGATATTATTGCCCGTGGAAACGAGTAAGAGGTGCGCCTCGCAAGGAGTTTGTGCTATTTGTGTAGGTGGAGTGAGTGCCTACCACTGTAAGGACGTGGGGGGAGGTAGAAATAAGGGGGGAGGGTAGGGTGAAATGGAGGGTGGGTCGAGAGGTAGGTCAAGGAGGCAGAAGGTGGGGAAAGAAAAATAGCAGTGTTACGGACATTTTCCACAGGACCGACGGGCTTAAGGAAAAAATCTTAACAACAACTTCGTTGCCGGAGCGGACTGAATTGCTTCTAAAAAAACAGATAACCACCCTACGGAATTCGCGGTGCTCCATTACGCTAACCCACTATGTGTTTTGATGCAGATTAGTTTTCCTGAAGGGGGGGTGAGGGAATTTTATTTTGAACCCTCATGAATATATTAAAATGTTAATGAAAGGTTGAATGGCGTCTTCCCACGTTTTTTTTCAAAGTTTTTCTTTTAAAGAGGTAAGAATTCGGCGAAAATAAAATTCGGCAAACTAGCCCCTAAGCTCCAAGAGCCCCTTCATTTTTTTTCTAGATGTGTGAGAGGAATAAACGAGATTTAACTCGTCAGATTCAGACAAAATGAACAGTCCTGGGAATACAATTATAGCTACTTTCAATTGAACTTCGAAACTTTTTCTCTGAAACCAAGTACATAAAGTAACGACTGTAAAATCATTCCCGTCCATAAAATAATCCCGTCAGTCGACTCTGTAAAGAAGTATGCTGTAGCCCTATCAGATATCTATATTAAATGAATGTTTAGCTTTTCATTCCATAATTAAGACTAGCACTTGTTGTTTCCTAGCAAAATTTTGGAAACAATTATTCATAACTTATGAATGAACTTCTCTACAAAACTAGTTAATCAAAGAATGAGAGAGTTTATTTTTTTACTTTTAAAGATAAGAAACACCAGAAAAAATATTTCAAAGCAATATTTCACTGCAGTTCAAATCTACACATTTGAAATTACTATTATTAATTTTATCCCTGAATCGATGTATATATCGATGCATTTGAAAGTTGAGAACTCCACCGACAGATGAGGAAAGTGTTAAATAATGGTGGGGAACATGTTTGCGAGTGAGTATAAAGTGCTCTCAGTGAGCGCGCCTTTGTTCGTCAAGGAGATGCTAGGTCGAGTTGCCCGTCGAGAATGTATTCTTTTTAGAAGGTTTCAAAGAAAAACTCTAAATGTAAATTCGCTCAGATGTTTAGAAATGCCACAGAATTGTAAGTACATTGCGGTAAGACAACAGCGGAAATATCAAATAGTTTTTTATTTAAAAATAACCGAGTCACTATATATTAAAAACTCACGAAAGATTATAGTCTCGGAAAATACTGAAGTAAAGAGAAGTTCAATGAAAATACTACCATCAAAGATTTGATTTAACTCTAAAAAATTAACTACAAGTCGAAAGAATCGTCACATCAACAAAATTGATTTTACAATTATGTAACGGGGCAAGGGTTGTGGAAGATCGTTAATACATTAATTACATGTCGAAATTCATACAATGGTTCAGAGAAAATAAATTAATTTATATTCCTCAAATATTTCAACAAAGATCTAACTGGTTTTCTCCGAGAAAGGCCATTCCATTCGTGAATTTAACATTTTCCAATACTATATGTAGTAATTTATTGAAAAAAAAGAGATCCGAATAGATCAATTGATCTGAATATTGATATGGAAATAGAAAGGTCTGCGTTTTCCTTTCCGTCAAAAGTATATCTAAATTCGCCTATGATACCAATTTCGGACACAAATAATCTTATAATAATAACTATGCAATTAAGAAATACATAGATATAAAAAATCTTACCTGTTTATCTGCATTTTCCTTGTTCTTGGAGGCGCTGGCGGCCGTGATGAGTCTTTCACAGTAACAGCCTTCAAGGAGTAGAACACCAGAGGGCCGACTACATGAATCGGAGTCGTAGTAAAACAGGAGGTTCTGAAAACAAGAAAAAACAAAATCATTTCACTGATAACAGTCAATAATGTTTACTTGCATAATTAAACAATAAGAAGAAAGATAAAAAACAATATTCCGTGTCTAATTTAAGGATTTTCAATAATAATATAAACGTATGTGGCCAAGAAATGCAAGTCTAAAATATAATAAATATTAAAATGTTTGAAATATAAATAAAATATACGTACAAATATAAGAATTTATTCATCCATTGATTTATACAAATAATTATGTTCGCACATTTATGTAATCTAATAAAATAAAAGCAATAAAAAAATCAAAATTGTCAACACACAAATTCAAATAAAATGCCGCTGCCAATATTATTACGCTTCCCTGAAAATATTAAGAGATTGGATTATAAAAAATTGTAATTGAAGCAGTTGACTGGGTTGTAATCTGGAATAAAGATCTTCAAAACTTGAAATATTATCGATGAGATAGAAAAAGTATTACTTTAAATTCCCATAAATCAAAGCATGTGGTTCTAGCGCTTAGCATCCGAGTTTGCGAAAAATGTTTCGGGGAGATTATTTTGGTAAAATCTGGAGATATAAGTCACGCAAAAATAACTATTTCTTTTGCCATATTCGGCGCGTCATTCTTGCTAATTTTTCTTGGCTTCGAATGCTTCGTCGATCCTTCATCACGGCAGATTTAATCTCATAGGGTACATCAACGTTGAGGTTTTTTTAGGGAATTGGCTCAATGTGGAAGAAATGCCAAGGAAGTCATTTGTGGTTCCGAGCACGAGTACTCCATTCCTTCCAAAAACAGTTAACGAACGCTGTGTCTTTCCCTGCAAGGGAGTCGGACAACTAAACCCACTTGTAAATAAAATTTGAATAATTGGAGCGCCGAGAGCAACACCAAATTAGCCAAATAAAATTTTCTGGTTACTACCGCGAGCATTTTAATTTTTTACTCATATTACACTAATTTAATTAAAAAATGAAGTTTTTAATTACTATTAACCACCAAAGCTGATATTAATTTTACAACAATATTAATTATTAGTACAAAACGTTTTGACGAATGTTCTTAGGTCTCATCAATAATTTACATTCATCGTTCAAAAGGTAATTTTTTAATGATATGGAATTTAGATCATTCAAATTACAAACGACGCGCAAGCTATTGACATTGGTATTTTTGAAATCGAATTTTAGTGATCCTTGCGTAAATTTGATAAATAGTCCGCGCGAATCAAAACCAGATAAATTGAAAGAGGAGGTTACTTTCATCAAAGTGACATAAATCAATAAGACAAATTCAAAAAAACTGCGGGAGCTGCCACAGCAGTAACTTATTAACAGGGTCCTCAGCTAAAAATTGAAATTATCACATAGCGACACATCATAGAGAAAAAAATCCTTATTCACCAATTCTGAAAACGAAAGATTATTTTATGTCAGTTTTTGCTCTGCCTATCGCCATTTGTTATTTTTTGGAAGTGAGAGTAACAATCAGCACGCAATTAAAATCATAAAATAATATCAATGTAACGCTTTCCTTGTAATTTTTTAAAACTTATTCTCTACTCTTTTACATTCGGACGCTGGATTTTGTAAACATACTTAGCAAACTTACTTGAAAACTTGGAAATAATGTCATGACTTTTTTTACAAATTGACGCATATAACGGTAATTTGAAATTAACGTATCACACAACTTGAATTTTAAAATGCAAGTATACTTCACGGTTAAGTGAAAATAAATACATTTTAAAACCATGCCCATTCACTTCCATTTCTCAAGACGCTTCAACACATTCATTAGGCGATTGGCCGAATTTAGTATCTAAGTCTTCGGATTGAAATCCATTTCTGTTTAATTACCAAACTTCCCAGCAATCAGTTCCGCAAAGCCGCTAATAAAATCCAGTCGCGGAAAATTTAATGGATGGAAGAAGAGAATCGTCTTTTAAAAGACCCCTTCTGAAACCAAATAGTCGCGTTGAAATCTCAGAGACATCTGGAAGTCTTAAAAAAATACGTCAGTGGAAGAGGGAGGAAAAAATTGAATCCGCTTTCTTTGTCTCTAAATGGCCCCTCAAGAGTCCTCTGAAAAAAAGAATGCGTGTCCCAGCGCAGCATTGCGCACTGCGCTATAAATCCATTTTCCTAGGCCCAGCTGAGAAGGGTGACGGGGAAGGGAGTAGGGTAGGACAAGCACTCAAGGCAGGAGGAAGAAGCTTTCTGGGCTATTGCAGTACACCAGCAATCTTTTATAACAGCCTCATCTACACGCGGTTTTTACAGCATTGGATTGGCGGACCTGCCTCATTTTCCAGCTTTCTCCGATCCAGAATTTCATCTACCCTGAGTCAATTTTCAGGAGAATTCATCCAGGTAAAAGAAAATGCGCATCAGCTCACGTATCAGCGAATTCTTGGGACTTGGTTTACTTCAGTTCATTCAAGAATGTCCAAACTATAGAAACACGCCCTGAAACATATAATTTAATACCTTTTAATAAACATCTATCACTTCAAGTATGATTCCTTAAAATCTTACATAAGATGTGCGATTTTTTCGCGAATTTCATTCACGAAACTCTGCTAATTCAAATAAATCTTCATAAATTTCAATACATATTATCCAGCATTTTCTTCATTTTTATTTGCTTTTCTTTCACGTTCTCCGCACACTTGAGGTTAGTGGCTAGCCTTAATGCATATCCCGAGAATTCGTCACGAAAGAAATTAAGAGCCAGCAATGGTATATTGGTGATTTGATAATTGATAAAGCAGGAGCTAGTAGTTTCCTAAATATTTATAGAATGGCAGAATGTCATTGAAAAAAAGCACCATAACTTGTTGAAGGTCATAAGAAAAGGAAATGTAGCGGGAAGAAATCAGAGAGGGTAAACTACAAAAAGCAATTAATGAAAAATGTCAGGGCAAAAAATCTCTGAGGGAATGAAGAGATTTGCCGGGAGCACGACAGTTTGAGCATCCGTGGTGATGGTTCATCTTCATCATCATCTACCTACAGTATCAGATTTTGCAGGAGTCTATTCACCTTTGGTAATTATTCCAACTGTCTTTGTCGTAGTGTGCTCTATCCCATGTGAAAGAGTTTTACGCATTTCTTCCTTGCTATTAAATTAAAACCCATAGTATTTTTCTCTGCATAGAAAAACAACATTTAGAGTATGACGCTAAAAATTAAACGCAGAGCTCCAAAAATTTGTCTTTCGAAACATGAAAAATCTGGTTTTGCTCTGGGATGGGAGGAAAATCTTTACCTTCGCCCACATTCGTTTCTCCATACTCCTTCCTCTTTGAACCCTCCTCTTCCTCGACCTCTATTCTCTATTGGACGGCATTTCGAGGAATACACACCGGCCAACAGTTTTCCAAACAAAAAGTTCGTTTCTAAAAGTTCGGAGTACTTTATTTACTAAAATGATTGAGAGAAACCTGCAATGGAATTGAGATCCAAAGGAAAAAAAAGAGAAGCATCCAATCAAAAAAATTAGTGCCGGTCAGGAGATCGAGCTATTTGGAAACGGTTTCTCTGAGAATGGATTCAATTTAGGAGCTTTCTTTAGTACATGTAGTATCCTCGGATTTTTACAAAAGAATTATATTCATTCTATCCTACAGTTAGAGTGATGGTTAAAATGTTAATCAGAATGTTTTTTGGAACGACAACAAGAAAACTGCCCCAAATAAATTGCAGGTGCAAATACGTATTGCAGTTATGAGCGATTATTTGAGAAATCAAGATTTATTGGCATAAAGTTACTCCTGAGACGGTTTCTTTTTTTGCAAAAGGGCACTCCTGGTTTCTCAAAGCACTCCAAGCCGCTCGGGGGACGTTTGTGATAGGGTGTTAGGGCACTAGCCTTCAGCGACAACGAGGGCAATTAGAAAACTTCTCGGAATGGAATATAAATAAACGATTTACCTCAGTGAAACTCTTTTATTTTTCAATTTAGTCTCACAGTACGCTAATGCACTTGGTTCAGCGATGTTCCAATGTCTTGATCCCATCTCGAAAAATAGATTCATTCGGGCCTGCAAACTATCCGTCCACTTCGGCTGTTGGTTCTTTGTAGGAAGAGAATCCGGACCCACCGAGGAACTTTTGAGCTTGAATAAAAGAATAAAATTTGATGGAGCCAAATCAGGCTATAGCAATCGGGCAATAATTTGTATCTTAGTTTCCGTATTTTTCCATGACAACGAATCTTGTGTGTGGGTGTGCACTGTCTTGATAAAAGATGACTTTATTCCTTGCTAAACCTGGCCCTTTCTCGTACACATTTTGCTGTAATTGGTCCAGAGAGTTAGAGTAGCATTGCCCAGTAATTGCTTGACCAGTGTGAAGATAATCTATCAGCAGAATTTCCCTTCGGATCCAAGAAAACTGAAGGCATCACCTTTCCGGCCGACCGTATTACCTTTGCTTTCTTTGGTGGTGGCGAACCAGCATCTCTACACTGCTTCAACTACTGTTTTGTCTCTGAGGTATAGCAGAGGACCCAAATTTCATCTGTAGTCACTACCTGGCACATAAAATCTTGTTGACTGCTCTGAAAACGGGTTAAACATTGTTTAAAAATGTTCATTCTTATGCGTTTGCCATTCTGCGTCAAGAGTCGCGGCACTCATCTAGTGGATAATTTTCTAATTTCCTATAGTAGTATTAAAATGCAACGTTTCCGTTCTACTAGCATTCCTACTGTTTCAGTGATTTCTTACATTTTCAGTCGACGATCCTCCATGCTATTTTATGCAATTTTACGATAATTTCTGGTGCAGGGGCAAATTTTGGCCAACCATCACGCGAACCATCATCTAAGCTTTCCCGACCAACCTTTAATTCGTTCCTCCTCTTGGAAACAGTTGAATATGAAGGAGCAGAGTTCCCCAGAGTGTTCTGATAGTCGGCGTGAATTTCCTTTCTTTAAGAATTAATTCATCATTGCTCGAATCTCAATGTTTCCCATCTTCAAGAATCCCTACACGGGAAGAACAACAGAGAGGCGGCCGCACCACAGATCTCTTCCCAGAGCACTAACGCGTACCGCGTTCACTCATGAAGGATTACATTGCTATGCGGGAAATTATTTTCCTAGCATTTTAAGCTTCTGTTAATGCTTAAAGTATTATTTTGGCTGTAGACCAGATTAGTAGACTGCCGCGTCAATATGGACTCCTTTCCTTGCACAATTGGTGATAACAACAAAAATAAATATAAACACCAAGGTATGGCCGATAGCAGTCTCTTTTTTAAGTTACTCAAGAAAATAATTAGCAATTTAAAGTAACAGAAACCTTATGTAGTAATTAAACTTGACTTAATCTATATAACTGCTACCACAACCAATTCCAGAAACAGTTGACCCTCGAGTTAAAGAAAACTTCAGGGACTGAAAATGATTTAACTCATGCAAATAACTTAAGTACCAGAAGTACAACAACTATTTCATTTATATAAATAACCAATTCACCTTACCTAACACAAGAACCATGTACTTATTTTGCAATTTCATCATACATTCCTCTCCATCATTTCTGTAATACACCACATAAAATTCAGCGATATTAACTATAAGGAGCTGTTCACGCATGCATTAGACTTTTGTTTGCTTGACATATGGAAGTAAAAAATGTTAGCCAATCTGTTCTTATAGTTTGAAAAACTTTCATCCTTCAAGAATTCTGCATTTTCGGGTTTCACCGCGTTGTTTGTTTAAAGTTGACAACAGTTTCAACAACAACGCGGTGAAACCCAAAAATGCAGAATCCTTCAAGCCACCGCCGCGAAAATCTACGCAGCCATATATTTTCGTCCTTCATTGACCAAAGTCTCACCCTAAGCCCCCGTTAGCTTAATCCTTATAGTTTTGTGATTGTAAAATTGTTAGTTTGATAGATATTTTGAATAGTAAAAGTTGAACCAAGTTAAATTTCAGCGAAATATAATAACGGACTGAATTTTTCTGTGGTGAAACTTGTGCTATCAGTAACGTCAGAGAGCTCACATATTAACGTTGAGATATTTCCAAATTAAACAATACAAATTGATATAATTCTGCATAAGTTCTTTCAGTATACAAATTTTATCGTTGAAACGATACTTAAAGTTTGTACAAGAATTAATTTCTGTAATTTTTTTCCATCAATACCGTGTATCGTATGGAAATGTATTATTTTCCTCGCATTTTTTACATCATATTTCATTGTTTTCCAAGACAAGAAAACATATCCACAAAATACGTTGGCGTATTAAATTCGCACGATAACATCCACGCTGAGTTCTTTCTAACCTAATTATTGCCTACTTTTTCCAAACTCTGATTTCCGCTGCGTTTCCCATTCCGTTCAGAGTTGGAAACAGCATCAACAAATTGGCCAAGTAAGAAGTGCAACTCCCTAATGCTCGGTGCTATTCCATCAACTTCCTAACTAAGAAAACGATGCTAATTTTGCTCCAAAGTACCTTCTTATCCTTCTGCTCCTGCTCTCTTGCATATTTATACACTTCCGCAAACCTCACCGGATAAATTCTAAATAATTCCTGTGAAAGATAAAAGGAAAGAATAATTTTCCTCTACATAACATTTTCATCCTTACGACCTTCTACTATTATTAATACGTAGTATGACATTCTAGATCTTAAAAAAATTCTATCGAGAAATTTAAAACCCCGATTTAAATATTTGCGTAACTACTATAACTTGTAGGACTTCAATTTCTCCCGGCGGATGATGGCAGTGAATTCTTCTCGGGATTTCATCCGGGTAATCTCCTCCATCTCCATCGCTGCCGACGTATCACGATCGGCCCTGATGACGATGAAAAAGGATTTCATCGAAACGTCGGCAGCGATGGAGATGGAGGAGATTACCCGGATTAAATTCCGAGAAGAATTCACTACTATAACTTATTCGTGTAATTTTATCTTGATTTTTCGGAGACTATTTGGAAAGAAAACAAGATTTGTTGGGGAAATACAGCTGGGATACAAGTTACAGATCCCTTGCTATCCTGCTACTCATTCAAATCCAATCAATAATCACGATGAACTCCCTGAGGTATCTAAATATTTGATGCAGTTTTCAAAGCGTGAAACAATTACCAACATTCGCATAAATAAATCAGTGCTTATGTCAAGATTTAAGCTCCCAAAACCGCGGATTTCCACGTCTGCGTCTTGGAGAAGCCGCAGTATTCTTCTCACGTACTCTCGACCCCGACGGTGTTCGCCTAGGTTAACGTACTTCCGCATGGAGGCCGCCGAGTGACCGATGTGGCAGAGAACGTTGGCTGCGGCAGGGGACGGGGGGTGGGGGGCTGCGCCACCGGGAGGAGGCCCTGGGGTTATCCGGGAGCTGGAGGTCGCGGGGCGGGGTGAACGAAACGAGGCTTCATTCCGTGAGGGCGGGAGGTGGGATATCAGGGGGGCGAAAGGCATGGATATTTTAGACTCCTTGGCAAAAGGTCTGAGGCAGCATCCGACGCTTTTGTCTGTAGCAGGCTCTCTTGTGTCATGCATACTTAAGGCGTCGAAGCAAGGTGAAAATAGAGCAATAAGTCGTATCACGACTCTCCTTTGCGACAATGGCAATGGGGTAAAAGAACAGACGCGGGAATGCTACAGGAAGCGAAAACAAAAACCACGAAAGGGTTATATAATTGATTATTGTTTCCCTTAGTTCATTTCAGTGCGTGCGAAAATGTTGAAATAACAGAAGATAATGATAGCTGAATACGATCAACTTAATTTCAAACAGAATAAAGGATTTACACAATTTGCTGGATTTTTTACGCAATTACAAGTGAAACAAGAACCAGACTATAAAATGGGTGAACCTTAACATGCGTTTATTTTCTAATACTCTTTCCGCGGTAAATATAACTTAATCATCTTCGGAGTAATAAATCCAAATTGGTTCAATTCCATCCACAACTAAGGCGTATAGCATTATGGAATGAGAAAACTCAGTGTAGGGGAGTAAGCCCTTTTTCACCACTCTATTTTCATTGAATTTCTAGTGACCAGAATATCGTGCCTCTTTAAATTTTACACGAGTCCCCCAAGGAACCAGGAACTCTCCGATCAGCGGCCGAAGGCTCTCTTTAAATGCCATCACGTTGCCATTGGTAATTAAAATGGCAAATAAATCGCTACTGAAATTTTTCAAAAGATTTTTCAACCTTTCAAATTCCTGCGATTCACTGAAAGCGCTTTGAGTGCTATCGCATACGACAAACTCATCACTCAGATTTTATTAAGTTTACAAGACCATAACAACTCTATCATAGAACTTAGAAACAAAGCCAACAGCGACGCAAACAAGGGTAAAAGTACCTACATTTTTAAAAAAACCACTCTTTGCCGGATTGAATTATTCTTATTTTATAACACGAATAACTTTTTCCCCGCAATAGACTAAAGAGAATTAATTGAAGCAGCTGTCATTCTAATAAATTTCATGGTTTGGAGAGGACAATCCTTTCCTCCTGAAAGCGTTGCATTGGCTAAACTAAAGAATGTAATTAGGCATTTTAAATAGCCTCTCTTTTCGCTAGATCCAATGAACAACTGAAAACTTTTGAAACATACATTTTAACACGTATTTTTGTCGAAAATCAAACGACTTTTGCGCACTGATCGCGTACGGATCAATACTCTTGCATCAAAATTTGTTTATTTATTTATTCTTTATAATCTAGTCATATTCATGAATGGAGACGTGTACGGTCGACGACATGTGGACTTGATAGGTACCAAGTGCTCGACGCAAATTTACAGGTCTTGATTAGCAGTTTGTATCTATGTAAACAAAAAAATCCCGAGACCGAAGTTTGTTTGTTTGAAGTTTGTATCTACTTTGATAAAATTCGGAGAAATTACAGAGTACATACGAGACGGGAGGAAAAAACCCCAAAGAGAATTTAAAGGCGAGAATACAAAAATAATGCATATGGGTTAACAGAGAATAAGTCGTCGCAGAACGGAGGGGTTCCTTAAAAACTAAGGGATTTCCCAAGAGTGCCCTTTCTCTTATGCTAACTCTTCACCCGGCGTCACGACCCCGTCGACTGGCCCTGTTGCTTCCGCCTCCCATGGGAGGCAGGTAAGAGAGAGCAGTTCAACCGAAAGGGGGATGGGAGCGGAAGGGGAAAGAAGGAAGGCGAAGATGGGATTCGGAGGTGAAGGGCAGGCTGGGGAGGCATGGTGTGGGAAAGAAAAAAGCGGGGAAGGCGATAGAGAGAGAGGTGCTAGCCGAGTAGGGTGACGGTAGGGAGGGAGGGTAGAGGGTGAAAACGGATGATGATGAGACTGAGTTGGGGACCGAGGAGTGTGGAAAAGACCCTGCGACGGATGGGCCCGAGAGGGTTGATGAATGATGGTATTCCTTTAGCATCGCGTGCGAATTTCAAATTTATAGAGTCCTTTCCTTCGAACGAAAGACACTTTCCGGCACTAGAATTCAACGATGCTCAGCATTCAAACTGTTGATACAAAGCCAAGGTGTGACGGTTTCGGAAAACTTTTCATGTCCAGTTTTCACACATCTTTCCCCAACAGAGTTTGAAAAATAGACGAAAAAGGAGTAAGTTAGACGCGATGTATAGAATTATTAAAAATGACGAAGCGTGGGAAGATTCTTGGAAATAGAAAGGTTTTCTTCCCGTACTTCGTTCTGCAATATTGCTGTTTTTTTGTTAGCTATGTTGTGCCGTTCTAGGGTGAAGGGGAATAGCAATCTGAGAGGGGCAGTTTGTCCACTTCCTTCATGCTTTATCTGACCGAAACGGAATCGGAGACATGCGACACGGTTAAGAAAATACGGAGCGGTGGATGTGCACCCTAGCTATGAACATACTTGTTGTGTAGTCCGGGAGAACAAAAGCACGAAAGAGAACCGACCGCAATGGAATATGTCGTTGAAACGGTAACATCCTTCATACAACAGAGTGCGTAAATTGAATTCAGTGCACAAAAGCGTATTCATGTCAGGGAAACGTACACCGTAAGATAAAACAGGAAATAAAGACGAAGCAATACGGATTACGGTAACAAGAAGGTTTGAGAAACGAGACGCTTGAGACGCGAAGGGAACAAGCGGAACTTTCAGAAACTTTATTATGGCCCCACAATATTTGGGTAGATCGGATAACTAAGATAATATAGGAGCAACAGACTCCAGTACAGATAGATACAAATACTCGTTCTTTCCCCGGACAATCATGAAACATAATAGCAAGACATCAATGACATTGTGGAAAAATAAAAGACCCTCGATTTACAAGTGATGACAAAATAAAACGCTGTGTAAACATAAGGTATATTGAGCATGTGCATGTTAGCTGATAGGGGTATATGTATCTACAAACGTGTAGGCTAAAAAGGTTTCTGCATGAATATATACGATTCTGCGTGTGTAAATTGGCATGGGTAATGTGAGTTTTGAATCCGGTTGTATTCTCTTTTGCGGGTGGTGACCTAACACTCGCCCCTGCGGCGGCTTACTTAGTATCTTTTAAATGTAGAAGAAAGAAAAATCACATGATCCGTTCGACGCAACTCTCTTAAGAAAACATCATGGAGTGTAAAATAAACAGAAGCGGCTCCTGCAACCCTTAGCCACGATGAAAGAAGGGATTTCCACGTTGCTAACTTAAGGGGTCATAAGTCACGTTTATCTCCCATTGGCGTTTAACGGTTATGTATTAGAGTATGTTTATTGATATTAATGAGCAATTAATATTGGAACAAGCGTTCAATATTGAATGAACTGAAGCCCTAATTTTGTCGTGACAACACGTATTTATACCTAAGGAATCGAGATGAATCCCATAGAGTCAATACATATTGTGTATTTGGCCAATGTGGTCAAATGCACTATGTGTATTGACTCTTTAAAGTTATCAATGTCAATCCCAATGTGTATCGTCTCTTCTTCTGGCTATATGTGCCATAAAACGCACTGTTCCTATCCTCTATGATGTTGTATGCTTGCTAACCTACTGTCCTTTCTTCTTGTGTGTTGTCTATTTCTTCTTTGGTGGGTGAAACAGCTCCCTAACGCCATCTCTTGGGCAAGGAATCGGGGCATTTGGTCGATTGAAAAGATCGCAGATCTCAGTATAAATTAGATTTCCTCGAAAGCTCAGGTGATAGAGCATCCCCCCGGGAAGTGGAAGATCCGGTGTTCAAGTCAAGGAAATATTTTTCCACTCGTGATCTGCTTGATTCCACCTTCCCCACCTCGCCTGTGTTCGTCTTTTATGTGTGTTCGTATCCCCTTTTCTTATATCTATTTCCATGTGTAAGAATATTTGTACCGTATGGCGGGATTTCGTGTTTGAATATATATATATATATAACTTAGACAGCAATCCACAACATGAGAACACACAAAATGAACACTAACTCGTTATATCTTGATAACTTCGACAGACTCGAACTCCGTCATCTTCGGAAGATTAGTTAGGACTCCTAGGAGTTCTCGTTTCGATCCGTTGAACGGTTTGCGTAGAATAAAATTAGTCCGGTCTTTTTTTGATTATACCCTTTTACGTATATCTCCTTTATATGAGGCGTCTTCCCCAGTTTTTCCTTGGGCAATGTCTTGACACCCATTGCTACATATCCACGTGTCGGAAGTGATGTGGACATAAAGGAGGAGGCCAGGGAAGGATGGAGTAGTTTGGAGGGGAGGATAAAAAGAATGCAGCGAATGGGAATCTTGCGGGGGGGGATGAGAAGAGGAGGAGAAAGTGGAGTAGTGTTGACGCCGGAGGATAAAGATGCTCGGATTAAGACGGCGGAGGGGGACGCCTTGGGCTCCCACGGAGCGATTCGGAGATAGCTTGAGCGCGGGACGACGTGGACGAGATGCTGCCGCGACAAATGCATTCACGCCTTTCTCCCTAAGGGGGATGTTTCGATCAATATGTCCGCTTGGGTGAGAGGAGGAGAAGGGGAAAAAAAATGAGCACTGCTCCCATGCGCTTTCAGATTTTCTTTTTCTTCTGCGTCTCCCGAAAGAGGAATAGCATCGACCTTAAATGGTTCCAATCTCTAATGGCCTCGCCGCCGAGATTAACGAAATGGTGAGCTCTAAATTTAATTCGGTGCTTGCGGGAATGGGGACGGAAATGGTGGAATGGAATGTTTTGATAAACGTAGCGGAGAGTGATTTACAAAATCAAGTGAATGCAAATGTGTACTCTTTCACATTTGAATATCTCTTTCGTGACGTGAAATTTTACCCTCGCGTTTAGACATAACACAGAGTAATAACTACTACACTGACTAAATGCCATTAATGACGTATAAATTAATTTCCAAGAATTATACAGCCAAACAGGATAAGGTTAGGATTCAAGTTAGCATGCTACGTTACCAAACATCCATGGATAGAGTATTTAGGGCCATCTCTCTTTGATAAAATCAACCGGGATACGAGAGTACATATAGTGTATTTAGGCATAGGGTAATATTACACGAATATATTTTTTAATATCTCTATATTAATCAAATAATATCAAACGATTGGGGTATGGAGTTCGGGCTGGAGGAAACAAGTTTAAACGCTAGAGGTGCCTCAGGGTATCCCCAGCTACGTCTATCTGTTTGCTCATTCAATCGCGTTAAGCGTAGTGTCCTGGCAAATTATGTACCTAAATTCATAAAGGCAACAGGCTTACTTATTCAACATACAACATCCGCTTACTTTCTCGAATATAACACACGTTTCAGCTCCTAGAAGTCATCAAGTTTTAGATGATAACCTTTGGAATTTACATTTGAGTTATGTTTTTAAAAGGATACATTAGGATTTGGGTTCTTTATGAAGTTTTTCAGACATTGGTTTCGTAAATAACATTGCTCAGGAAAGCAGCAAATGAATGGATCTGTTAACCCTGGTTCGCCATTGTGTCAGGACATTTTACCAGAGACTTAAAGCAGTAGAAGTTTACCCTTACTATAAAATAAGTCACGCCAATATTTGTGTTGAAGAATGAGTTTATTTTTTAAACTGGCACATTTTTATTATAATACGAGTAACGTATGGAACATTTAGCGCTTCATGATTTTTAGCTAATTAGATTGGAAATAAAGTTGACTATGACTTTTCCCACAGGCTTGGAATATCATTTTTTATCAAATATTTTTTGGCTATTCGTGATTAAAATTGGAAAATTCCGACCGCAATTTTATTGGTCCCCATATTTTGCGCATGCCAAAAATGTCATCAATTACGGTGGATATCTATCTATCATATGCTCATTCATATCAAGTAGCCGGCCGACGCATTGTGCGTCAGTCGTCAACACCATGCCACGAGATCATCTTGCCAAGAACGCGGCATCCTGCGCCGAAGACCCCAGTTCAAGTCATGAGCAAAGCTGGACTTTTTTTTATTTATTTGTCCTAAATATAGTGAATATTGAACAGTACTTTATAAATTCACTGCGGCTTCTTCTCTTAGACACCCATACTTTCGAATGAAATCGAAAGAAACCGTCGGTACAAATGACGACTGCTAGAATAAAATTAAAATTACTTCCCTTAACAAATTAGAGCCCCAAAAAGAGCTTTTATTCGGACAAAATAACTTCATCCATTCAATTAAATCTTCAGATGTGGCGTATTTTTGCAAAGAATCGATGGAAAATTTGTAACACCTGAACGTGAGGTTTTTATCTCAAAACGCGATTGACAGAATTAGTTATTTCAGTAAAAATTTGAGAGTAACTAGTCAAATTTACTATGGATCTCCTTGTACTTTCCTTCCAATTCTATTGCTCACTTGATATTCCATCGTAAACAGTTATAGCAAGTTGTATCAAGCGCGACCTCACGCAGCATAAGATCTATTCAGGAAAATCCTGATTCGAAAATTCTAAAGCGATTGAAAATTTTACTTGACCATTTCAATTAATTAAAAGTTGCATACTATTTTAAAGTTGAATTCTTATTTTGCTAAAAATGTTTTTAATTTCATAGTAACATATTAAGGAAATATTTCAATCCCGGAAAACTCACACAAGGTGTTCCAAACATCAACCAAGCAGTATTTTTATTAGTTATAAGGTTTAAAGAAAGGATTTAACTAATATAGTGAAGTGAATAGAATTTTTTTAGTAAAGATAGAGAAAAACGTGAGGATTTTCAAGATACAATCCACTTGTGAGGCTCACTAGACTCGAATAGCCACTTCTTTGGGCATCTATGCAAAATAATAGTTTCCCACTGAACCCGTAGAAATTTAAAATAGCACGTTTGGGGTTTCACCCTCCTCTATTTTATCCTCCCTCTCCTATTTCGTGATAAAAACACAGCAGAGGAGGAGGATATTAGTTTAGGAGTTTACGGTAAAATTCCGGGGTGCAAGAAGTGGTTGGAGAGGGGGAGAAGTAGAACCGCGGACGAACAGGATGGAGGAACGGGGTTGAGGGAAGTTCGGTTGGAGAGGAAAGGAAACCAGTTAGGAAGATGTATTGAGGCCGAACTGGAAATGGAGCAAAGGGTAGGAGCCTGTCTTATTTTAAGTGGCAAAGTTAGGGCTCCGTGAACTCCTCTTTCGGCTAGTGAGTTGATAGGATCGAAGGAGGGTGTGTGGGAATGGATGTAAGGGGTTATTTGGAGCGAAAGGTAGAGAGTGAAAAGGGCGAGGTGAGATTCCTATTGGATAGGCGGTCGGAGTGAGGCGGTGATTGGTCATAACACGCATAGTCTAATGGCCAGAGATAGCGATGAGTGTTTCTACGTAAATTGAATGCGGTATTCTCGTAAACTTCTGTGAAAAAATGGCATGCTCTCTCTTTGTAACACGCGCTCCCAAAGCACAAGAAGCACTCGAAAACATCCACTAAAGTGCTCAATTCTACAAAAACCTCTTCCACCTAGGTATTTACAAAGCAATCGCTTCAAAATGTTAGCCCTGTGTTGACATTTCTTAAGTCCTAATTCAGATTGTAATAAGTACACAAACTTAAAGCTTCAATAAAATTAATGAATAGCGTGGAACGAAATAAAATGCAAACTTACAAATGGATTTCTAATGATCACCTACGTTTGACCTCTTGAATAAATATCGCGTACAAATTAATTGTATAACAAATAATCATCTAAAATTTGAAAATACGCCAGTAACCAAATTAACTGGCTGAAACAGGCCACGGCATCACGATCATGTCGTGCTTTTTTTGCACGGAAACGTAGAAACCTTGTCAACCATTTTGTCAACCAACTTGTCTAGAAACCTAGAAACATTTGTCAAATAAAGCACCACCTTACTAGAATGTATTAAATCATTTTATAACATCGTTCATACGTTATAATTTATAAAAATCAAAAATTATTACGGTTGATAAACATAAATCAATTTTGCCAACAGGAATATTTTGATCAAATTTCTAATGAGGGCCTTGATAAAATCAGAAAGTAGGCCATATTAGATGTTCAAAGTATTTCTAAGGACACTAACGAATAAATTGCGTTCAAAATTGCAAACAAATAGTAGCAATTCCCCCCTACGTATTTAATTAATCCGCTGAAGACCTGAAGATGATGTAGTACATTGAACCCGGTAAATACCTCTTGGAAAAGTGCTAATATTTGTTCATTATGACTCTAACGATATTTTAATAGGGTACATATAAATGTCACTCATCTAGTTTGAACGTCTAATTTAATGCATTATTTAAACATGCAATTATTTAAATATGCAATTATTTAAACATTTATTGAGATTATTTTATGCAAATATAACGTGCTTTTCTATAAAATTTATATCAAGAGTTATCCTTTTTGACACCCAGTACTTTGTCCTATTGAAAGAATGATAACGATGTGGATTCCATAAAAAGTTATTTCCCCGACATCATTATGAAAGTCCCTTCATTATCCTCACAAAACTGTTTGCAAACTGGCACCCCGGCTTTATTCAAACACGTGTCTTTCTAGCGTTTGAAACTTATTTTTTCCCTCTCCCTGCTTCAAGAGTTTTCAACTCAAGTCTCCCTATATTTTTCCCACCCCTCTCACATTTCCCTTGAGCATAAATCCTGTTCAACTTTAAATCACTTATTCTCATTCCCATGGTTACCTTTGAAATCCTATAAAAAAATTAAGTTTCCCAAGTTTTCCTCAAGTCTTCCTATTCCTTAGGTAGCCTCTCCTCCCTCCAATGTGAAGTGCTATTTATAAATATGTTCTGTATTTTTTTTAAATAGCAGTTAAACTCACGACGCTCTTTTATCCGTTAATGCCATGACTACATCCACTCAGCCTATTACACACCCACTCGGTCATTGCTTGACGGAATTTCTTGGTTAGTTGGCGACTGCGTCATAAAAAGTACCACCTCTCTTGAAATATATCCCTTTGTTGACCCACCGAGTCTAAAAAAAAAGTCTTTGGGTATTATCCACGATTTTAACCCACAAGCTTTGCACAATGGATTAAACAATCTTCCAATTATTTGAACACATATTACACATTCCGTCCATTGATATGAAAATGGTTCAGAAAACAGAAATCAATAATAAGTCAATCGATTCATCAGCTCCTTGGCCAAAACACCTGTGATGATTATGAACGTTAATGATTTCTATGGTCCTACTCACACCAATGTGAATAGTAAGATCCCTGGAATTTTTTATGTTGCGGTGGGTAATGCAATGACTTCCACCCAGAGGACCCAAGTTCGAATCCCAAGGGTGGCCTTCGTTAAGAGTACGCAAATGCCGACCCCGGGTTTCTCTCCACTCCTTAAAAACATCCTACCTCTACCAGATTACCCACCTGCTGGCCCAAAAGACCTCTGCTGTCGATCGCCTCCCCTGTTAACTAAATATATAATATATACTAGCAAGTTGCTCGCAGTAGCAATGAGGTCAATTCCAGAGCTAAAAAATGTCTTGTTAACTTATGTATTACACTGATTAACTTTGATATTAGTATTCATACACAGTCAGACAAGTAGTGGTAGATTTTGAACGGCCTGGTATAAAAATTATTAAAAAATAAAATACCTACAATTAAAAACTAATATAAAAAATATGGTTATGAATTTATTAACATTTAAGGAATACGAAATACCGTTGACCCTACCTCGTACTTTAATCGTACGTACTCTTTATTCTGTATACTAATCTATGTGAACAGAAATCTACGCATTATTCTTTCTGTTTTACTTTCTTTCTCTTATTTAAATATTCTCAAAAAATCGCTATTGATTAAAACCGATTCCTTGATATCTTCTTTCCTCCAGAAAATTTCCCAATATCTTCCTCTTATTCTCAATGATAACTAATATCCCTTTGTCTTCCTGTCTGCTAAGCTTCTTTTCTCCGTTCTTCTTCATACCCGTAACATTATACTGTATGTGTAACATTCTTCCGTAGCCTTCCTTTGAGGAATCAGTGATTTTTTTCTTCCTTCGGGTAAGAGGCTTGAAAGCTACTCCACGCTAATATGGTAGGAATTTAAAACAGCCTTTCTCGGATACTCTGGCTTCAGTCCACCAGCAATTACTTTTTTCCACTGCATTCATTTCTATTGGATTTAATCATATACACTAGTGCCATCTACCTTATGGTGCATTCGTTGAATTTTTTTTAAATAATGACAACTCGGATGAATCGGATACTTGGTAGAAGTATGCAATAAAAATTTGCACAACTCTACTTATAACGGACGTGACATGGAAAGAGCACATTAGGAGGAGGTATATCGAGAAAACCATGGTAAATCAAACAAATACTGAGTAACTATGGGGAAAATAGTGGGTAGAGACAAACTTTTATAAAAATACAAATTAATAGGGTTTAAGTCTGACGCAGAAAATATAAGTTTAGCGCCACATTACATTATAAGACGAGATGTCATTGAGAAGCTAAGGTAAATTGGTTTCCAAAGCGAACGATACAATAAATCGTTTTTCTCTCGTAAAATTTTATGCAATAACAATACGAATGATAATATACGAATATTTTAACTTCCCAAACGCCAGTAAACAACTGATGGATGGGGGCTAAACACCTGCTGCGAAGCAAACTCGTTGTGTTATACAGGGTGTGATGTAGATTTTGACCCATTACGTGCGGTTATCTAGGTCATGATCTTATAAGGCCTTCATCACTTTCATCATCCGACGAAATGCAATCGGCATTTAACGCAAATTTTAGTAAGTACTAAATTTAGCAAAATTTCCATTCAAAATAAATTAGAAGCTACGCTCTTTTGCAAACGTTATATTATATACGTACATACGAGTAGTAGTACTCGTAGTTTTTTTTCCAATTCAAGCATATCTGAAAAACTAAATTTGATTTTTCACACAATTAATATGATGCCATATATCCAAAATGCACTCAATATTCATATTTAATTTAGGAAAACATCAATTGGATTTAACTAAGAACAATCAAATCGTTAGTAAAATATCATTAAAAACCGGAATACTCGTAACTAATATTATATATATTTCATTAGCCTGGATAGGATTTTTAAAGGGTTCGATGCGTTCATCAAAGTCCCAATCGCATATTTATCCATGAGTTTTTCCCTCCTTTGGGTTATCAATCAGAAAGTTTTCTTTGTAGCAGCTCTTCGAAGAAGTTATCTTGTCTCAGGTACCCAATTGATTACTCTCGTATCCTTCTCGTGTACTTCACTAGGCTTTCTCACTCACTCTTCGAAGTGCTTCTTCAACTTCTACTCCGTCCATCCATTTTATTCTTATCATTATGAGGTTTTCCTTAATGCAAGCAAAATGTGATGTTTATCCGATGTCGTGAGGAAACTGGGTTTGACATTGAAGTGGGGATAAAAATAACAAATCCCTGTTCTTCCTCTGCACAGAGATAGCTGTCAAACTTTTGCGAAACAAGTGAGAGAATTGAATCCTTCTCGACGATGGCTTAAATGATCTGATGTCGCTGGAGTATCTAATCTTAATTTTAAATTCAGCTAGGGAGAGATTTATGGAGCTGGATTTATCAGGAATGTATTTCCTTATCATTTTCACAACTTTCACGACTGAAATGATTTTAGTGGACTAATTTCTGTCCGTCTCTAACTGTGGGAACACCTAAATAATTGAATCTGTCAACAGTTGTACAGTTCAATTAATTAGATAAGCATTGTGACATTTTAACCCTTTACTTTTTTTTAATATCCACCCCATTCGGAGTAAGATAACCCATCCATAAACAGGACATGCCTTTTTTTTCATTCTGTCAAGATTAGTTCACAGGTCTTGAAATTAAACCGTAGGAACCTTCATTATTAACCAGCCCCCACATAAAAAAGTAGCAACACATGTGAACTGGCATATTTCCTTCGTTCAATAGAAGGTGATGAGACCGATATGGAAATCCGCAGTAACCGTTAACCTTTCACATAATTGAGGATGGCTTGACTACGAACATTAATGACCTGAATATGTTAGTCAAGTAGGGACGCCATCTTACCTCGTAAAAAAGGCAATTTTAAGCTTTGCTCTACGAATGCGATGCAAAATCATTAAACCGACATTTTTTTAATGAATACAGAAGGTTTGTCGTTTGCTAGCAAAATGTGGGAGGTGAAATAGGAATGACTATTGTTAAGGAAGACATTTTTTTCCCCATAAAAATGGAAAAATCCACAATTTACAAATTATCATACAGGTTACCGTCTTCAAATATAAGCTTAAATCTGAGCTTAAGTTCAAATATCTCCGCAAATTATAAGGAGTCATTAATTCGGTGGTTTCGTCCTAGTGCGTAAATCAACCATGCTGCGAGTAATGCAGTGATTGTACAATTTCCTAATAGTTACTAGTGCACTAGAGTAAGCTCCATAAGGGTTTTTCCTATATTCGGAATCCAAGGGAATGTCACTCGAGGCTCTTACTCAACTAACTCTGCAAAATATCCTTTTTATAGCAGCAAGATTTTAAAAAATCTAATTTAACCATATATAAATTTCTATTAAATTTTGTTATTACAAATGTTTTCATCATGTTCGGCGCTAATATGTAAACATGGGAATTATATTCTTTTTAGCTTCAGAGGCTAATATCCCCCATTGCTTGACTGACGCAGGTGTACATGTACACTTGAATAACACTCTGCACGATGCCTAAGTACCTGGCTGCTACTGAAAACTCTTTGAAATAAAGATTTGAGGACGGATGTTCACTTTTGGTAGAATCCGTTTAACTTGGTATCGGAACAATGCTGATTCCATGATATATCTGGCATCATAAGTTTGTGTTAAAGTCTAGGTTATTTTTCAATGGATGTTAATTTTTTTTCTATCCGTTTGCCCGATTATTCTCTAGAGTATACTGTATAGTAAAACACTTCAGGACCGCACGGCCATATCATATTCGCTCAACTATTAGTTAGAAATATCCACTTCATATGTCATTAATCTTATTGTTAAAATCTCATTACCGCTGATGAGTTATAGTAAAAATTCTCAATCGTATTGCAGTAATATTTGACCTTTCATTTTTTCTTTAATATTTCCTACTTCTATATTATAATGTAGATTACAATCGTCTACGTAAAATCAGTAATTTTATTTAAATTAATGTTTCCCTTACATTTATATGTGTATATAAGTTTTTCTTTTGTTTATTCTATAATTTTTCTCGCAAGGCTTAATATTTAATTTTTAATTTCGTAAACTATAACACCAGTATTATTTATCGGTAGGTTTTCGCAGGTTTTTCGCGCTCCCCTTAATGCGTGGGTGTTTTCCTACATTGGGTTTTTCGTTAAGCATAAAAGCCTTATTCCTTACGTTTTTTCACTCCTTTTCATATCTTTCTACACTCTTTGAACTCATGCGTATTCATTGTGAATCGATTGTTATTATTTATTTATTTTTTATATCATTTATCCCTCAAATGTAATTATATTTTCATTTAACGTATTTGACAATCGGTTAAATGGAAGAAGGGGCTGCTACAGTCACAATCTCGCCAGAATGAAGACGATTTATTATTATTATTATTATACTTGGAAATAAACAATCATTGCAGAACTTGCATCTTTACAGGATGCATTCAGATGCACTATATATGCACTTTTTACCTTAATCTGAGCTACCTTAAAGGAAGAAAGTTTTCTTTAACGAATAAATACACCGGGAATCGTAGCTGACCTTACAAAGTCGTGTTCCGATTGATTAACATTAACTTTGGTAGTGTCCCTCATTTTCCCGATTTAGTATTAAAAATTAGAGATTAATTAAGCGTTAATAACCACAGTGTTCGACCCGGATCAGGTTTTGGTAAATGAGGGAATATTGCACCACGTAGAACCTCCTGATCGTTTGAAATTTTTGTTATGAGAATAACGGACCAGAGTATTTCCACTTCCGACTCTGGAAAACTCACAGTATAGTACGGGTAAGCACTCAGCTTCGTTAAAACACTTTCTACTGAATCGGAACCTTCCCGTCATTTTTCTACTTTTTATTAGGTAATCTACCGGTTAAGGTATGTTTTTGGATGGACACAACTATCAAATTAACATTTTGTAATTCCAAACAAAAACCAATCCAGCAAGCTAAACTATATCAGGTCCCTCTTCGTCTCGGTGTACTTCTTTCCACCCTTCATCCCATCCAGCATCCCTATCCTGTTCCTGCCCTTTCCTCGCTTGCCCAACATTCTCCCCTCTATTACCTTCTTCAACATTCCACTCCCGCTCAATACGCCTTTCATCCATTTTTCCTGCCTCCATAGGATTTCTCTCAACAAACCTCTCTCCTCACCCACCACCTCCAGTACTTCCTCATTTGTTTTCCTTTCGGTCCATTTCACCTTCTCCATTCTTCTCCACATCCACATTTCAAAAGCCTCCAATCTACGTCTATCCTCCTGATTCAGTGACCACGTTTCCGCGCCGTACATAGCTACGCTCCATATCAGAGTTTTTACGAGTCTTGTCTTAACATCCTTACTCAACGTCCCCGTCATCAACTCCCTCCTCTTTGAGAAAGCCTCCTTGCCTAGCGCAATTCTTCTCCTTACGTCCCTACCACCTTGACCGTATTGGTCCAAAACATTTCCGAGATATGTAAACCGTTCTACCTGCCCTATTTTGTCCCCTCCTATTTTAACGTTTAGCTTAGCCTTTTTCTTTCTGGAAAATCGCATAACCTTTGTTTTATTAATATTGATTCTCATCCAATAGCTATCGCACTGAACCTCCAATTCACTCAGCAATGCTTGTAAATGTATATAAGTATATTCTTATAAATACACATAAACTTTGACAGCAACAAACAATACAAGAACACATAAAAGGAACGCCAACACGTTATTTTTCTAGGACTAGCGGATTTTCTGATGAAGACGGGGCTCAATTCCGTCGAAATTATCAAGAAATAACGGATGAGTTTTCCTTTTACTATCAACCCACTAAGCTACCACGTCCCTTTAAATCTTTTCACGCCAATAGCCAATAGCATTCATTAACTAGCGCACAGTTATCAACCCGAAGGTCGGTTCGGTAGGGGAGGCTAGGATAGCTCGTTAGTCTCAAACTAAGCCCAAATGCGTTTGAAATTCACACATAAGAGTAGAGAGGCCGATTTCCTACCCTATTCCACCTGTGTTTTGCCAAGAATATCTGTTCTCCGAAAAATTGCATAACTTGAGTGAATGTATGGGTGACCAAAGGCGTCTTTAGGACTCAAACCTGGGTCCTCGGGACAGTGGCCGGCGTTTTACTCACTAAACTACCACGTTCCAATACACCCGTGATCTTTTATAATTAGCATGAAAATGGGATTGCGTAATACCTGTAGAACAAACCCAAACATTCCCATTGACTAAAGTTGAGATTCATAGAGTTAAATTCACCTACAATACATTTTTAATATTATTCCAACGCTGTTTCATTTCTAGAATGCATGTGGGAAGACGAACGTAAGATTTTACTGCACAAATGACGATTAATAGGTCCAAAAATGTCAATTTATCAAATAAAACTTATCTTTCCTTTCATACTGGAGATTGTACCTCCTCTTAGTTCAATGTTTTCTCATAATACGTACGTCCAACAATTGCGTACAAGGCTGAATTCAAGCGGCCAAGTTAAAAAAAAAATTACGCCATTTCGTCCAAAATATGCTCCACAATTGAAAAAATCTTGAAACGTCCCGGTAACAAGCGCAGCAACGAACTATCCAGGTAATGAACAAAAAAGAGGCCTCGGCGTGGCCATGAGCGTCGAATATTCCAAGATCCCGGGACTCGCGCCGGATATCAGTGGAGGGACATAACAATGGCCAAACAAAAAAAGGCGAGAGGCAAAACTGAGCCAAAAAAATGCGTCGTTCATAAATTACGTGAGAACTTGTGTGTTGGAGAAGGGGGGGGGAGGAAGGATTTGGCGCAGTATGACACTCCTGGACGAGGAGGTGGGGAGGGGGAGGCTTGGTCACCAGTCACGCCAGACGATACGTACGACTGAAACTAAATAGGTAAATCACCGATGCTCTCTCTCACACAGTGGACAATTGTGCGACTGTCCGCTCGCAATCTCCCGCCGTGGAATTTCTGCCATATTGGAAAACATACCGCATGGAACGCTAAACGCGATTTCGAAAGTCGAATTCCAATCCGCACGCAATTTTAACTTCCACTAGAATTGAAATGACTCCACTCGGTCTAGATAAGTGCAGGTATCGTCGGGAATCATTTCAATCGTAATAAAATTAAGTTTAAATTCCAGTTCGCTGTTTCTAACACAATTTTAGTAGGGGAATTAGATGAGTGGAGTACGTAAATGGTCTTATTAGCTGAATTTATCGTAAGATCAAGTCTTTTTACACTATTATAATGTTATATCATTATACGTCAACAAACCATACATGAACGAGAAGTGCTATTTATATTTTGAGCCTAATAATGAAAAAGAGTAATTTATTGTTAAAAATGGCTTAATTGTTTTTCGCAGGATTCCCCATAATAATCTATACTCTTTTGCATGCGCTCGACTCAATTTTCGTAACACTTACTCCATTCAGATTGAGGTACCTCCAAAACATTATTTTTTAATGCATCAACGGTTTCTTCAGGTACCGAAAACCGTTGGCCACAATTTTTCTCTTATATTTACTCATATATGGAAAGAAAGGAAGCGTTAATTGAGGTCTTTTGACGGCAATATAAGTTTTTCCTCGCCATAAGTCGCCGAGTAGCCTTTATAAAAGAATATTAAGCACCATTAACTTATACATAGATTACAAACTCCACGTGGTGAATGGTCTTATGCGTTCTAATGACCTCTAGGGCTGCGCTCGCGAGATCAAATGACGGATACTCCAGGCAGGATTGACCAAGCTGGATCAATCGAAGTGAAGGAACTAGAAGAAAAGTAATCCGCGTATTATTTGATCCTTAGTGAGGCGGCTGCAAGGGTGTCTGGCGCCAGGAAGGCAGCAATTTCAGTCATAGGCAAGTTTAAGAGGTAAAATACGCAGCTTTTTGAATGCCTATAAAAATACACGGTGACATTTTTTCTATCTCCGGAACCCTCTTTACAAGCTTAAAAACCTTAATTTGGCATAATTTTTGTAACTTATAGAATTTCATACGGTATTACCTGTGAATTTACCAGAAATGAGTTATAAAATCACAGAGAATTACCTCTCCATTACTGTAAATCGTCGACAGGGGATTCTTCTCCGAATTCAATAATCTCTCTCTCCCCGACAATTACCCCAAGCGCGATTCTTTCTTGTTTGGGCGGTCATGGAATCGTGGGTGTTCGTGACAGGCATAGGGATCAGCTCAGTGTTTTAAGAGTGCATAATTTTTTGTTCCAACCCTGAACCATATTCTTTTTAATATTCTGTTCCTAACTTTTCTTCTTCTAGATTACTCAGACAAACAATCGCCCTTGAATATGTCTGATATCACGAGGACAGTGTTCAGGCATGGTGGCTTGAACCCAAAGCACCTCTTTTAGCTAACGTTTTGATGAAACGCTTACGAAGATTCCTCGGCGACTTGAAAATAAATTGACAATCGTTCAACTCGAATTGGTTTTAATTACATTTATGGGTGAGACTTCAATTTTATACGCAGCATGCATATACTATATTTTAATTTCGTTCCTAATTTCCTACGTCAATAAATAAAAGAATACGAAAAATCAATACCTTCTCAGTATCGTTCCTTGCAATATGAGATAGTAAAATATGTTTTCATTTCGACGATGGCAACTATCGTTCCGTTAAGGTTTTCATGTAAAGTAACAATAAAATAACAGCGCTAAAAGGTGCTGAAAATTCCTATCTGTAGCTTAATTCCTGGAAAGAAGCATTATTTTTCAACTATAATTTAGGCAAATATCTCCTGCATTCATTGTAACATTAATAAATGGATAACATTCACGAATTAAAGAGTCTCATACCCATGGAATGATCCATTATCCAAGCGTACACAATAGGAGATTTCTTAATAGGTGAAAGACGTAATGAATTCAGTCTGTAATACACATCGATAGTGAAACCCATTATAAAATATAATTATCTCCAGAATTTCTCTACCTTGACTCTGAAGTTATTTCTGTTACCAAGATAATTCACGGGAAAATATTATGGTGCTTCTCATTTTCACTTAATATTTTCGCCTACTTGATAGTCCAGTTGTTTGGTAACTTGAAATACCTTCTAGTATCTTAACCTCCTTGCGAATGGAACACAATAAAGAGAGACAAAATAAAAAATAAAAAATGTGAAATTCAGTCAATTTAACATGCATTCGATTGTTTCTGGCTCAACTTTGTGGAAGTTCACGTTCATTTAACGAAGAACACAATGTAATTTTCCACTGTTCTTTATTTTGGTATTACTAGTTCAAGGCTTAGGCGTCATCGTCTATAGGCGCCATCATCGTCATACGTACCTGATGATAATGCCTAAGCGTTGAAACTAGTAGTACCAAAATACAGAACATGGAAAAAAATATATCGTGTTCTTTACATTTATCATATTTTCATTTCTTCCCGTATTACATCAGAGTAATTACCGAATTTAAAAGAGTCAGCATTTACAATTTGTTTGCTATCCCAAAGATTTTCAATTGGAAACTTTTGATTAAGCCGACGCATATTTTATAAAACTTGTCACGAAAAATACCTAGAAAACCCTAATCCGTTGGAAGGATTTCTTCAAAAAATCCACCAAGAGGGAAAAGGTATTTAAAAGACTGGTAAAAACTTATGTGACGAAATATGACTCTGTTTGCAAGGAAAGTTTGAAAATGTCACTACCCCACTCGTCCCGCGGGTTACCTAGCAATCCATCCCCTTTCACAGGAACTTCTCCTTTACCACATGACTAAACCCTTACCGTACATCCCACTCATCTCCTTCCCACGCCGCCTGGTCCCATGAACGCCTCATCCTCTTCAAAGGCAATCTCCCACTCCACTCAAACCAAACTCTTAATCCCTTACGCATCTCTCACAAGTATCGGGCTATTCTTTGTCTCTCTCTCTCCCTCTTCTCCTCCGTAAGAGAGAGAGAGAGAGAGAGATGTTGAGTGGGGGCTACCAACTCCTATCCCACCTCATCCTTAGGTAACCACTTCTATCTCCCAGGGCTGGGGCTCTGGCGTATCGGCATATTGGAGTTTTCGACGCATATTTTCCGAGCTACTTATATTGACTGTGTGTCCCAGTTCGTCCTTAGGCATTATTCATCGGTGGTGAGGAGTCGACCAATATCGCTACCGTCTGGAAGCAGCAGAGAGAACTCATGTAGAATCAGGAGTATTTCAAGTTATACTTCCTTCAAATGCTACATTTTCCGGGCTCTTCCTTATTCGCACACCCTGTTGTTCCCATTCCAGTACCTGGTCTGACTGCAAGATAGATCCTAGCAGCGGTGAAGTACAACCCACTAAAATTACCTCCCATTTGCGCAGTGAAAAAATGAATGATATGGCTTTACAAAAAAACAACTATACGTAGTATGCGATCTGGTGCAATCTGACGGCCATGATACGGACAATAGCCCCGTCCACTAGTGGCGCTACTTGCCTGAGACCCAATGAGCCGTCTGTGCCTGGCGGATCGTCGAGCTGTGCGTATGGTGGCACTTATGTTAGTTTCTGTTGTCCTCGTTTTTACGGTTTGTCGAAAATGGACATTGTGGAATCAGGGAGCAACTAATCAACATCAGGTTTTTGGTGAAGTGCGGTAAAATTGATCAAGAAATTACTGAAATGCTGACAGCTGTTTACGGTGATAATGCTCAGGAGAAAACATCCGTTACCAAGTGGATTAAGATTTTTAAAGATGGTCAACAAGACGCCACTGATGATGGAAGGCCAGGATGACCCTCAACCACCTATGTTAATGACAACATTGATCGTCCTCCCTTATCCTCACCGATCGTTGAAAAACTGTCCAAATGATAACTGATGACCTGAATTTAGGAAAATCAACAGTGGACACTATTTTAACCGAACAATATGAATGGATTCTTCACCATGACAATGCACCTGCACATTCAGCATTGATTGTTCGCCAGTTTCTGGCAAAAAATTCAATCACCATCCTTGATCATCCTCCTTATTTGCTAGATCTTGCCCTCTGCGACGTTTTCCTATTCCCAAAATGCAAAAATGTTATGAGGGGTCCTAACTGGGAAGCTGTGGATAAAATAAAGCAAGAAACGACGAGAAAACTAAAAGCCTAACTGCCGAGGACTTCCAAGGGCGCTTTAAACAGTGACAAAGAAGATGGAATAAGTGCATAGCAATGAATGGAGAGTACTTTGAAGGGAAAAAAAATTATGTAGACTAAAGGATACAGCGGGATAAGATGGTAAAATTTACACTCGGCTGGATTCTTATTTGCGATTGGGCACTCGAAAGTAAATATTTAGAAGCCCCCTTGGCAAAATTTTTTGCTCCCTGGGTGGCTCCAGGGGTCTCCCATCGCAAAAAATGTGTTTTTTCGAAAACAAAATTCCTGAGCGATTCTTTGCTTCAAAAAATCTTTAAAAATTCACAAACATACATTTTTATGCTAAAAAACAGTCTAATTTTTTTTATCAAAACTGAGCTCAGGAAAAATATTTGAATTTTTCAAAGAATTTTTAGGTTATGTAGATAATTTTTGGCAAACTTCTTAATAATTGTTATTCGTGTATTTTTTTCTGTTTTGTTGAATGGCGGGGTTAGATTTGCCATTTTTTTCCGAAACATCCTCAAAATTCGAAAAAACTCACTTTTTTGTGTTTCCCCCATGTTTTTAGCACATTAACTCAACTGTGTGTCAGTAGATAACGATTTTTGATATATTTTTTTTCGTTAATTCTAATAGCGGGATCAGGTTTGTCATTTTCAGACCAGAACTTGCTAAAAATACGACAAACCCCCTTTTTTATTATTTTTTCCCATGGTTTAAGCACAAAACTTCAACTGCATGTCAATGAAGGACGATTTTTCATCTATTTTTTCCGTTTTTTTCTAATAGCAGGGTCAGGCTGGCCATTTTCAGACCAAAACATACTCTAAATTCGAAAAAACTACATATTTCGGTTATTTTTTTCATATTTAAAGCACAAAACCTCATTTAAATGTGACAAATAACGATTTTAGTTTTCCCCTCCTTTATTTGAGTGATGATTATCATTTTAATAATATCATTTATGGATTATATTAATGAAATAATTATATTTAATTTCGTATTAGACTTTTTTTAAATTTTAAAAATGATAATAAAATTTGATAAAATTACAAAATAGTAAAAAAATGTTCAAAATCACATGACAAGTATAGTTTTAGTCTTCGTCACTATCTTCAACTCACTCTCAGTAATGGCTCGCCGTATTTCCTGACATTAAGTTGAGTTTATGTGCTAAAAACATGAGGGAAAACACAAAAATGCTATAATAAGTTTTTTCGAATTTGGAGGATGTTCCGGAGAGAAAATGGCATATCTAACCCCGCAATTTAAAAAGAACGGACAAATACATGAAAAACAATTTTTAAGAAGTTTGGCAAAAATTATCTACATAGCCTAAAAATTCTTTTTAAAATTCAAATATATTTCCTGAGCTCATTTTCTATCCAAAAGTATGAAAAAATTCAGAATATTTTTTAACATTAAAATAGATTTTTATGATTTTTCTGATTTTTTTAAGCAAAGGATCGCTCGGGAAAATTTTTTTACGAAAAAACACATTTTTTGCGATAGGAGACCCCTGGAGCCACCACCTAGGGAAAAGGTTGGCTAAAGAGGTTTCTAAATATTCATTTTCGAGTGCCCAATCACAAATAATAATCCAGCCGAGTGCAGATTTTACCATCCTATCCCACTATAGCCTTCTGCAAGATAAACTATGGCCTCAGTTCGCGCATTTGTTGGACAGACCTCGTACAGGAAAGAAGGCCTAATTTGGGCAGCAGTCTGAGAAGAGAAGGCACTGAAAAATTATATCTCAAAAAGAAACAATTCAAAACGAAGATAATGCTCCGTCATGAAGCAAACATGACAGTTCCAAGCAACTTAAAGAAGGACAAACCTGGATATATGGGAAGAGGCAACATTTATCTAGACTACAGGATCACCTGCGATGAAAGATAGGCGAGGCAAAATGCACGATAAAATTAACCTTTCTTGAAAATAGAACAAATATCAAAGGCAAATAACCCTAGTACGAGCATATAAAAACTCTTCTTAAATCATGCGTATACGTCATTTACTTGCCTTTACCTGTGCAATAGGTATGGGGTATTAGATAGTTGGAAACATCAGATAATATAGTATAAGATCAGGATCCATGAAAATATGATACTGGCGAAAAATGATGGCAATAAAATGGAAATACATAAAGACGACAATTAGATGGTCTTCTTAATGTGTCACAAGGCGATGTGTTATGAAAGACACACGGTCCCCGGAAGAATAAAAATAATTTGACCCATTCTGGGGTTAAAGCGTTTCCGTAACGTGTAAATAGAATGACCACAAATGGGAAAAATTACAGAAGATTGCCACTCAACGCACGCACCCGTTTCATGAAGAAATGAAGGGGAAGACACGAGTAACGATCCGATAAAAGGATTAAATGCATGCGATCGATATTTACCACCGGAAATTATATCAAAATGGAAATCAATTTTTTTTAATATTGCGTGGGGTATAAAAAGAAGATACAGCAGTTGTGATCATCAACTCAGCGTTTTTTTTTCGAAATATTTTCAACGGGGGTAGGCACGCATATCGTCAAAACATAGAATTCAGAGAGATCGATACTTTTCTCCACATCGAACGTTCCCACACCCCTTAAAGCCTCTTTTCCTCAGGTAATGGTCCCACCTCTCCCTATCTCACCAAGGCAAACACCGCGCCAACTCACACACACACACACAACGGTACCAACCCGCTCATCGGGATCTTAACGCCACTCCACTCTCCCGCCTTATACCTGAGTCGAACTCACTCCTCGAACCCTCTTCACTAGGATTTTCTTCCATCCTCCGACCAGCCTTACCCCATTCTCCCACTTCTTTCCCCGATTAAAGCAGACAAAACACTTCGCTTTTCCTCTCCTAGTCCATCTTCCCACAAGCCCTCAACGATCCATGCACCCCCTCGTTCGCTCCCTCCCCCTCGTCCCAATACCTCTATACCTCCCTTCCTCTCTCCCCGATCCTCCTCCCCACCGACGCCCAAAACCCTAGCGCGGTGGTTTACAGCCCGCGGGACACATGCGCTCCGGATGACAAAACGCCACAATGTCGTGTTTTCGACTACATTTCACCACTCAATTGACAAACACTCCTGTCGCTAGGCGCTACTTAATCCTTTCCCAATGTCAAAAGTGCCCACGGAGAAAAATAAAACTTTCTTCTCACAACGCTCTTTCATTTGTTTCTTTAGTTACTTGTAAAGCGCCATTTTGGCATATAAATGTACGAAAGGGCTGCTACATAGGGGTGAACATTAAGACCTCGCTCTAAAAGAGAAAACATTTTCACATGCATCATAGCTCGAAAACCAACAATAAAAATTTATACATTTATCATTACGATGAAAGAGGACACTTTGCTTTTCCACATGGAATATTTTTATTACGATCTAGGTTTCGTTTCATCCAATCATCTTCAGGTTCAACTGAAGATTTTACGCTGCCACGAAACCTAGGTTTCACGAGGGTAGGCTGAAAACAAATGCACACATGCTTGTAAACCACAAACAAAATGACTTTCAGACGCACTCCTGGTGGCATGTGGAAGTAACGTTTCCTCTCAACACGCATGCGCAGGTTTGAGGTCGTTACATTCAGCCAGTGTATTTTGAGAAGCGGAAGTATGGAGATGTGTTCTAGTGCTATGTCAACGCGAGTTAAACTGCGTGCTGTTATCTAATATTTTAATTGCTGAAAAAGTGATTCCTACTGAGAATCATCGTCGTTTAAAGGCTGTTTGTGGTGAAGATTCTGTTGATAGGTCTACAGTAAATTGATGGGTAGTAAAATTTCGTGTTAAAAATATCCTATGTGAAAAAGCAAAGTGTCTTCTTTCAACATGAAAGATTACTACCATTTCATTCCTGAAACTGTGTTATTCATATTATGACGGCAATTCCGTAAACTTATGGATATATTAGTCCAGTTATACTAAGTTTTTTTGCATAATTGCGTTTCAATCACGTGAGAAAAATATCTATCAGTCATTACGAACTGATATTGAGAAAGCGTAGGACGAAGTCCCTTTTTCTTTGGAATAATTGAAAAAAAAACTGTTCGGCATGAAAACGGTATCTTCTTTTACATTCCTTCCTGAGCTTTTCCATCCGACCCAAAGATATCTCTCGCACCGTTCCCGTCGGATGTAGAGTGCTCGACAGAAAAGCGGGCCTCAATGGCTGCCTAGCGGATGGTAGATGGCAGTAGATATCAAGTACGTAATCACCTGCAGCGCGAGGTGTTCGATTTCTTACAGTGCTTCCTCCTTTGAGATTACTATTTTCCAACACCAAAATCAACTGCTAATCCATCATCATGATAAGATTACCTCGACAACAGAAACTATTGGATTCAGAGAACTCAAAGTCAATAACATAAATATGTAAATGCTTAAAAACGAAGGTTTTAAGTGTCCTAAAATGACAAAATTGGCGTTCACATAAGTGTAGCGTATGATCTAATGCCTGAATAATTAATGAAAAGTTGTTCGCCCCACCTGATTTTGAAAACCATATTTTTTTCGGTCTTTTCCACGCAAAACCTACGCATGGATCCCCCGAAAATTCGCCCCAAAGGAGGATGGCTTCCCAGGGTGATTGTTTCCCACTCCTCATCGACAACTGGAATATCCCAATACTCAATCCTGGTAGATTATGTCAATATTCAATTGCGAATTTGGGAACACTAGTACATCCTAACTATTTCCATTCTGAATCTCCTTCGGAACGGCCAAAAGGCAGCTAAACACACCTTCGGAATCAGTCACCTAAGGAGCGAATATCCTACCTCAATCTTTCATATTTTAAGTCAAAATAATGAGGCCCTCGAACTTGAGAAAATTGATTCAGGAGATTCCGCCAACTTTCGGCTGGAAATGAAAAAGAAAACCCGTTTTTTTCCTTGTTCCGCCACCATTACGCCCGCGATAGGTGAAAAGCCCCTTTGCCAGCCCCCACACCCTCTTCTTCTTTTTCATTTCACACCACCCGCTCCACTCTGATCCCCTCCCATCACCCCTTCGAGGGACACCAAACATCCCCTGCCCCGCCTCACGGGCACGCCGTACTTATACCCAGTACCATGAACGAACGCTCTCATCCCCTTTCGCCGGTCCAACTCCCCGGCTCGGAGACTTCAGAAACCTCTTTTGACGTCACCTGCGGCAGATCGTTACGTCAGGAGGGAGCTCAGCAAGAATCCCCTTCTCCCCCTCTTCCTTTCCTCCTCCATCCCCTCGTCCCTACCCTCCCTTTTCGTTTTGCTGTGGAAAGGGAAGCGGCGTGCAGAAACGGGAGTCGGAGCTCGCCTCTACCTTCGCCCCCTTCTCCATCGCAGTTTCCGTGTACCAAACCTTCCCGGTCCAGCTATTTCCATTCCCATAATCCTCTCCTACCTCTTCCTCCGCCCATCCATCTGCACACTTTCTCCTTTCCCGGCCGAGTGGCCTTTTGTCTCGAATCTTACGCCCCACCCGCCCCGTGAACTCCTGTTACACACTACGCTACTTTGCCCTCTCGCCCGCACCCCTTACCCCTCCCCACTACTCTTCCCCGCCACCCGACTACTCCCTCTCAAAAACTTTCCCCTCCTCTCACTCACCCACGCACTCTTCTTTCTTTTCTCAGCCGTTTACTTTGCTACCATCGCTTTTTTCAGCTCCTAGTCTGTCTCCATTCTCGGACCTTCTCCCCTCTCGTCCTCCCCCCTCGTCTTTATTATCATCCCACCTGCATAGGTCTTCAAATTTTCTCCCTACCGTTTACGTCTACCTTCCCGCATTCCTCCTCCCGTACCCTCGTGTGATCGGGTGTCCGTCGTGTCTCCCACTGGCGGAGTCTGTCGCCGGGTATGAAGCCTTACATCGCCGCCATTCATTAAGCTTAACTTGCGCTACTACTCAGATTTGAAAGAATGGGATAGATGTTAGACGCACGAGGTGCCATTCTAAGACGTTTTCGACAAACTCAGAAGATGAATTGGAAATAATCAGTTTTCATCGAATCCAAAGATAAATCGAAACTTGGAAGATCAGTCATAACCTCACGCTCATCGTACACTACGGCAAGCACCCTTCGAACGTTAATCATTTAGTATTAGGTTTTATTTTTTAATATATTACTTCACACATAGAAATAGATATAAGGAAAGGGGATAGGAAAACATATAAAAGACAAACACAGGAAATCTGTTTCTATGTGTGAAGTAATATTTGTTCGCCGTATGGCGGGATTTCGTGTTTGAATGTGTATATGTATATATATATATATATATATATATATGTATATATATATATATATATATATATATATATATATATATATATATATATATAACTTTGACAGCAACAAACAACATAAGAACACACAAAAAGAACACTCCCACGTTATTTCTTGAAAATTTCGACAGAATTGAGCTCCGTCTCCATTAGAAGATGCAGTAGGACTCATATATACTTATACATATGAGTGTTTGCTGTGACTATTTAGTGAGTTTCATTGTGCACGTTCGTGGCTTTTCCGGGAAAGTGAATATATATATATATATATATATATATATATATATATATATATATATATATATATATATATATATATATATATATATATATATATATATATATATATATATATATATATAAGTCGTAAGTATGTATAGTATGTAAGTGTCCTTCTTTTATGTTTCTGTGTGTTTAATATTTATTAACCTAGTGTTTGTGTGTTTGTGCGTCGCTGGAGTGCCTCATTTTCAAGATTATATATATATATATATATATATATATATATATATATATATATATATATATATATATATATATATATATAGCTTTCGGCCTACTCCGAGGCCTTCTTCACGTCAGAGTCTGAGTTTGTAATATCACTTTATGTATATCAATTAATTTTCAAGCAAAAAATAATTAAATCTTTCACTGCTTAAGCTGTTTATTTGTTCTAACCAAAAGATTCAGTTGAAATTATCACACTCACTAGGATGACCATTAGGATGGTGATTATTTAATACAAGTATCGAACTCAGCGGTGATCGGTAGTGAACTCAAAATATGAATGGGTGCGATGAACACAAAAGTCAGCCTTTTGAGTAGACCCCTTCACCAATCTGCTGCCGAGCGAAAATGTGTTATCAAATTTTGTTCCCGAGCCACGAGGTAATGGGGTAAATGCAAATTTCGCAAACATGTCAGCATTCCAATTTGAAGTACTTGAAAAAATGTTGTAGTCCATTTGGTATACAGAGAGTCTAGGTTTATCAGAAATAACGTTCATATGAAAGCGAGGAAGAAATCAAATCGAATTGAGAATTTCGGCCTTATTTTTTTCTTGTTATTCTTTAATTAAAAAAAACAGCTTTCGTTCTTTCGCACTGCCGTATCAGTGTTAACATATTTTTGCGATGTTAAGTTTGCATCCTAA